>CM034303.1:26243664-26601332 GCA_019925795.1 Dendrobium chrysotoxum
CACAACACAATTTTTATTTTTGATTTAATTCACCCAGTTTTCATTCCTTTGGGATGAAGTAAGAGAATGAAAAAACTTGGAATTAGTAACTCCTATCCAAATTGCCTTAGCTCGTTGTCTCCACCAAGTAACCAACCTTACCATCATAATATTTAACTCATATACTTTTTGCCCCCAGAAGAATCAACTTTTTAGGACTTAGCCCATCCTTTGAACTTTCCTAAATCTATAACTTAGCTCCAAAATAACCTTCTTTAGATCTTCATTTAGGTCCAAAAGGTCTCTTAGCGTATTCTTACTATAATAAAATAAAGATCTAAGAGCTCTTTTCAACATTCTTTGAAGCAGGATTTTAGCTTCATTGATAAAATCAGATTTTTTTCAAGCCTTGAAAACTATGCCCTAAGTAGCCAAATAAGAACTCCAAACATCCACAAATCTAATGAGCCTCCTTAGGGTAAGAGGAAATTTAGACAAATTCAACACAATTAGATAATTATCAGACGCCACCCTTGCTAAGTGCCTCACCACTGCCAAAGGAACAGTAATGCAGAGCTTCAGAATTTAGTAAGCATCTATCCATTTTTTCCTAAATTCTAGCTGTACCTTCTTTGTTAACTATTATATCCCTTTTTTTTATTTTGCAATTTGCATTGAATGAAAAAGATATTACAAACTACTGAGTGACAGAAAGTCTATCATATTCCTTCCTTATAAGAAATAGTAGATGAGAAGGGCTATTATTATCTAAAATATTGTCCCAAAAAAAGTTTCCTAATATAGCATAAGAGGCAGAAAAATATGCCACTTTATTACAATTCCTATTTACATAATGAAAAATAACTTTGTTAAAGTCATTTAAAAAATAAAGGTCTTCCTTGTAATAGTCTTCACTTAGCCATTTGATTCTTTCCATAGCCTTCTGAAGCCTTTTTATAATATTGACATTATCTCCTTCTATCATAATACCTTTCACATCGGGCATCCAATCATAGATTTATCATTGATAGCATAAATCACCTCCAATTCCAATTGAGCAATACCCAATGTTACACTTGCTCGCCAAAGGTTGATAAATTTTTTTTTATGGTCTCTAATAGCACCATGAATTCCAGCTCTACTAGATTTGAGTAGGGAGGAATCTATATTTACCTTAATCCATTATGTGGGAGGGATGCCAATGATTTTGATTCTACTCATCAAGCTGTTTAGCATCCCAGTTGTCTAGTTAAGGATTAGCATACAATTTATTTATAGAAGCTAAAAAATTAGTTGTAATTATAGCTGCTAATGACACTGATCCTCCATGCTTAGTTTCATTTCTAGCCTTCCAAGAATGAAAAACAAAATTATAATAAATCTACACCATCACTAGATTCTTTGTTGTCATCTTTTCCAACTCCCTGAGGCATTCAGACTACAACTGAAAAATAGGTATTTAGATACCCCATCTATTGAACATAGCTATTACCTCATGCAATTTCTTACAGTGAACTACTACATGGACATTGTCTTCAACTTATTGACATCCACTCGGACACAAACTTTCATCCAGTAACCTCTTGTATTCCAGCCATGCATTGGTTGGTATAGCATTTCTGTATAGCCTCCACCAAAACCATAGCTCCCTCAGTCTAAGATTTAATCTCCTCCACCATTTTGAATTTTCATATGCCAAATCTGTAATTGATCTCCCCGATAACTCCCTTACCAATTCAGGTCAATGTTCTGATAATTCTTGGTACGCAAGAATTTGTTGAATACAATTAGCCATCTGTTTCACAAACAACTGATGAAACTTTAGAACATCCCACTTCCCATCTTCCTCTAATAGTTAACCCACTTGCATATTTTGAAAAATTTGAAAATTAGCAAAAGTTGTCAATTCCTCCAACTTTCTATCCATTATCCAAGCATCTTCCATCACCATTACATCATTTCTATTCACTAATTTCCATCTAATAATCTGCTTAAGGTACTAAACACCATCCAACACCATGCCGCCGATGACAGTCTCTTCAGTTTCCCATTCCACACATCCCTTCCATATTTTGCAATTATATTTATGTTTAGAAGTGTTCCAAGATTTTGAACAAAGTTTCATGCCAATCTTTCCCTTAAAGGTCCCTACTTTGCCAATGTTGAATTCAGTCCCATAACTCCACCTTCAATTGGTATACATAACTCCTCCCAAGAAACATAGTGAAGGCATTGCTTACCTTGATCTTTATGCCAAATGAAAATTTTACTTAACTTTTCTAGCTCATCTAACAACCCTTTAGGTACTAATGAATGAGTTATTAAGAAAGAATGAATAGCCAAGAAAATTGATTTGATTAGTAGGATCCTCCCAGCTATAGAAAGAAAGCGATTACCCCATGCATATAGCCTATCTAAAGCAATATCCATGATATTTTGAAAATCATTAGTTACTAACCTTCTTAGAGCAATCTTCACTCCAAGGTAAGAGATCTCCTTCACCCTTCTATACCCCAACATATTAGTCAGCCGCTTCCTACGCCTTCTAGTAAAAGATTTATCAAATAAAACCATTGATTTACTGGTATTGATTTTCTATCCTATCCACCTATAATAATCAGATATAATCTTTTCTATTGTGGCAAAAGGTTTGGTAGTAGCTTAAAAAAAAATAAGCATATCATAAGTATAGATAAGATGCATAATTTTTTTCAGTATTTGGAGCCACTTTGATCCTGATAACCCCCCACTTTGGTGAAAGGATAGAGATAACAATTCTGAACAAATTATGAATACGAATGGAGACAATGGGCACCCTTATCTAAATCCACACTTTCCTTCAATCCATTTGGACCTCTTCCCATTAACTTGAATAGCAAATCTTGGATCCTTCACACATTCCATTATCCATTTTGAAATTTTAATAGGAAACCTCGTATACTTGAGCATTTTAGCTAAAGTAGCCCATCCCATACTACTATAGTCTTGTTCCATATCCAATTTAATAACCATCTAGCCTTTTTGGAATTTGAATATCTAAACTTATTGAAAATTTCTTAAGCTAGTAGACAATTATCTGAAATTAATCTACTCGGCACAAAAGCAACCTGTTCTCAGAGATAATGTGAGGAAGAAAAAATTTCAATCTATTGAGAATCATCCTAGCCACCACCTTATAGATCGTCTGTCACAGGCTTAGGGCCTAAACATAAAAGGTTCAATTGCATTTTTAACCTTTAAGATAAGAACAACAATAGTGCCTTTCCATTCTGATGGCATTACTCCCAAATTGAAGAAGTAAGAGATTTCCCTCCAAACATCTTCTATAATAATGTCCCAATATGCTTTAAAGAAAGATACCAAAACCCCATCCTTCCTCGAGCTTTAATATTACCCATACACCTTACAACATCCCAAACATCTTCCTTTCAGAAATTAACATCTAACAACCCTCTTATCTCATCATCAATCTGCTAAACAAAACTTCTATTCCTCCACTTGTTCATAAAGAACTTGTAAAATATATTCCCAAATCTCCTTTTGGTCCTCAACCAACTCCCCTTCCTCATTTTTAATTTAGTTTACGCAATTTTCATTTCTCCTTACCGATGCAAAAGCATGGAAGAACCTTGTATTAGTATCCATCTTCTAACCATCTGGTGTTTGCATGCTTCCTTCACCAAGTAGCCACCCTTGAAAGAGTAACATATAACAGCTGCACTTTTTCCTTAACATATTCATTTTGTTTAGAAGAAGCTCTCCCATCACACATTCTTCATTTTTTAGCTCCAAAATCTAATTTTAAGAATCTCCTTCAGCTCCATCAGCTCATTATACTTATTCTTACTCCAATAGAATAAAGCCTTTAGTGATCTTTTCATTTTCCTTTGCAAAATCTCAACTTCATTCCCAAAATCTGATTTCCTTCATGACTGTAGATAACTCCCCAAGAAGCAGCGTAAGATGCCCAAACATCTTCAAATCAAATTTACTTCATTAGAGGAGCTTGAGTAATGACAATTTCAGTGCTATAGGGTAATGATCTAAAGCCACCTTAGCAATATGTCTTACAATTGCAAAAGGAACCCTATAAAATACTTCAGGATTCAATAAACTTCTATCCATCTTTTCCAAAATCCTAGCTAACCCCTTTTTATTGTTGCGCTATGTAAAATTTGGTCCAATAATCTCCACTTCATATAGATCATTATTATCCAGAAAATCTTTCATCTCTTGTGGTCTTTGAGATAATATAAATATCTTACCACCTTTTTTCTTCTCCTTTAATATAGTATAGTTAAAATCTCCTCCCATTATAGAAGGAATATCTTTAACAGAGAAAGCCTCAAACCTTTCTCATAAGGCTCTTCTAACATGGATGTCTTTATTCCCATAGACTACATTGACAATCAACATCCATTTATTAGGAGTTTCTAATCTACCTATCACATATTGATTGGTTTCCTCAAGCAAAGAGAATGAAGAAACATCCCTTCTCCACATCACTAAAATACCTCCCGATGTTCCATCATTTGGAAAATGAAAATAATCTCATATCTCCCCTATTATTCTATTGACCTAGCTTATATCAATAGAAGACATCTTTATTTTAAGCATTCCTATAAAAATACATCATTTTCTTTCACAAATTCTATCATATATAGAGCAGCCTCCCTTTTGTTTGCCCCTTTACAATTCCAAAATGATATAGAAGATATTAGTTCAAAATATAAGGTGCTTCCTCAACTCCCACTTTCTCCCCAACCTCTAATCTCCTCTTCCTTGGGAAATCTTCAATGGGACCTAACAATTTAAGCTCTTTATATAGCCTTGGTTTAATCATCACCATTTTTTCTTCATCAGATGCATCCCCTAGCATTGGATCCAAAAATTCACCCTAACATGAGACTATTATTCTTTCCAAATGAAGGCTTTATCCTCACAAACCTCTTTGGACTTATTAACAAGAAATAATACACCCACACCAACCACCTCCTCTCTCTTGACATAACCTCTCCTCAAAAGACCTCCAAGACCCCCATCAATCTTGACACCAACCAAAGATCAACTAAAAACCAAATTATCACCTAGAGAAACCTCTGAAATAACCCCCCACCGATCAGAAGGGATAGTAATATTACATGCCCCTTTAGAATAATGAAGAATAAGCTCCTCCAACATATTCTTCCCAAAAGAAGCACCTCCCTTACCCATAGTTGACCGCTTAACAGCTAGCTTCAAATCCCCTAAAACTACTGCAGCTTCCACCCCCAAACCCTTCAAAACACTGCTTCCCTCACCACCAATAGACTCAGAATCTGGAACATCAGACAAAACTGTAAAACAATTCTTAACTTCCAAACCCACCCCAAGAGCATTCTCAATACTCAGAATCTAAAGCTATGGGTTTTTAAGAGAGAAGCTGTGGGTTTTTAGAGAGAGAAGTGGTGGGTTTTGAATTTTTCTATTGCTATTTTTTTGCTTAATGGCGGAGGCTGGTTATTGGCCTCCTTCGGTCTGAGATGATTATTCAAAGATGAAAGTTGGCAATTTCAATAGGAGGTTATCTGGCAATTAATCCACAAAGCATCACTTTAATGGGATTTCATATCAATGAAGGCGCCAATTCAGGTTCTTCAAAAAATTAAAAAATTCTTTTAGAATTCATTCTAAATTTCCTTGTCTTTCAAAAGGAAAGGAATAATTTTCTCCTACGTGAGATTCAAAATTCCAATAAAAGAAAAGCCTGGCCTTTATTAGAGATTATGAAGCATCTACTTCTAAATCTTTTCATCTGAATGAATCATCATCTTGCTTGATAAATTTTGAGTCGCAAAATGTTACCTTGCATCAAGATCTTCAACTGAATTTTGAAATTGATTTGATCTCTCATAAGGCTGAAAGTGATAATTCTGTCGCTGAAGTTAATTTGTATAAGAATAATGAGGAGGTTAATGTTTGAATCAGACCACTGATGGCTCCTTAAAATGATCTTAAAAATTAATCTGAAAAGTAAGTGACTAATGATTATCTGGGAAAGTTAGAGTCTCTATTTCAATTGAATTCAAATATTCAGAATGCTTGGAAAATTCCTAAACATATTCCTTTGAATTTTCAAGAAGACCTTTCATCTTTTTCTAAAGATGGGAAAAACCATTACCTTGGATATGCAATCGTAGGAAAAACAAATATGCAGCATTTAGAAAATATAGTAGCTATCAAGGTTCTTGGTAAAAAAACTTCCTTTATCTATCCTGAACAAAGAATTTCAAAGACTTTGGTCTAAATTTGGGTCATTTCAAATGACTGGTATTAGGCTTAATTGGGTCCTTTGTAACTTTCAAAACAAAGAAATTGATAAAGGAGATAGAGTTTTAAATGGAGGTCCTTGGTTTATTGGAGATCATATTGTAGGAATTGATAAATGGTCACCATCTTTTTCTCCTTTATCTATGAATGGAGTTTTCTCACCCATTTGGATTCGATTTTTCTCATTTAGCACTTCATTGCTGGGATCTAATCAACATTTCGAGAATTGCCTCAAGAATTGGGCATCTGTTGCTTTTGGATTCCCAAACGTTCAGCTGGAATAGAAGAGAGTTTGTTAGAGTTTGTGTGAGACTCAATCTACAAAATAAGTTTCCTACGGGTGTTTGGATTGAAGGTTTAAATGAAAATTTTTTTTTGGGCGGTAGAATATGAGAAAATCTCCAACATTTGCTTTAATTGTCGTAAATTAGGCCATAAATAGATATCTTGCAAGATGATTGATAAAGTATCAAATGGAGATAAAATTAGTAATGATAGATCTGTGATTCCCCCTCAACCGTCGGTGGAGCATCCAAACCATGATCTTTCTTCTAAGGATCTGTTAAATAAAAACTCTGAAGTGCCAGTAGATGAAGATTTCTTATGGTAGCTAGATTATTGTGAAGAGCAAATTAAGGAGAACGAAGCAAGTTAAATCAAATGCTCCTGCAAAGAATGATTAGAAAATAAAAAATGACATTGTCGGGACCAAATTTTCTGCTCTTCAAGAGAAGTGTTTCATTGATAAATCTGATGCAACTCAAAATTTGGTGGCTGATATCGATCTTCATTCAACAGCTCTTAATTATAATATTTATTTAGCAATTACTAATTCTTTAAATGTTATGAACAATTCAATTACTTCTTCATAATTTGCTGGTTTATCTAGTTCTAAATCAACCATTGATAATATTGAAGGTTTAAATAGAGATGAAATCTCTGATTCTAAAGTGAATACTGATGAAGTTAATGCTATGAAGGAATGTGCTAATGATGTTTCCCTTGTTGTTGTTTCTAATGCTAATGAAGTTAATGCTAATGGCGTTAAAGATGTTTCTGAAAGTTATTATGCTGAAGTCAAGGCTACTAATTTTCCTGGATTTCAATCAGATAGTGGTATAGTAAATGATCAAATCATCAAATTATTAGATAATGTAGCAATCAATTTGGAAGTTTCAGTTGCCGAAGATGATATTCAAATTATCAAATTTGGTGAAAGTAGAGTGATGTCTGATATCTCTTTTTCTCAGAAATTTGTTTCAAGGAATGATCAGGTTTTTGATTATAACTCCTTCCAACCATCTAATTATTTGAAGCCTAAATTATCAAGAAATAATGGCAAGCTTAGTAAAGAGCTGAGGCAATTAGGATCTATTGAAGAGGTCACTATAAAAAGATCTACTATTGGGGAAGGATCCCCTATAGTTAAATGTTGCATTCAATTCTTTTTTGAAATTATAGAGGAGCCCATAAGAAGCAGGTGGTCTTCCATTAGAAAAATTTAATAAATCAACATGATGTCTTTTTTATTAGTTTATTAGAAACCAAGATTGAAACTATTGATAGAGAAGATATTAATAAAATTATTGGTAGTGATTGGCAATTTTTTCATTCGTTTGCCAATGGAAAATATAGGGGAATCTTAGCCCTTTGGAATAAATGGGTTGCCACCTTTTCAATCTTCTTATCTACTGCTAAATGTATTTTGGGAAATCTTATTTTTCCTAATTCTTCTTATTATAAGATTGGCATTGTCTATGCACATAAAGATGCTTATGTTAGAAGGCTTCTTTGGAAAGATATAAAAGGTTTCCTTTCTATCAAGGAACCTTCTATCATATGTGGAGATTTTAATTGTATCCTTTCAAAGCTTGAGAAGAAGGGAGGAAAAAAATTTACTGTCTCTAGGGCCCCAAGATATGAAAGATTTTATGTCTCTTAATGATCTTCATGATATTTCTTTCATAGGTCCTCGGTTTACTTGGTGTAATAACAAAGATGGTTTGAGTAGATATTGGGAAAGGCTTTATAGAATCATGCTAAATTCTTCAGCTCTTCATTTAATCCCTTTTGTTGTTAGCATCTAGCATGGGTTTGCTCGGACCATTGTCCTTTACTATTGAACTTGTCCAGCATGACTCAGAAAACTCATAAACTCATGAGATTTGAAAACTTATGGACTGCATATCCAGCTACTTGGCATATGATTTCTAAGTCTTGGAGTAAGAAGGATTATGATTCTTCTCCTGAAATTTTGTAAAGAAAGCTTAATAGAACACTCAAATCTCTATTTTTTTGGAGTAAAAACAAATTTAGAGAGCTTTCTTTACTCAATCAATAACTTAATGAGAGAATTCTTTCTTTGCAAATAAAAGAATCTCAATGCAGTCTTTCCAATGAAGAACTTCTTGAATTAAGAATTAAAGTCAAAGAGCTGAATTCGAATCAAGCTAGATTGGTGACTTGGTGGAGACAAAGGATAAAGCCTAGTGGTTAGAGTATGGTGATTTGAACTCTCATTTTTTTCATACCTATGCTTCGGCTAGAAGAAATTCTAATAAAATTATTTAAGCAAGGCTTTCGGATGGATCTATTTATGATGACCCTACTTTTATTTATGTTTTCTCTCAGCTTTTTAGCATGAAGTGGAGACAAAGACAATGTTCACTCTTTGATTAGCCTAAGTTTAATGATGAGGATAGATTAGATTCAAATCAGCATCAACCTTTAGAAGAAGATTTTTTGATGGAAGAGCTAAAAATTGTTGTCTTTCAAATGGGTATGAATCCGAGCCTTGACGGTATTTCCCTATTTTTTTTTTAAATTCTATTGGGAGATTATCAAAGTAGATGTTTGGAATGCTATCAACTACTTTTTTCAATCTAGTGTCATGCCTTCTAATTGGAAAGATCTCCCTCCTTCCCTCTCTCCCTCCCTCTCTTCCTCTCTCCCTCCCCTCCTCTCCCTCTCACTCACTCTCCCTTTCTCTCCCATCTCTCTTGCTTCCACTTCTCTACTCTCTCTATCTCACTCTCTATCCCTCTTCAATTTCTCTATCACACTCTCCTTGTCCCTATCTCTTTTCTAGCTCACCTTCTCTGTATCTTGCTCTTTTTGTCCCAACCTCCCTCCCATTCTATTTGCACACACACTCTCTCTCTATCTCTCTCCCTCTCTCACCCCCTTTCATTTATCTTGCTCTCCCTCCCTGTCTCACTCCCTCCGCCTTTCTACCTCTCTCTCCCTCTTTCTTTATTTCTTGCTCACTTCCTCTCTAGCTCACTTTCTCTCTCCCTTTTTGTATCACTCTCACTATCTCGCTCCCTCTCTCTCTCTTACTTCCCTTACTCTATATCTCCCAATTTCTCTCTTATCCCTCTCTCTCTCTAAAAATACAACTTCTCTCACTCTTCCAACTCCATCTCCCCTTTCCTCTCTCTCTCTCACCCTCTCAATATCTCTCTCTCTCTCTCTTTCTCTCTCTCTCTCTCTCACTCTCCCTCCCTACCTCATACTCTTTCTTTCTCGTCGCTCTCGTTCTTTATATCTCTCCCTCTCTCTTACTCTCTTTGTCTCACTCCCTCCCTCTCTATCATTTTCTCTCTTACTCTCCCTCCATGCCTCAATCACTCACTCTCTCTCTCTCTCTCTCTCTCCCTCTCTCTCTCTATGTACTATATATATATATATATATCCCTCTCTCTCTATCTTGCCCTATGCTCCATCTCTAGCTCACTTTCCCTTGATCTCACTATATGCTCGCTTTTTCTCTCTAGTCACACTATCTCCTTCTCTTTAAGTTACCCAACATTTTCACCCTCTCTCATAAAAAAACGCATTTATCTTCTGGCTTGATCTCTCCCTCCCTCTCTATCTATCTCCCTCCTTCCCTCTCTTCTAATGCTCTTTATATCCCTTCTCTCACTTACACTCTCTCTCCTCCCTCCTTCTATTTCTCTTAATGTCTCTCTTTTTAATATTCTCTCACCCTCTCCCTCTCACTCTACCTCTCTCTTTCTCACCCTTCACTCTCTCTCCCTTCCTCTCACTCTCTATTTCTTTCTCTCTCAACCTTTCTCTCACTTCTCCACCTCACTAACTCACCCTCTCCCTCTTTAATAACTCATTCACTCCCCCTCTCTCTATCACACACACACACTCTCTCTCTCTTTATCTATCTAGCTCTCTCTCCCTCCCTCTCACTCTCTACCTATCTCTCTCTCATGCTTTCTCTTGCTTCTCTCCTTCACTAACTCACGTGCTCTATCTCTCCCTCTCTTTCTCTATGTCTCTCAACTTTCTCTCACTATTTCTCTCTTCGACTCTCCCTATCTTATTTAAAAAATATTTCTCTCTCTATATCTTTCTCTTCCTCTAACTCTCTCTCCCTATCTGTTCTTAATCGCTCTATCTATCTCTCTCTCTCTCCCTAACTTTATTTCTTCCCCCCTCTCTATTTATCTTCATCTCTTCCTCGCTTACTCTCTTTCTCTCTCTCCCTCTCTTGCTCTCTCACATTGTCTTATTCACTCTCTCTCTTCCTCCCTCACTTTCTCTCCTCCTCTCTCTCTCTCTCACACTCTTAACAATCTCTCCCCCTTCTCATTATCTCATTTTCTTTCTTTCTCTCCCTATCTCGCTCTCTCTCTCCCTCACACACACACTCTCTCTCTTATATGCTCAGTTCCTATATCGTAATCTCCCTCCCTCTCTTTCTCTCTCTTTATGTTTCTTCCTCTCTAATTCTCTCTCCCTCTGTCTACTTCCAACCCCTCATTATCTCCCTCTCACCCTCTCTCTCTTTCTCCCTCTCTCTGTCTTTTCCTCTCTTTTCTCTCCCTAACTCCTTTTCTCTAACTCCCTTTTGCTCTTTGACTCTCTTTGCCTCTCTCTCGCTCACTCTCTTTCTCTCTCTCTCTTACCCATTTCTCAATATAATATCTCTCCCTCTCTTACTTGCTTTTTGTCTATCTCTTTGCCCCCTTCTCCCTCCTCACACTCTCCCCCTTTCTTCTCTCTTCCTCTCTCTTATTCTCTCTCTACCTTTCTCTCTCAGCCCTTTCTTTATTGCATGCTCTAACTAGCCCTCTCCACACCCTCCCTCTTTCTCATTAGCTCTCACACTTTCTATCTTATTATCTTTGTCTCCCTCTCACTTATTTATCTATCTCACTATCTCTCTTTTTTTAACTCTCTTTCCCTCTCTCTCTGTCTCTCTCTCTCTCTCTCTCTCTCTCATTCTCTCTCTCTCTTACCCTCTATACTCTTTAAAAATAAATCTTCTCCCTCTCTCTCTCTCTCTCTCTCTCTCACCCTCACTCACATGCACTTCTTACTCTATTTTTTCTCACTTGTCCCCTCTCACTCTCTCACTTTCTATTTATCTCTCTCTATTACTCTTTGTCTCTCACACTATTTGTGAAACCCCTCAAGTAAAAAAGAAGCTAAACTAATAAGCATCAAAGTGCCTTTTGGTGTAATGGCTGAAATTTCATTTAAGAAATTCTATGATTAAGTGTGCTTATGCTAGAGTAATATGCTAGGATGGGTGACCTCCTAGGAAGTTACACAACACAAAATCATAATTTCATTAGGCCTAAGTGAATAATACCTTGATAGTTAAGAGTTTGAACTATTATAAAGTGGTATTAAAGTAAAATACTAGCCATAAAATGGGAATTAAGTTTCATATAGGTCAAAGTGCTATGCTATGAGGATCACCTCCTAAACCCTATATGGAACAAACTACTACATGGCCAGTGCTACCACTTAAACTTATGAGGGCCACCTCTAGAATCTTATTTTCATCGTGGATGATTTTTGGATAAGGATACTGATGAGGATGTAAGTTACTTAAGTAAGGGAGACTATGAACCCTTAAGTTGACAGAATATAAACACTTAAACATCAAGATGCCTTTTGATGTAATACTTAGAGTTTTTTCAAGAAATATATGGTTAAGTGCACTCGCGCTGGAGTAATACTGGGATGGACGACCTCCTAGGAAGTTATATATATCACCCACCCAATCTAGCTTCCATCAAGTAGTTATTATACTCTGTTTATATCGATCTCTCTTAATCTCACTCTCTTGCTCACTTTCTCTCTATCCCTCTTTGCCTCTCTCACTCATCAACTCTCTCTCTCTGTCCTTCCCTCTCTCTCATACAAAATCCCTCTCACTCTCTCTCCCTCCTCTCTCCCCTTCCCTCTTTCCTTACTTTTTATCTCTCTCTCCTGCTCACTCTCTCATCTCCCTCCCTTCCTTTCTCTCTCTCCCCTCTTTACCTCTCTTTTTTCTTTCCCTTCATCTCTCCCTCTTTCTCACTTTGTTGGCCTCAATCCCTCTCTTGCTCTCTCTCTCTCTCTTGCTCTCTCTCCCCAACCCTCTCTCTCCCTTCCTCTCTTTTGTTCTATCTCTCATTATTCCTCTAGCTCTCTCTCTCTATATATCACTTCATAATCTCACTCACTCACTCTCTTGATCTCTCCCTATCCCTCTCTCTCACTATTCCTCTATTACTCTATCTCAACCATGCTAACCTTTTAAAAATAGATCTCTCTCTTCCCCACTTTCTTACCCACTCTCTTATTGTCCCTATCACGCTCACTTTCTTTCTCTCCCTCTCTCTCCCCCTCACAGATGCACTCTACCTCGCTCTCCTCCCTCACTCTCTATCTCTTTGTTTATATATATATATATATATATATATATATATATAATATCTTCCCCACTCTCTCACTTTGTGTCCTGCCCTCTCTATAATTTACTCTCTCTCTCTCTCTCTCTCACACACACACACTCACACATTCACTCTAATATCCATTAAGCAGATGATACTGTCCCTTACTCTAAATTAAACTCTATCTCTCCGCTCCCTCACTCACTTGCCCTCTCAAGTTTCTTCCACCAAATAGAAATACCCCCTTTCCGAAATATTCCTCTCAATCTCTCTCTTGCTCTCTTGCTCTCCATCTCTTTCTTGCAGACACATTCTCTCTCTCTCCCTTTGCTTCCTCTCTCTCTCCCCTCCATCACTCCTTACCACCCTCTTTCTCTCTTTCTCTCTCACACTCTCTCTTGCTCTTTATCCCTCTTTCTCACCCTCTCTCACCCGCTCTCTTTATCTGGCTCTCTCTCTCTCTCTTCCACCCTCCACTCCCTCTCTCTCGCTCACTCTCTCACTCTTTCTTTCCCCTCTCTCTCTCACTCTCTCAACCACTCTCTATCTCTCTCCCTTACTAACTCTCCCTCTCTTGCTCACTTTTTCTCCATCACGTTATCTCTCTCTACCCCTCCCTCTACCCCCTACCCTCTTGCTAATTTTTTCCATCAAATAGATCTACTCTCTTTCTCTCTACATACCTCTCTATATATCTTTCTCTTGCTCTCTTTCTTTCATGCTTTTTTTTTCTCTCACAATCATTATATATATCTCTCTTTCTCAACCTCCTCTCTCTTTACCTCCCCCTTTTTCACATACACTCTCTCTTGCTCTCACATAGTCTCTCTCTCTCTCTCTCCCTCAAAATATATCTTTCTATCCCTCTCTCATCTCCCTCTTACTCTTTCTCTCTCTCTCACACACACACACAAAGTCGCTTGGTCCTTTCTCCCTCTCTCACTCACTCTATCTCACTTCCTCCCTCTCTTTCATTCACTCCCTCCCTCCCTCTCTCTCTCTCTCTCTCTCTCTCTCTCTCTCTCTCTCTCTTTCTCTCTCTCATGCTCTCACTCACTTACTCTCCCTCCCTCCTTCTCTTTCATTCACTCCCTCCCTCCCTCTCTTTCATTCACTCCCTCCCTCCCTCTCTTTCATTCACTCCCTCCCTCCCTCTCTCTCTCTCTAACTCTCACTCTATATCTCTATCTAAATATGTATACATATCTCTCTCCCTCACTCTCCATCTCTAGCTCGCTTTCTCTCTTTCTCACACACTCTCTCCCTTTCCATACACCCAACCCACTTTTCTTGGTCATTCTCCCTCTACGTCCATCTCTTTCTCCCTCTACACCCTTCTCTCTCTATCTCTCTCCCCCCTCTTTTCTCACTTTCTATCTATCTTGCTCTCTTTTCCTCTTTTCTCTCTCTCTGCCTCTCTATATCTCTTCCTCTCTAGCTCACTTTCTCTCTGTCTTTTTTTAATTCCTACATCCCTCTAACTCTCTATTTATTTCTTTCTCTCACTCTATCCATCTCTCTCCCTCTCTCTCTTTCTATCCCTCTCTCTTCCTTTCTCTCAAACTCACCCTCCTTCTCTCACTCACTCGCTTTTTAACTATCTCTGTCTGTCTCTCTCTCTCTCTCTCTTCCTCCTTATCTCTAGCACTCCCTCCTCTCTAGCCATCCCTCTCTCCCTCACTTTCTCTCTCTCTCTTACTATAAGAAAAATATCATTTTTGACAACCATTTTTGTGAGAAAATGGCCAAAATCTATCATAAATTAGTATTTCTAGCAAATTTTTGATGAAACTTTTTTTTTTTGGGTAAAAGACACGTCAAAAAACTATTGTCGGCATAAAATAATCCATCATAAATTTTTTCGACTAATTTTCAGTGGAAATCAGTCGCACAAATTTTCATCAAATTTTTTTTATCGAAAAAAGATTTTAACTTAAAATTAGCCCGAGCAAGCCAGCTAGACGCCTAGCCAACATGTAGCCCTCCTGCCACCTAGCCAGGCTAGCCTGCTTTGCCTCCCAAGCTGGCCAACTCGTCCGCCTACCCAACAGCTACACTTGTAGTGTGGTTCGAACCCCCTTTAGAGATAAATCCAACGCCTAACCATCAGACCACTTAGCAAAATCTGTTTAAAAGGCTACCCTTTTTTATTTAAATTATAACTTATAGAATATTATAATTAATTATTAATTAATAATTATTATTAAGTTTTTTAAAAGATTAAAATAATTAATATATTTAATTTAATCTAACAATAAATTGCTAAATTACCTAATTTAATTTAATAATAATCATTTATAAAATAATTAAATAATATTTATTTGATTAGTTAATTAATTAGTTTAAATATGTTAATTTAACATAATAATAATTATTAAAAGTATTTTTTTATTTAAAAATTTTAAGATATTAAATTATTTAATTTAATTTAACAAAATGAATAGTAATAAATATTTATTATAATCATATTTCAAAAATATTTAAATTCATTAGAAATCCACCGTAAATAAATTCGTCATAAATCCCATAAAAAAATCCATCAAAAATTTGCTAGTAATTTGCAGGAAATATTCCATCAGAAATTCACCATAAAATCTGTCGAAATTTCTGACTGATTTATTTCTGCCAAAAATTAGCATTTTTTTCTATAGTATCACTCGCTTTCTCTCTATCTCACACTCTCTTTTTCTTTATCCCTTTCTCCCCCTCTCTTCAATTACTCTGTCTTTCTCTCTCTCCCATACTTTTTCCTTTCTTTCACTCTCTCACTCCCTTCTTTCACTTTCTCACTTCCTTTCTTTCAATCTCTCACTCACTTTCTCTCCCACTCTCTCTATATCCCACCTTCCCACCGCTCCCACTCCCTTATCCTCTCTCCCTCTAAAATGACATCTCTCTCCCTCTCTCTCTCCCTCTCCTTCTCTTTTCTCACACAAACTCACTAAGTTTCCCTCTCTCTATCACCCCTCACCCTATCTCTATCACCCCTCACCCTATCTCTATCACTTCCTTTCTCTCTCTCTCTCTTTCTCTCTCTCTCTCTCTCTCTCTCTCTCTCTCTCTCTCTCTTTATCACTATTTATCTCTCTCTCTTAATATATATACCTTTCTCTCCCTCCCACTATATGTGGCTTTCTCTCTCTTATCTCTCTCATTCTCTCTCTATTAATATCTCTCTCCCTCTCTCTCACACACAAAATATATATTTCTCTTTCTCCTATCTCCCTCTCCCCCTCTCCCCCTCTTCCTCTCACTCTTCCACCCTCATTCGTGTTTTCGTAATCCCTATTTATCTCCCTCCATCCCTTCCCCCTGTCCCTACCTCTCTTTTCCTCCCTTGACTTCACTCTCTCACTCTCCCTTTATCTATCTCTCTCTCTCTCTCTATCACCATCCTCGCTATCTCTTTCATATATATATATATATATAGCTCTTTTTTTTCACTAGCTTTATCTCTCTCGTAGTGTCTTTAACTCTCTCTCTCCCTCCCATTCTCTCTCTTTCACTCTCTTTCTCCCACTCTATAATTATCCCTATCTTTCTCTCTCTCCCTCCTCTCTTGCTCTCTCTCCCTCACTTTTTTCTCTCTTATACTCAATTTATATATATTTTAATCTCTCCTCTCTCTGTCTCTCTCTCTATATATCTTCTTCCCACCATCCCTCCCTCTATCTAGTTATCTCACCCTATATTTCCCTCTATCTCTATAGTTCTTTTCCCCCCTATCACTCTATGTCACCTGCTCTCTCACTCCCTCTATCCCATCCAATCTCTCTCTCCATTGTTCTCTCCCTTTCCCTCGCTTTTTCTATCATAATTACTCTCTATCTCTCTCTCTCTTCCTCTCTCTCACTCAAAATGTATATATTTCTCTCTCTCATTCTCCCACTTTCATACTCCCTATCTAGTTTACTCTCTCTTTATCTCACTCTCTATCCCTCGCTTCCTTTCTCTATCAATATATCTCACTCTCCTCTCCCCCTCTCTACCTCTCTCTATCAATCTATATCTCTCTCACTCACACACACTCTCTATCTTGCTCTATCGCTTTCTCTCACACTCTCTTTCCCTCATCTCTATCTTTCTCACTCTTTATCTCTCTAATACTAGCTCTCTCTCTCTCTCTCTCTCTCTCTCTCTCTCTCTCTCTTTCTCGCTCCCTCTCCCTCTCTCTCTCACACACTTTTTCACCATCTCTCCTCCCTTTTTCTCTCACCATCTCTCCCTTATTCTTTCCCTTTCTCTTTCTCTCTCTCTAAAAAAATATTTATCTCACCATCTTTCCCTTGCTCTTTCCCTTTCTCTTTCTCTCTCAATGCCCTTCTCTCCCTCTAAAAAATATTTATCTCTCCCTGTTTCTCTCTTTGATCACACTCTCTATTTCATGCTTAATTTTTCTCTACCTAGTTCCCTCTCCCTTTATCACTTGCTCTCTCTCTCTCTTTCTCTCTACTTATTTGCCACACTCCCTCTCCCTTGATATCTCTCTCCCTCATTTCTCACACAATATCTTTCACTCACCCTCCTTATTGCTCTAAATTATCTTTGTCTCTCCTCCCTCTATCTCTATATTTCTCTCTCTCCATCTCTCTATCTCTCTTTGGTTCTCTCTAACTCTCTTAAACTCTACCTCTCTCACACACACTATCTCACTATATTTCACCATGTCACTCTCCCCCCTTCACACACTCTCTCACTTTCTATCTCTGTCTCTAAACTTCTCTAACTCACTCTCTCTCATGTTCTCTCTCTAACTCCCTCCCTTCATCTCTCACACTTTCTCTCTCTCTCTCTCTCTCTCTCTCTCTCTCTCTCTCTCTCTCTCTCTCCTTTCCTCTCTCTTTTCTCTCTCGCTCTCTCTTGCTCGATCTCTCGCTCTTTTTATCTCTCACACTTTCTACATTTCACTCTCTCTAAATATATATTTCTCTTCCCCTTTCTTGCTCACTTTCTCACTATCTCACTCTCTCACTGGCTTTCTTGCTCTCTCGCTCTATCTCACTCTCCTTCTCACTCACTTTTTTATACCTTGCTATGGGAGAAATAAAATTCACCACACAGATTTAGAGTGTTCTTATTCTTGTGATTAGATATGGAAATGAGAATATTATACCATCCTGAGAGAAAGACATAATAAGGGGGGGGGGAGAGAGAGAGAGAGAGAGAGAGAGAGAGAGAGAGAGAGAGAGAGAGAGAAAGAGGAAGAATGAGGGAGAATTAGAAATAATAAGAGAGGGAGAGAGAGAGAGAGAGAGAGGGGAAGAAAGAGGGAGCTTGAGAAAGAGAAAGAATGATGGAGAATTAGAAATAATAAGAGAGGGAGGGAGGGAGGGAGGGGGAGGGGGAGAGAGAGAGATAGAGAGAGAGAGAGTGGGAGAGAGAGTAAGAGGAAAAATGATGGGGAATTAGAAATCATGAGGGACAAAGAGAGAGAGACAGAGAGAGCGGGAGGAGAGAAAGAGGGAGAAAGAGCAATAGGAAGAATGATGTAGAATGAGAAATAATAAGAGAGAGAGAGAAAGAGCGATAGAGAGAGAGAGAAAATGAGGGGGAGAGAGAAAGTGCAACAATGATGGAGAATTAGGAATAATAAGAGAGGGAGAGAGAGAGGGAGAGAGAGAGAGAGAGAGAGAGAGAGAGAGAGAGAGAGAGGGAGATAAAGCGAGAGGAAGAATGATGGAGAATTAGAAATAATGTGTAAGAGAGAGAGAGAGAGAAAGAGGAAGAATGATGGAGAATTGGAAATAATGGTAGAGGGAGAGGCGGGGGGAGAGAGAGAGAGAGAGAGAGAGAGAGAGAGAGAGAGAGAGAGAGAGAGAGAGAGAGGAAGAATAATGGAGAATTAGAAATAATAAAAGAGGGAGAGAGAGAGAGTGAGAGAGAGAGGAGAAAAAAGAGAGATTTAGAAAGAGGAAGAATGGTGGAGAATTAAAAATAATAAGAGAGGGAGGGATAGAGAGAGAGAGAGAGAGAGAGAGAGAGAGAGAGAGAGAGGAGAGAAACAGGGAGATGGAGCAAAAGAAAGAATGATGGAGAATTAGAAATAATAAGAGAGGGGGGAGAGAGAGAGGAGAGAGAGAGAGAGAGAGAGAGGGACATAGAGCAAGAGGAAGAATGTCGGAGAATTAAAAATAATAAGAGAGAGAGGAGAGCAAGAGGAAAAATGATGGAGAATTATAAATAATGAGAGAGAGAGAGGAGAGAGAGAGGGAGATAGAGCAAGAGAAAAAATATTTGAGAATTAGAAATAATGAGAAAGAGAGAGAGAGAGAGAAGGAGTAGAGAAAGAGGGAGAAAGAGCAAGAGGAAGAATGATGGAGAATTAGAAATAATAAGAGAGGGAGAGAGAGAGAGAGAGAGAGAGAGAGAGAGAGAGAGAGAGAGAGAGAGAGAGAGAGAGAGAGAGAGAGAGAGAGAGGGAAATAGAGAAAGAGGAAGTCTGATGAAGAATTAGAAATAAAAAGAGGGGGAGGGATATATATATATATATATATATATATATATATATATAGAGAGAGATAGAGCAAGATGAAGAATGTTGGAAAATTAGAAATAATAAGAGAGGGAGAGAGAGAGAGGAGAGAAAGATGGAGATGGAGCAAGACGAAGAATAATGGAGAATTAGAAATAATAAGAGAGGGAGAGAGAGGAGAGAAAGAAGGAGATAAAGAAAGAGGAAGAATGATAGAGAATTAGAAATACTAGGAGAGGGAGGGGGAGGGAGAGAGAGGGAGAAAGAGAGAGAGAGAGGGAGATAGAGCAAGAGGAAAAATGTTGGAGAATTAAAAATCATAAGATAGTGAGAGAGAAAGACAAAGAGAGAGGGAGGAGAGAAAGAGGGAGAAAGAGCAAGAGGAAGAATTATGGAGAATTAGAAATAATAAGAAAGGGAGAGAGAGAGAGGGGGGAGAAAGGGGGAGATAGAGAAAGAGGAACAATGATAGAGAATTAGAAATAATAAAAGAGGGAGAGAGAGAGAAAGAGAGAGAGAGAGAGAGAGAGAGAGAGAGAGAGAGAGATAAAGCAAGAGGAAGAATTATGGTGAATTAGAAATAATGTGTGTGTAAGAGAGAGAGAGAGAGAGAGAGAGAGAGAGAGAGAGAGAGAGAGAGAGAGAGAGAGAGAGAGAGAA
This sequence comes from Dendrobium chrysotoxum, assembly GCA_019925795.1. Taxonomy (NCBI): domain Eukaryota; kingdom Viridiplantae; phylum Streptophyta; class Magnoliopsida; order Asparagales; family Orchidaceae; genus Dendrobium; species Dendrobium chrysotoxum. The sequence goes on from CM034303.1 coordinate 26,263,768, forward strand.
GGAGAGAGAGGAAGAATGATGGAGAATTAGAAATAATAAGAGAGGGAGAGAGAGAGTGAGAGAGAGAGAGGAGCAAAAAAGAGAGATTGAGAAAGAGGAAGAATGGCAGAGAATTAAAAATAATAAGAGAGGGAGGGATGGAGAGAGAGAGAGAGGACCAAAAAATGACTTGATCGTCCAGTACGATAGGGACATCGTCCTGTACGATTAGTTCAAAAAGGCCCCAAATCATCCTGAACATAGTTCGGGTCGTACAGCTGAAATGTACTAAACGATCATGATCGTCCGGGACGATCCTGCGATCGTCCAGGACGATATGATCGTATCAACCAAAAATAAATTGCTTTCCTTAATTACTAGATTAAATTAGGCATGATTGTACTGAATCGTCCGGGACGATACACGTATCGTCCGGGACGATCAGACCAAGTATCTAAAAATAAGAAATTGCCTAACTTGATCTGGCGGCTGAGAATTTCTGATTTGGGCATATCGTCTCGTACGATCCGGAGATCATCCAGGACGATCTGCTCAATCAGACCCTCTTAACTTAGTCGCCCTAATTAGGGTTTCTGTTTTAACTGGATCGTCTAGGACGATGTGGAGATCGTCCAGGACGATCTGAATAAAATTTTAACAGAAACTCTAATTCACTCAATCTCTCTCCCTTAGTGTGTGTGTGCAAGGTTACTTAGCTAGGGAATCAGTTACATTACAATTGACTCAATAAAAAGAAAAATCATACATTTGACACGCTTGGACCCGATCTTGAGTTGGCTTGAGTGGCTCGCGGTCTTTTGTGCCTGAAACAGATTAGCCAAGCAAAACACACTGGAAACATGTTTGTCATCATCAAAACCAGATTTGCAATAATCTCCCCCTTTTTGATGATGGCAAACATTTGTAAAGTAGTCTGAAACTAAAGATAAACTAGGAGATCAACCAAAATAAATATTTTTTAAATTTTCATTTAACAGCTAAAACAATATATGAAACATGACTCAGAAAACAGAAACAGACACGACTACAACTGACTCCCCCTTTTGACATCACAAAAAGGAGGAGGAAAAACATAACACGGTAAGAAAACATAAAATAAAACATAAATAGAACAACTACAAAACAGGAAAATCAGAATTTTTCTTTGATTTTAGATTCAAAAACCAATGGCAGGATGATTGACAGCGCTAAAATCCAAAAAAAGTTGGAAATAATCAACTTTCGTAACTCCGACCCCGGGCACCTTATCGATGCAAACCTCTTTCAACACAAAAATCCGATTCAAAAGAAAAGACATTAGATTTGAAAAGAGATCCTTTCAAGCCTCGTTCCAGAAAAATATCTGATATAATAGTATTACAAAGTAAAAAATTAGAAATCGGGATTTTCAAAACTCAAGCTTTTTGAAAATATTAAGTGTGCACAGATTTCTCTAAGACATTTAACAATCTGAAAGGGAAGAAAGCTTGGTTTAGGCTCATTTTGTGCCTCTTTCTCAACTTGGTTGGCGCTTTGCGCATCTTTTGATTTTTGATACACTTTGTGTATCCAATTTGACAATTTCGCATCTTTTCAGTTTTGGGCTCATTTTATGCCTCTTTTTCAAATTATCTGGCGCACTACGCATCTTTTATAAGCTTTCTCCTTTTCATAATCATTAAAGAGTCTCAGCTGTGAGATTATCTTCCAGACATAGGAGATGACTCTCCACAGTAAGGAAGAACGATTCATAAAACAAAAGCCATACAACATATGATAAATACAATCACTTGGTTTAGAAAATCAAACTAATGACTCAAGACTTTGAAAAAACACTATTGATATGAGGCAGATTACTGTAGGAAGATAAAATAATCTCTATTTCAAAAACTAACATTTTAATTTTGAAGAGGATTTTTATTCAAAAGAAACTATACACCAGTAAAGGAGTTAGAGGAAGAGAAACAATTATCAATGTTTCTTCCCTTTAACAAATTCAGCGAAGTCAATCACTGCTTACCAGCTTCCAAACCAAAACAAGGTAAAAAACTCCGAGTCAAAAATTCAGATCATCAGAAGTAGTGAGCGGTGAACAGATCTTGAAAAACATAAAACATTAAGTGCAAGATATGAACCAGTAAATAAATAAAAATAGGTAGAAAATCACAGCAAAGTAAATACTCTAATCAAACTAACAGTAAGGCTAACACAGAAATCAGCAGACGAAACAAAATCAACTGAAAGCAAATAATCAAACCAAAACTAACAAATAGAAATCAGAAATCAGAATACCAAAAACTAACTAACAGAAATCAGAAATCATAATACCAAAACTAATTAACAAAAATCAGAATACCAATCAGAACAATCATAAATCAGCAGTCATCAGAATTAAGCATTTATATCAATCACTCCTAATCTGGTTCTCAAAATGCTGAATGAGTCAAAGGCCAGTGGTTTAGTGAATATGTCAGCCAGCTGATTTTCAGTTGCTACGTGATGTAGCTCAATGTCCCCTTTTGTAACATGGTCCCTAATGAAGTGATGCCTAATATCAATGTGTTTGGTCCTAGAATGTTGGATTGGATTCTTAGAGATACAGATGGCACTAGTATTATCACACAGAACAGAAATTGTGCCAACAGGTACTCCTTAATCCAAGACTTATTGCTTCAACCAAAGAACTTGGGCCACACAACTCCCTAAGGTAATGTACTCAGCTTCAGCAGTGGAAAGTGCAACTGAGTTCTATTTTCTACTGGACCAGGAGACTAACGACTGTCCTATGAATTGACAAGTCCCAGAAGTACTCTTTCTATCAACCCTACACCCCGTAATATCAGAATCAGAATATCCAATGATCTCAAAAGAGGTGCTGTGCCTAGGGTACCAAATTCCTAGGTTTGGGGTTCCTAAAAGATATCTAAGAATTCTCTTAACAGCAGTCAAGTGGGACTCTTTAGGATCAGCCTGAAACCTAGCACAAAGATAAACACTAAACATGATATCAGGTCGTCTAGCAGTCAGGTAAAGCAGTGAACCTATTATCCCTCTATACTTCTTCTGATCAACATATTTTCCATTTGAATCCTTATCTAACTGAACTGAGAAGGGCATGGGAGTATTGATTGGCTTGGCTTTGTCCATTTCATATTTCTTCAAAATGTCCTTCGTGTATTTTGATTGATTTAGAAAAGTTCCATCATCCATTTGCCTTATGCTAAACCCCAAAAAGTAGGATAATTCCCCCATCATACTCATCTCAAACTCCTTACTCATTATTTTAAAAAACTCTTCACATAAATATTTATCAGAAGATCCAAAAATTATATCATCAACATAGATCTGGACAATGAGTAAGTCATCTCCTAATCTCCTCAGAAAAAGGGTGGTGTCTACGCTCCCCTTAACAGACTCTCTTTCTAACAGGAATGTGCTAAGCCTCTCATACCAAGCTCTGGGTGCCTGTTTCAATCCATATAAGGCCTTTTTTAATTTATAGACATGACTTGGATATTGGGAACTCTCAAAACCTGGGGGTTGTTTTACAAAAACATCTTCTTTAATTACCCCATTTAAAAAGGCACTCTTGACATCCATTTGAAACAGCTTAAATCCCTTATAACAGGCAAAGGCTAGTAGCACTCTAATGACTTCCAATCTTGCCTTATAACAGGCAAAATCTATCCCTTCTATCTGATTATACCCCTTAGCCACCAATCTTGCCTTATTTCTCACCACCACACCAGAATCATTCATTTTATTCTTAAAGACCCACTTGGTTCCCACAATACTTTGATTTTTAGGTCTTTCTACTAACTCACAAACATCATTCCTTACAAATTGATTCAATTCTTCCTGCATAGCTAAAATCCAAAATTCATCCGACAAGGCTTGATTGATGTTGGTGGGTTCAGTCATTGAGATAAAGGCAGAATGGTTTACTTCCTTCCTAAGTCCATGCCTAGTCCTAACACCTTCAGAAGGGTCTCCTCAGTTCTTTAGGATGACTCGAAGAATATCTCCAATCTTTAGGCAACTCTGTTTGAGGTTCTACCCTTTCCTCCAAATTTGTATTTCCAACTCCTTGGGTAACCTCAATAATCTCTTCATCTTCAACTTCAGATCTAGACTCCTTAGGATTAGATTCATCAAACACTACATGGGTTGTTTCTTCCACCACCAAAGTCCTCCTATTGAACACCCTAAAGTATTTCCCCATACTTGAATATCCTAAGAACACTCCTTCATCAGATTTGGGGTCAAATTTTCCTAAGGGTGACTTCCCGTTGTTCAGAATAAAAACCTTACAGCCAAAGACATGGAGGTGGGACAGATTTGGAGTTCTACCCTTAATGATCTCATAAGGTGTCTTTTTCAATTTGACTCTCACATTCACCCTATTCAGCACATAACAGGCAGTGTTCACCGCTTTAGCCCAAAAGTATTTTGGAAGTGAATACTCGGCAAGCATGGCTCTAGCGGCTTCCACTAAGGTCCTGTTCTTCCTTTCAGCTACCCCGTTCTGCTGAGGGGTCCTAGGAGTTGAAAAATTGTGACTAATCCCATGATCCTCACAAAAACATCCAAATATTTCATTTTCAAACTCCCCTCCGTGATCACTATGGATGGTAATAATCTCACATCCTAACTTCTTCTGAATCCAAGTAGAGAAAGATCTAAACTCATCAAATGACTCAGATTTATGTGACAAAAATTTAACCCAAGTGAACCTCGAATAATCATCTACAATCACAAAACCATAGACTCTCCCCCCTAAGCTGGTAGTGCTAATGGGTCCAAAGAGGTCCATGTGAAGAACTTCTAAAGGTCTAGAGGTGCTAATGTCCTTAACAGAGTGAAAAGAGGACTGGACTTGCTTCCCCAACTGACAGGCATCACACAGGTGATCCTTAGTGAACTTAAGCTTGGGCACACCTCTAACTAAGTCCTTTTGGGTGACTCTCCTAAGGGTTTTCATACTGGCATGACACAATCTCCTATGCCATAACAAAGACTCATCAGCAGCAGTTTTTAAGCAAATTGAATTATCAGATTTAATGCTACTTATATCCAGCTTGTAGACGTTGTTGATCATTTGCCCCTTCAAAACAACTTCATCATTTAAGCTTAAAATGCAGCCAGTGGGTAGGAATTTGATGCTGTATCCCTTGTCACAGAGTTGACTGATCCTCAGCAAGTTGTGTTTCAGTCCATCTACAAGCAAAACATTATCAATCATAAAATTCTTTGAATCACCAATTATACCTGAGCCTACCACCTTCCTGGTGGTGTTATCTCCAAGTGTAACCTTGCCTCCAGCTCTGGCCTCCAGCGAAATGAACTGATTTGCATCTCCAGTCATATGTCTAGAACATCCACTATCCAGGTACCACATGCTCTTACGAGGTCTTGTGTGAGAGCACACCTACAAAAGTATCAAACGTCAGTCTTAGGAACCCAAACAGGTTTGGGTTCCTTCTTATGAAAAGAAGAATGTAATACATGCGTGCTGTGCTGTGAAACAGGCAGTTTGGGTTTCCACACCCAATGTGTACTACGGTGAACAGTGCAGGTGTGAGAAATATGTCCTAACATGCCACATGAAAAACATCTAACACCAGGAAAAGGGTTAACTAATCTACGTGGATGATAATGCCTCTTCCTAGATGTATATGAAACATGCTTTGAAGAACTTGTAACAGATTTTTCAAAAGGTGGCGGTGCATAAAACTGTTCAAAAGTAGGCGGCGTTTTGTTCTTTTCAAAAGCACTGATCTTTACCTTCAAAAACTCATTTTCTTTCTTTAAACTAGCAATTTCAAATTTCAAGGTTCCACTGCTACTTTCTACTTCACATGCCATTGTATCTAACTCTTTAAAAGCTCTTTCTAAGTCCACATGCGTAGTTTTCAATGAATCATGCTCATACACTAAATCAGAATATTTTTTATTCAACTCATCGAATTCATCAAGCAAAGACATGTGATTGGAACCAAGTATGGAATGATCTTTAACTACAGAATCATGCTCTTTTTGCAAAGTTAAGTAATCTAATTTCAAACTAGCATGAGTTTTCTTAAGCTTCCTATACGATGTATGAATTCTTTCAAAAACTTCAAATAATTGATCGTAAGTCAGCTCACATACCTCTTCCTGGTCCGACTGACCAGGGTGATCATCAGCCATCAGACATAAGTTTGTTTCCTCCTCTTCAGCTTCAGTCTCAGAAGAGTCGGATGCAGAGTCTGCCCAGAACGCCTTCTGAATCCGCTTCTTGTCCTTTCTGAACTTTGGTTTCTCCTCACCCTTCTCCTTGCTTGGGTGAGCTTTAAGTGTAGGACAATCAGCCTTAATGTGTCCAGGCTTCCTGCATTCAAAACAAACAGATTCAGATGAACCCTTAAAATTTTTATTGGACTTACCCTTGTTCCACTTCTGATAGTTCTTATGTTTCTTCCTTAGAAAGCTTTTGAATTGCCTTGTGATTAAGGCAACATCATCGCTATCAGACCCGGAAGTGCTACCATCTGAATCCTTGGCCTTTAGTGCCACTGTCTTCTCTTTCTTGCGTTAACCTACATCAAGTTGCCTTTGGTTCACCCCTTGCTCATAAGCAATGAGTGATCCAAGTAAGCTATCAATAGAGTAAGCATTTAAATCTTTAGATTCAGTAATAGCAGTAATCTTAGCATCATAAGAAGTAGGCAAACATCTAAGAATTTTGTTCACTCTTTCGTAGTTAGTAAGTTCTCTACCTAGAACATGCAAAGAGGTAACAATCTGAGTGAACCTTGTGTACATTTCTGAAATAGTCTCACTAGGTTTCATGCAAAAAATTTTGTAATCATGTAACAAGATGTTTAACCTAGACTATTTGACTTCAGTTGTACCTTCGTATGTTATGCATAATCTATCTCAGATTTCCTTTCCCGTTGTACAAGTAGAACACGCATATAGTCTTCAGATTTTAAAGCACAAAAGAAACAGTTCAAGCATTTTGCATTTAACTGTGCTAAATCACGATCATCAAACATCCAATAAGCAAAAGGTAGTTCAGTTTTCACATTGTTAATCAATCTAAAAGGTGGTTCGTATCCGTCCTTAACTAACATCCACATGCGATAATCAATAGATTGCAGAAAAGTAGACATGCGTGTTTTCCAAAAATCAAAAGGAATATTATCAAACAACAGTGGTCTTGTAATAGAATAACGTTCAGCAGTATTACGATTGTTACAGTTAGCCATGGATCAAGTTCAAAAGTTTTTAAACCTAAATTTTGAATCCCACTTTGATACCACTTGAAAGTTCGATAGGGATGTTAAGCCCTAGTGAACTAGTCCCGAGGCTAACCAAGAGGGGGGGGGGGTGAATTGGTTATTTAAAAATTTCACAATAACAATGAAAATCTTTTTATAACGTGCAGTGGAAACGAATTAAAACAACGATAAAAAGATCAACCACAGATATTCACCCAAGCAGTTAATATCAGAAAGTAAAGTGCAAAACTGAATCAGAAAAGTAAACCAGATTTTATAGTGGTTCGGTCAACTTGACCTATGTCCACTCCCCGGAGCCTCCCCTCCGGGTATTGCACTAAACAAAAGTGTCTCTCCTTTTGCTCCCACAGCAAGGCGGAGAAGCCTGTACAAACACCTCCTTTTCACCACCCGGTGAGGCAGAGAACCCGACCTCCTTTCGCTTCCTCTTGAAGCCGGCAGAGAACCTTCGAACTCCTTTTGCTTCCACCTGAAGAGGGCAGAGAACCCCGGATCTTCTTGCGAACGATCCTCCCACAACGAACACCGACTAGACGAAAGACGACGAGCGGAGAAGACGACTCTGATCCGTGCTCGGAGCAACCTTAGTGAATCCCTCACTAACTCCCCCTCACAAGATCTTCTCTCTCTCTCTCAACTCTCTCTCTCTCTCTCTAAGGTTTCTCAGGGAAGGAAGGCAGCAAAAGATTTTTCCAAACTTTGGAAAAAGTTCTTTTAAAGGAGGGCTAAAAATTTGCCCTAAATCTCAACTGGTCGGCCAAGATCATCCAGGAAGATCAGTTCAAATTCAACTGTTTCAGCCTGGATGATCTGGCTCTTCTGGATGATTAGTAGAAAAAATTGTTCATATCGTCCCGTACGATCCTGCGATCGTCCGGGACGATTAGTGCAAATCGAGGAAAATCGTCCAGAAGACAGTTCGGGTCGTCCAGAGAAATCTGTGCTGGATGATCAAAAAATGAATTGATCATCCAGTACGATAGGGACATCATCCTGTATGATTATTTCAAAAAGGCCCCAAATCCTCCTGAACACAGTTCGGGTCGTACAGCTGAAATGTACTAAACGATCAATGATCGTCCGGGACGATCCTGTGATCGTCCAGGACGATATGATCGTATCAACCAAAAATAAATTGCTTTCCTTAATTACCAGATTATATTAGGCATGATTGTACTGAATTGTCCGGGACGATACACGTATCGTCCGGGACGATCAGACAAAAGTATCTAAAAATAAGAAATTACCTAACTTGATCTGGCGGCTGAGAATTTCTGATTTGGGCATATCGTCCCGTACGATCTGGAGATCGTCCAAGACGATCTGCTCAATCAGACCCTCTTAACTTAGTCGCCCTAATTAGGGTTTCTATTTTAACTGGATCGTCCAGGACGATGTGGAGATCGTCCAGGACGATCTGAACAAAATTTTAATAGAAACTCTAATTCACGCAATCTCTCTCCCTGAGTGTGTGTGTGCAAGGTTACTTAGCTAGGGAATCAGTTTCATTACAATTGACTCAATAAAAAGAAAAATCATACATTTGACACGCTTGGACCCGATCTTGAGTTGGCTTGAGTGGCTCGCGGTCTTTTGTGCCTGAAACAGATTAGCCAAGCAAAACACACTGGAAACATGTTTGTCATCATCAAAACAAGATTTACAACATTAAATACTCCCATGAGCTCCACTGTCTAGTTAGATAAGGATTCGAATGGAAAATCTATTAATTAAAAGAAGTACAGAGGAATAATTGGGTCACTACTTTACTTGACTACTAGCCGACTTGATATAATGTTTAGTATTTGTCTCTATGCTATATTTTATGCTGATCGTAAAGAATCTCACTTGACTGTAGTTAAGAGAATCCTTAGATATCTCTTAGGGACCCGAAACTTAGGAATCTAGTATCCGAGACAAAGCACTTATTTTGAGATTATCGGATATTCTGATTCTAATTTTGTAGGGTGTAGGTGGATAGAAAGAGCACTTATAGAACTTGCCAATTTATAAGACCGTCTTTAGTCTACTGGTTTAGTAGAAAAAAAAAACTCTGTTGCACTTTCCACTGCTGAAGCTGAGTATATTGTCTTAGGAAGTTGTGTGGTCCAAGTACTTTAGTTGAAGCAACAAATTTTGGATTTAAGATTACCTGTTAGCACAATTTTAGTTTTATGTGATAACACTAATGCCATCTGCATCTCTATGAATCCTATCCAACATTCAAGAACCAAACATATTGATATAAGGCATCACTTCATCAGGGACCAAGTTGCCAAAGGGAACAATGAGTTACACCATGTAGCAACTGAAAACTGACTGGCTGACATCTTTACTAAACCACTGGTCTTTTACATATTCAGCATTTTAAGGACCATATTAGGTGTGATTGATATAAATATATGAATTTGATAATTATTGATTTCTGAATTTTTTTATTTTCATTTTTCTTTTGGTTTTTATTTGATTTGATTGTCTGTTTCATTTTGGATATTTTATTTTCCTGTTAATTTTTATTTGTTTGATTTGCCTATCATCTTAGTTATTTCTTTTTATGAGCTTCCCTCTTGGTTTTTTAATTTACTTCTTATTTTATTCAGAATCAGATCACTGCTCACTACTGCTGAAAAACAGAATTTCTAAATGGGAGTTTTTGACTTATTTCATTTAGAAGCTCGTAAGAAGTGATTGAATTCTCTAAAGTAGTTAAAGGGAAGAAATATTGATGATTGTTTCTCTTCCTCTAAACTCCTTTTATGGTGTATTATTCCTTTTGAATAAAAACTTTTTCAAAATTTAAAAGTTAGACTTTGAAATTGCGATTTATTTTATCTTCCTATAGTAATTTATCTCATATGAGTAGTCTTCCAAATCATTGAATCACTTTCATATTCTTCTTAATTAGGTGATTTCATTTGCAATATGAAAATGATTCTGGTTTGTGGTTTACTTTTCCTTGTCTAAGAGAGTGAGTTTTTCTCTTCTCTTATATCTGGAAGATAATCTCACAACTGAGGGTCTTCTAGAGTTTTTGAAAGAAAGGAAGCTTGCAAAAGATGCGCAAAGTGCACCAACAAACTGAAAAAAGAGGCACAAAATGAGCCCAACTGAAAAGATGCGCAATGTTTGCCAAATAATTGAAAAAATACACAAACTATATCGAAATCAAAACATGTGTAAAGTGTGCCAAAAAAGTTGAAAAAGGGGCACAAAATTAGCCCACTAAGATATAAGCTTCCTCTTTCAAGTCTTCAAAAATCTTAAAAGAATTCATGTACTACTTAATGAATTCAAGCACTTGAGATTGAAAATTATGATTTCTGGTTCTTTACTTTACAATACTATTTTATCAGAAATTTTTCTGGAACCAAGTTTGAAAGGATCACTTTTCTTATCTAATTTCTTTTGCTCTGAATTAGATTTTTTTTTGAAAGGAATTTGAATGTGAGAGGTGTCTGAGGTAGGAGTTACGAAAATTGATTTTCCAACTTTTATGGATTTCAACATTGTCAATTTTCTTCTTATTGGCTTTTGGATTAAAAATTAAGAAAAATTTCGGATTTATTAGAGTAGATTGATTAAAAAAAAACTTTCTGGTTTTATTTGATTGTTTCCTTGCTTTAATTTTTTTGGTTTTTCTATCTTTATTTTTTTATTTTGATCTTTTTTATGATTTTTGGGTCCTCTGATCATTTCTCTCCATCCTTCATTCTTTATATGTTTTGGTCACATCATCTTGGTCGATCCCCACATTGTCTTAGATGATATGATAAAAATCATCCCCATCATGAGCCAACGGTTGATCTGAACCAAGTGTTGGTGATCATCCTGGATGATACACCTCATCATTCTGGGTAATCCACGTGGCAGCAGTTGGACGACTTGACTTTGGCCCATTTGATTTTGTTATTGCTTATCATCCTGGACGATCCTTTTCATTAAAAGTCATCCAGCTTAACTCATCAGGATGATCATCTGTGTCTAATCATCCTGGACGATATCTGATCATCTTGGATGATTCGACCGCCTTTTTAACCAATCATCCTGGACACAATTTTTGCTACAAATTATCTTGGATGATCCATCGATCGTCCTGGATGATCCCGCGATCATCCTGGACGATATGGCCGATTTCTATTTAAACAGCTGATTTCATCCATTATTTCACCAATCTCTCTTTCTACACTCTACAATCTTCTTCTTATGGATGGTGGCAAAAGGTCTAAGAACCAGGGAGCAAGTTCCTCTAGGGGGAATGTCGATCCCCGTTTCACTGATGCAGTCGATCAGGCTGCATTCCAATGATATCTCGATGTGGGGATTACTCAGTCCAAAATAGTGAATCCATGCATCCTCACCTATCCGGTACTGGACCTCTTTGCTCACACCTCCCACACCTTCATTCTGACACATACCTTTCCATTTAACACTGAACTTCCTCATCTCTTTTTTGTGAATCTCCGCATTGATCATGATTATACTGCACATCGATCCTTTGTTAATAGACGACCTATAGAACTAACCATTTAGGATTTTCATGACATTCTCCAACTTTCCATCACTGGCGATAAGCTTCACCTCTTGTCCTATGTTCCTGATTCTAACTGGAGTCTCGCCAATCACTTCCTTAGGAACACTAATGCCCCCTACCATGACAATGCTTGCACTTCCTTAGTTAAGGATGTTAGAACAATCCAGCATGTCCTTTGATCTTTTATTATTCGAAAGGCTGGTGACTGCATCCACATCACTTCCTTGCTATCAATGAATACCTACTACATCATGGCCGATCGTGACTTCAATGCTACTGATCTTTTATTTCGCTACATTGAACATTTAACTAGCATTAGGGATCCAGGCCATAGAAAATGCCCCAACATAGCCTTAGGACACATCATAGCCTACGATCTTGAAACCAAATATAATGTTTAATATCCAGTTCTAGCAAATGTCCCTCCTTCCTCCAACTCCAATAACACTTTCCATGTTCTTCACAGCACTCATCTTCATCTGGAGCCCAGCACAGATGTTAAGGGAGAAGAGGAAGAGGCTACTCCTGAGCCTGTCCCTGTACCTGCTCTTCTCCGCCAGGAGTCACCGTTGGATCACCTGGTGCACAGATTTAACCAGTGGGAGTCTCGCTTTGACTCCTATATGGTTGCACATGAACAGCAGCACGTTGAAGATGTGAATTATTTCAATGGCTACATCGCCCAGCAGCAGCAGCAATACCAGGATATAGCCTGGTTTGAAGAGCAGTTCACCACCATTCATAGTCTGTTTTAGCCACCACCCCCTCCTCCTCCACCTGATCTGGGTCCCCCTTATTACTAGCTTGGTTACTTTTCCTATTTTCTTTAGTGATGTTTTTGTACTGTCTTTCTATGTTCCTCTTTGATGATTTTTCTGGTTTCCCCTTTCTGAGATGTTAATAGGGGGAGTAGTTTGTGTTCTAGGTTATTATACTATTTTCCAGGCTAATAAAATTTGCATTCCTCAGTTTTCCTTGTTATGTGTTTTATTTGCTGAATTGGAAATTATTTAATAAATGTTTGCCATCATCAAAAAGGGGGAGATTGTTGCAAATCTAGATTTAAGGATTATGATTTTGATGATAACAAACATTTCTATTTATGTTTTAAGTGCCTAACCTTTTAGGTTCAAAACAATAATTGTAATTCAAGCTAGCTCTAGATCAAGTCAGTTTGTTTTTGCTTCAAGCCCAATGAAACTTTTCACCTTTCCTGAGTCAAATGTAATGTAATGGATCCCCAAAAAACGTAACCTTGCACACACACACTCAGGGGAAGATTTTTAATGAGTTAGAGCTTCTATTCTAATTTTGTTCATATCATCCTAGATGATACTAATATCATCCTAGACAATCCATTTAAATAGAAACCCTAATTAGGGCAGCCATGTTAAGTTCGTTTGATTAAGTAGATCATCTTGGATGATACTCCCATCATATATGATAATATGCTCAAATCAAAAAACCTCAACTAGCAGCTTAAGTCAGGCAAGTTTTATTTTTGGTATTTTGGTCTAATCATCCCAGATGATACATGTATCATCTAGGATGATTCACTGCATTCACGCCTAAATTAGTCAGGTGATTAAGAAAAGTAATTAAGGATTGACAGATCAATCTCATCATCCTAGACGATTAATTAAAAATACTTATCGTCTAGTGTATCTCATCTGGACGACTCAAACTGTCTGCCAGATAATATTATCATTTTTGAATTAATCACACAAGATGATATAGATATTGTCTGAGACGATCAAGTCATTTTGAAATGATCTAGCATAGTTTTCCAAGACTACCCGAGCTGTGTGCCGGATGATATTGGGCATTTTTGAACTAATCATACAAGATGATTGACATATCATTTTGGATAATCAAGTCATTTTCTTTAGATCGTCCACACTTTTCTCCTGGATATCCTGAACTATTTGCTGGATGATATTCCTGATTTAAACTAATCATCCAAGATGATCGTAGAATCATCTCGGACGATCAGAACAAACCATGTCTTCTAATCATCCAAAAGAACTAAATCATCCAGGCCAAAAAGGGCTTATTTACACTAATCATTTAGGACGATCTCAGTATCATCCTGGATGATCTTTGACGATAAGTTGAAATTAGGGCAATTTTTGAGCCCTTCTATTTAAGGTCTCTTTCTTGCTACTGTAAAAATCTTTTACTACTGTCCTCACCTGAGAGATTCATGAGAGGGAGAGGGAGAGATTGGGGGAGAGAGAGAGAGAATCTTGTGAGGGGAAGTTTGTGAGGTGTTCATAAAGGTTACTCCAAGCAAGGATTTAACTCATTATCTCGGGAAAGATTGTGTGCAAGAAGATCAAAGGTTCTGTTTAAGCTTTAGGAGGAAGCAAAAGGAGGTAAGGTTCTCTGCCTGCTTTAGGATGAAGTAAAAGGAGTCTGGTTCTCTACCTCACTAGGTCTGTGAAAAGGAGTTTTATAAAGGCTTCTCTGCCATACTGTGGGAACAGAAGGAGAGTTACTGAGTTTTAGTGCAATACCTGGAAGGGAAGCTCTGAAGAGTGGATGTAGGTCAAGTTAATCAAACCACTATAAATTTTGGTGTGTTCTTTCTTTTACTATTCTACTTTTTAATTTTTGAACTTTATTTTCTGTGGATGTTCATGTGGTTGAAGTTCATATTCTGTTTGATTAAACATTTCCACATCAAAGTTAAATTATAATTATTTTAAAACATCAGAAAAAGTTTTCAAAAATCAAATTTTCTCAAGAATTTTTAAAACTACCAATTGACACCCCCCCCCCCCCCCCCCATCTTGGTTATCCTTGGGGTAGTTCAAAAGGGCTTAACATACCTAATGAACTTTCACTACCCCTCACCTAAACTAATTGGGATGTTGGAGATACCAAATATTGGACAACCAAATAGGTTGATTAGTATCCCATATTTCCCAATCAGGTAAAAAGTGAAATATAGAAAGAATCCCAAATTCTATTAATCTAATTTCATATTGCAAATAAAAAATTATGCTAAAACCCAACTAAAAAAAACATAACAACTCTCTAAAGAAATAACAATGACTTGTAAGAGGAATTCTATAGCCATTTGAGAACACAGGAACTTCACATCTTCAAAAGCTCCAGTACCCACAATCTCCACATCCTTTAAGCCTACCGTAAATAAGCCTTGAAGTTCTAAAAATATACCATTAACCTTTATAGACTTTGATAGAATGATTTCCCACTTTAAGGCTTCACCATAACACCTATGAAGTTTCGAACTATCTTCCATGGAGATCCAATCATAGCCACCTAAATAACTACAGTAACAGGGGCATACATAGCACAATCTGCTTGAAACATAACATCTTCTTTAACCATTAGCTTATATATAACAGAATTCCACTTCATTCCATTACCTGAACAACTAAGAAGACACAGAATATCTTCTATTGACTCACCAAACAAATGCAGCCAAAAAATTAGAACAACACCGACATTTAAAAATGAAACCATAAGAAACAAAACCTTTACTACCTCAAAATTAGATGAATACATCCTTCAAATTGGTAAAGAAAAAATGACGCAACTTCTCCAAGTGGTAACAGTATAATCTCCAAGAATCTTTAAGAAAACATATGATATACTCCAAATTTCAAAAAGAACATTCAAGATTAGCTAACATCATGAATTCCATTCCTTAAATTATGAATATCAGTCCTAAAAACAAGACAAAAGATCAACACTAGATCTTCAAATAGTAAAAATTGCCTCAATAAGCCAAACACCAATCCACTAACACATTCTTGAACATGAAGAGATCATACACCAAGAACATAATCAAACTAAAAATGAAATCAAGAAAAATAATAAACTTGAACAAATCCAAACCACCAATTACCACTTGTAAGAACAAAACTTAACATAACCAAAAAATCATTCCAAGAATTATCGAAGGCCACACCTGGTCGACAAAGAATATCATCCAAAATTCTATTTAGATTTGTAGTTCCACCAAAGTCATTCAAAATCCTAGCTGAATATCTACACTCAGAACAAGCAATATCCACACCAAGCCGATGGAGAATATTTACCAAGCAAAGATTCGCCCAAATTGCCCTCAGAATGTCGATATGGCAAAATCATCTTCATCCAAAACAAATTAGATCTTAACACAATAGAAAAACCAAACTAAGAATATCCATCGGCCACTCTAAGCCAAGGTAGATCCTCTAAACACTAGAGATCTACCAAAATCACATTCTGATTAATTGCACCACAAAAAAAACCTTCAGCCAAAAGCAAAACAAATCTTGATTCAGAATACAATCCCCACCAAGGACCTCAGTCAGCCACACAAGTCACAGAGAACCACTGATTGCCAAAGTTCCACCAAAATCGCCCAAATTGCCTTCTTCGCCCAAATTGCCTTCTTCGCAGTTAGGAACAAGTTGTGCTTTTGTCACCCTACATAAGTAAAGGGAATAATAAGGACACTCTCTAGACATTAGCCTTAATTCTTCAAAACTTAAACAATAACCCCCTCATCATTCAAAAAAGATCATACTCATTATTTTGAAGAGTTAAGTGGTTAACTTGCTCCCAAATCTAGGCTGGGATAAGCCCACATTTTTATGTCATTAGTTTGGTTTGAGCCACTATGGTTTAGCACCAAAAATGGACTGAGGATCCAGGGATGACCCAAAATCATAAATCCTCAATCTCAGGAATATAATCCCAACATTACAATAAAAAAAACTTAAATTAAAATTTCTCTTTAAACCAAAATATAAAACAAAACACATAGGATAGGCTAAGGTGTTTCTAAATTATTTTAGAATCCTGAAATGCCTCCTACTCCTATCCCATTGGCTTCCAAAAATAACTGTTCAAACTTGATCCAATCCCAATTGAGATTCTAACCTCACTCCTTGAAAATTCAAAAAAGAAATTTTTACTATTATTTTAATTGAGAGTATTCATAAAAAACTCAATCTTCCTATGATGTAATTAACTACAAGGGTTTGCCTTCATAAGAGCTTTGAGGATGCCAGATTAATTAAAAAGTCAATTAATTTTCTTTAGGAAAATTAAGAAAATCAATGACGATTGTTATCGTCCCATTTGAGTAATTAATAAGAGTTGGCACTTTCTTCCCCATGGAAGTTATGTCATTTGTTGTTATGAACTCGAATATAAAATTAATGATAACAAATCTTTATTATCATAGCTAAATTTTTTATCAAACATCATTTTGACCCTTCGGGATCATATGTAGTTCCTTCCTGAATTTTACTTTGATATTTAGGATGAAATTTATAATTCTAAATCTGAATAAATCAAAAAATTTTATCTCCGCCTTCTAAGGTAGCATGTCATTTCAAATGGTATGTTTGATTTCAAAATTAAAATTTATAAGTCAATTTAAATTTTCCCAAAGAAATTAAATTTTAATTGCTTTGCATTCATTCCAAAGCAAAGCAGCAAAGCATCAAAAAAAAGCCTGCCTAGGTTTAAAATGTAATCACCAAACCTAAATACATCTATAGTTTTGGTGATTTGTTTCAATATCTATACTCACTAGATTTGAGTAAAATCAGTAGCAAAATAGGCGCATAATCTTGAAAATTCAAATTGAAGAAAACTTGATCAAATCATTTTCCAAGAAAGTTAGGGTAGGTCAAGGATGGTCCTCAAAATCTGCCATCCAAATTTGAGGTCAATTTGATCATTAAATCTTAACAAATCATAAAATTTCAAGACCAAACATGTATAATTATCTCAAAATCCATTGGTCAAAAAGTTAAGAAACCATTTTAAAAAAATTATAAAGGCCAAGAGATTATCAACAAGCCCAAGAACACTCAATTTGGATTTAAATAGAGTTTTCTAGGATTTTCCAAAGATTTAGGCATTTAAATAAATTATTTATTTATTTTATTTTGAATTTTCAGCTAGCATAAAGTTATTACCAATCATTGGAAATGAATTAAGGCATCGATGCCATTTTGGGACCTTCATCACACACGACAATGTGTTGTTCATCCACTTAAACATGTTAGATAAACTAGTAACATCTGATGCTGCGTGTTTTTGAATAAACAAACTAGTTAATTCCACGTTGCCTCCTAGGATTCAAACTGATGTGCATTTGAATCCCATGACCTTTATGCACTCAAGTTTCAAATTTGGGCTCCTTAATCAGTCAGTTGGACGATTTCAATTGAAAATATGAATTTAGTTCAAAATGAATTGAACATTTATATGCCGAAAGCTTTTGATCCAACCATTCAAATTTAATGAAATTTGAAATAGAGGATCATGGTAACCTATTCTTGTAATCCTTGGAGTCTTAAGGTTCCATGCATTGAGTTCGAGGAGAAAATTTAATTTGCATTTTAAATTTCAAGGGGGGATAAATCATTAACTTGTGGATGGATTTTGATGATCTTGGTCTTGTTGGAAAGCTTAAAACATCCACTTCAAGTTCATAGAAGACTCTAGGAACTGATTTCTACTAGTTCAAAAGTTGGATTTCAATTATCCTTTCTCTCTCTTACTGATTTTAAGTTTTCTTGAACTTGGGAGGGTAGAGAAAGCTATGGGAGAGTTAGGGAGTTAGCTAGGAGACTAGGGAATCAGTTTGATAAACATCTTTTTAGAGGTTTGGGGGTATTTATAAGAGAGATAAATTTGAATAGAGGGTTTAGATATTGCAACCTAAACCCAAGCTAGCAGCTATTTTAGTTATGAACTAACCAATGTGAGCAAAGGAAAATTATAAAGAATTTGAGCCCATTGGTCCAAGGGTCAAAGTTGTTAGGAGTGAAGTAATGATTCAAGAGAGCTAATTCCAAGGAATCTTTCCACATAAAAACCCATGTGGCTTAAGCTTGATATGAACTAATGGGAGAAGGTTATAAACTATATTTAATCCATTTGCTGGGTTCAAATTGGGTTGGGTTGGTCTAGGGTCCAAAAAAATGAGTTCTAGAGATCTTTGTTCAACCTATACTTTTAAACCAATTAAAACCATAGTTTCGAACTCTTGGCATATGATTATTGGGTTAATAGACACCTGTTACAACTATTTTCGAAATTTATTTAGATAAGGGTATTGATTTAGATCAAGAAAACCCTATTTTTAGTACTTTGTTTAACCCTATTGGCCAAACCTGGTGGGCCCATGGGCTCAAACTTTTTAGATGACTCATGGGGATCCAAGGAGTTTTCCCCCAGAGTTTGGTTGAATGATATGCTCAAAATCTGTAGTTTTAATTTTTTAAAGTGTGCAAGGTAGGTTTTGGTCAACCATGGTTAACCTGGTCAACCAAGTTTGACCATGGGTCAAAGGTGGATCCAAGTCTTTCCAAATGTTAGTTTAGACAGATTGGAAGTGCTCCCAAGGCTTGGTGGGGTCATTTAGTTCAAAATGCATATTTAAGGCCTTGAAGGGCCCTTGGATCAACCAAGGTTTACTTGATCAACTAGGTTGATTAAGGGTTGGAAATAAGTTCAATACATTCTAAATGAAATTTAGAGTTTTTTGGAGGCCATCCAAATGTTTTATTGGGTTTCCATGCATGCGATATAGTTTAAAGGGGTAAAATAATGAGTTGGCTAACCTTGGTTGACTCAACCAAGGTTTATTAAGGTTTGGGATTTAGTTTAATACACTCCAAATAATGCATGCCGACATTCTAGATATGTTTGGATAATGTTCCAAGGCTTTGTTCGACTGGGTCATCTTGAGGTTTAAGGAATGTTCAATTTTTAAGGTGTAGGATTTTAGGATTTTGCGGTTAACCATGGTCAACTAAGGTTTAATATCAGTTTAATACCTCATATTAGTAATGATGATGATCATCAATGAGTATGGAGAGGCCTCCAAGCTTAAAATCTCAATATGCTTTATTCAGTGGCATAAGCTATAAAAAATTAAACATTTTGCAACCTATGGAAATGATTTGAGTTTTAGGGTTTTGGGATCTTGAAATGCGTTCAAATGGATTTGGTTGATCTTAGGGATATACCAAATCAATGTACAAGTGATAGAATAGGAATCCAAGGTTTTGTCAGGTTTCAAGGAGATGGAAATTTCTCCAAAAATAGGTTAGACCAAGCTGTTTTAGGTTTGGTTCTAACCCGGGATTATTGAGTTTTAAATTGTCAATATGTTTACTCACTGGATTGGATTTATATTTAATTTAGATAATGATTTATGAGGATTTAAGGATTAAAATGTTCAAATTATTGACAATCATCGATGATCATTAATGATAGACTAAGTGATAACCTGATCTCACTAGGAACTAACAACTAATGGATTTAAGGAGTAATTTTGATTTATATTTTTTGAATTGTTCAATAGAGCTCGATGATTGAGGGAATTTTAGGCTTTGGAATGATCATATCACTAACAATCAAGGGTAATTGTCAAGTGGTAGATCAGAAGATCAAATGGCAGAAAGGGTGATTATCAGGTGATAGTTTTATGGATCAATGATGAATCACTATTCCAAAACATAATGATGAGTTTAATTTAGATTTTAAATTATATTTTTAATAATTTAGGCCTAGAGATTGGTGTTTTATATTTAGGGAATTGACCTCATTCAAAAATGGGATAAAATCAACCACACCTCTCTCTCTTATTTCCTAAAGATTTCTCTTCAAACCCTTGCTTATAAAAGAGCTAAGCCCATGACTGCTAAAAATAATTTTAAATTTATCATTATTCATATAGTATGATCTATAGATCATACATACTAGTTCAACTCTCCTTCTATAGTACTATATAATAAATAGTCTACATGATGATTAGTTAAAGTCTATTAATTGACTGTAATGTACAATTGAATAATAGTACAATACTATCAGAATAACTCAATATGGGATTGTACAGGGAGAGCAAAAATCATCCAGAGGGCCCTCAGGTGATTCGAATAGTATGATTTTTTTATCGCATTGGACTAACCAAATTTCATCTAGACTTCTCGTGTAACTCGTATAGTATGATATAGTATCGTACAATATGATAATAATCATTCAAATCTAATTTGATTGCTTAAATAATTTATCAGTTTAAGTAATAATTAAAAAAATATACAACACAAAATGATTCATATAACATAAATAGTTTAAATTTCAAAATTCAAATTAGCCTCTTTTAGGTATGTTAGATTCGATGGTGGGGTTTCTAACTATATCTGATCATCCAGTAAAATTTCATTTTTTTTCATTTAAATTAAATATTTAATTATTTTTTATTTGAACTAATCATATTATATAATTAAAATTATAAAGTATGATTAAACAGAAAAAAAGAAAATCTTCATTTTCATTTTCCCCATGTGTGTGTACACAATTAATAAGCTAACATACACCTTTTTATATTGAAAGTGTCAAGAAAATAAAAAGTACAAATTCATACATAAATCAAATGCATACTACCCATTCATGAGTTTTGGTTCTTTGATGGTGTTTGGTGTATGATGAACCAGAAATGCATACTACCAAGGTCCTAGCGGCATAAATTTTATACTCAATCACAGACTCTTTAAAAAATAATTCAAATATTTCTTTGTTAAACTCTCCACCATAATCACTATTAATTGTAGATATCAAACAACCTAGCTTCCTCTAAATCTAAGTGGTGAAAATCTTAAACTCATCAAATGACTCATTCTTATATGCTAGGAATCTAATCTAAGTGCATTTAGAGAACTCATATAAGATCACAAATCTAAAGCTCTCTCTAACCATATAGACTTGCTGTACTAATGGGGCCAAATAAATCAATGTGTAATCTATTGGTCTAGTGGTAGTGATATCCTTAATAGAATGAAATCATGAGCTAGTTTGCTTTCCTAACTGATAAGCATAACACATATAATCCTTAGTGAAATCTTGCTTGGGAATGCCTTTAACTAGGACTTACTAGGTAATCTTCATAATAGTTTTCACACTAGCATGATATAGTTGCCTATGTCATAGTTTTTAGGGAATAAAAATTATTGGAACTATCAATCTAAGCAAGATCAGGCATATAAACATTATCAATTCTCTTATCTTATAGAATAATATTTTCTATTAAAATAATTGAACTATTATTTGAAGAAATTTCACATCAGTGCCCTTATTACATAATTAACTAATGCAAAGTAATTTATGCTTCGATCCTTCTACTAGAACTTTTTTATTAACAAAATTCTTTGTTTTACCCATTATACCTAAGATAAATACGTTCCTAGGGTGTTCTTTCCTAAAGTTACCATACATTAACTCCTGTCCTCTTGTATGAAGAATTGCTTTAAGAATCCAATCATGTGCCTCAAGTGGCTTCTATCTATGTACCACGTTCTCCCCATTGAATTAGAGCATCCCTATAAACTCAATCAAAGGTTATATTTGGTAACCCAATGAGTTTGGGTTCCACCATATGCTTCAATTGAATGAATATTATACATGCTATACTGTGATGAAACTTTGGGCCTCCAAACTAGGTGTGTTCCATGGTGTATAATACACGTACTTGGTATGTGTCTTAGCATGCCACAAGAGTAACACCTTACCTCTGGAAATAGATTCACTAATCTATGTGGGGGATTATACCACTTCCTAGGAATATTTGGTCAATGATGTGTCCTAAGCTATGGTTTTCGTGATTGTATAGGCCTCGTGGTGTTATTATATATATATTTTTTATTTTTTCTTATAAATAATTAGCCACTTCAAATTTCAATGCATGATCACTAGAGTTTAGTTCTATTACAAGTGTCTAGTTTCTTGGATGCTTCTTCTAACACAAAATGCTCACCTTTCAAGGCATCTTATGACTTTATTAACTCGGTATGCTTCATATTGAAATCATCAAACTCATGAATGCTCCTTTTTAAATGTGATATGTTCATCTTTGAAATTGAGTGGTCATTAACTAAACTATCATGCTCTTCTTTCGAAGTTGAAAATCCCTTTTTCAAATTGGCATACTACTTCTTTAATTTTCTATAAGAGTCATGATTTTGCTTAAACATACTAAATAACTCATCATAAGATAGCTCTCATACCTCTTCATGATTCTAGTTAATAATTGAATCATTAGCCATTAAACATAGATTTATTACCTCATCTTCGGCCTCTTATTTTGATGAGTTTGAGGCTGAGTCAACCCAGAAAGACTTTTGTGTTCTCTGCTTGCCCTTTTTGGAGTTAAACCTTTCTACACCCTTTTCCTAAGTAGGGTAATTCTTAAGGTTGGGGCAATCAAACCTTAAATACACTTGCTTCTTGCATTCAAAATAAATAACATTAGAGGAAACTTTATTAAGATTACCAGATTTACCTTTATTCCTCTCATGATGGCATTTTTGTTTTTACTTTAGGATACTCTTGAATTATCTAGTCATCAAGGCTACACGCTCACTTTTGTCAACTAATGATTTGTTGCTTTTTTATGTCTTTGACTTATAGCGCCGCAGTTTTCTTTATTTTGTTTGTCACCTACATCTTTAAATCTTTGACTCACATTTTGCTCATAACCAATGAGAGAGAACAATAAATTATCAATAGATTATACCTTTAAATCTTTATATTCATAGATTTTAGTGACTTTAGCATGAAAACTATCAGGCAAATAGTATAAAATATGATTAACCTTTAGAATTCGAGAGTTCTTTACCTAAAGCATGCAATAAGGGTTTAATCTTAGTACACCTAATGTACATGTTAGAAATAGTCTCATTAGATTTCAATTCAAATAGTTCATATTCATGAAATAGTAAATTTAAACATGATTGCTTCACTTCATTTAAACCTTCATAAATAATGTATAGTATGTCCAAGATATTTTTACCAGTAGTGCAAGTAGAAACACACATGTAATCCTCGAATTTCAAAGAGCAAAAGAAATAGTCCAAGCACTTCATATTTTATTGTGGAAGATCCCCATCTTCTATATGCCATTCAGTAAATGGGAATTTAGTTTTAGTACCATTAATAATGCAAAAAGAGTAGAATAGCCAGCTTGTGTCATATGCCAGATTCTAATGTCAATAGATTAGACATACAATTTTTGTAGAAATCAAGCAGATATTATCAAACAATGGTGGATAGGTTATTTAATAACCCTCAGTAGTATTTCTTTTCCCAAAGTGTGTCATGGCCCATTCTCAAGGTTTCAAGACCACTAATTCAGAGAACCCACTCTAGTACTAATTAAAGTTAAAGTGATGGTTGTTAAACCACTTAAACTATGAAATGTACACAAAGAGGGGGGGGGGGGGGGGGGGGGGGGGGGGTTGAATTGGGGTTTTTAAAAAAATATGTTCAAAAAGTCCCCTTTTAAAAATTAAACCAAACTCACTACTTATGTTCAAGATCAGATTTTGTAATGTGAATGCTAATACTAGGAAAGATCAAATACTAAATTTTTTGTTTTGATTTTATAAAAAAAGGAATAGCAAAATATTTTTCTTCATTTGATTTTTTAAAATCATTTTTTTCTTTTCTAACGAAAGTTAAATCCAAAGTAATCTTAAAACAATGCTATCAATTTCCAACTCAGATTTGCAAGAAGAAACGTTCAAGATAATAAAAATATAAAAAATAAAGTATCAAAAGAAATAAGAATGTACATAGTAGAAATGTATAGTGGTTTGGTTAACCATAACCTACGTCCACTCCTTGAAGTCCTTTTCTCTGTGTTTTGCACTAAACCTTTTAGTGTCTCTTCTTTTGCCCCCATAACAAGATGGAGAAGCCTTTACAAGAATCACTGTCATCAACAATGTAGTTGAGAACCTGATCACTTTCTCCTTGCTTCGTATAGCGGAGTAGCTGAATCCCTTTCACCATCCCTAGTGTGATGGAGATGCTGGCAGTCCTTTTACTCCAAGAACTTCTTCTCAAAATTTTCCTTATGAAAACTTTGACACAAGGATGAACTAGGTGGACGTTTACTAGAGCAACTACGTGAGAAAGACCCTTTCATACTCTCTTGCACTTAGAAGACTCTTCTACACCTCTCTGAACTACACCTCTCTCTTTTCCTTCCCAAAGCTCTTTCTTCAAACCCTTTCTTACAGAAGTACCAAGTTTTTGACTGCAAAAAAGAACATCTTAAATGAAATAAAAGATGTTTAAATAGTTGGTCTTAATAAACCCTAATTTACAATTTAGCTGCCATTATTCATTCAATACATTATATAGATCATATAGTACAATTAGTTCAATTCTCCTTCAATAGTACTATACGATGAATAGTCTATAAGATGATCAGTTAAAATTTGTTAAATGACCACACTGTATGAATCAAAAGTAGTACAATATGATTAGAAAAGCTCATTATTATATTGTACAGGATGAAAAAAAAAATCTTATTGAGGGCCCTCGAGTGATTCAGATAATATGATTTTATTATTCATACTTAAAGAACTAAATTTCATGTAGAGACCTCTCTGGTAACTTGTATAGTATGATATAGTATCGTATAATATAATCTATAATCAATCATACCCGATTTCATTTCTTACTTAACCGACCTAATTAGGTAATAATTTAAAATATCATATAATTTGAAATGATTCATACAATACAAATAGTTCAAAATTTTAAATTCAAATTTACCTATTTTATGTAAGTTAGATTCGATGATGGGCTTTTTGATTATAGAAGATGGTCCAGTATGATGTTTGATCATACTTTACGATTAGTTATATGAGAATTTTAATTTTTCATTTAAATTAAACTTCTAATTAATATTTGTTTGAACAAATCATATAGTATAATTTAGATTGTGCAATACAGTTAAACACAAAATTTAATATCTTCATTTAATTACTGGTTTAGTTTCATATTAAAAATGATAAATGAATATTCTTTTTATCATGAGGGATGATTGAATTTTCCTTATTTTGTTTAATTATAAAAATAAATATATTGATTAAGTTTTATGATCAAAATGATAAGTGAATATTCCTTCTGTTCTTAGGGATGAATTGAATATATTTATTTAGTTTCAATTATGAAAATAAATATATTTTTTTAGCTTCATAATATAAATTATAAGTGAATATTCTTTTTATCCTTCAGGATTAATTGAATATTCCTCATGCTATATTTGATTATAAAAATAAAGTGAGTTTCTCTTTTCAAATTGATAGTGAAATATTAATCTATTCTTTGAGATGGTATAATATTAATCTATGTAGATTTGACCAAAAAAATCTTCTAAAGCAAATCATATGGTAAATGAATGTAAAATTTGTCTATAGATTTTTGTGGTGACTTTGTTGGGGATAGACTTCTCTCTCCATCTTTAGTAAAGACTAAACTTTTTAAATACCCATAGTTTTAATTAAATATTTTGGTTATAAGATTTTATGTATATGCATATTCATTTAGATTTTAGTCTTGTACATACATGGTTATTTAAATTTAAGATTTGTATGTTCATGTTTATTCACATAAATATGTAAACCATTGGTTACATGATTTCATCCTAAAAGCAAGTAGACTAGGCCAACCTTAATACTTATTTGGTCTGAGGTTACGTTGGGGTTCTCTCTATGCATAGTCTTGTTGTATATTTAAATTTCAGTCTTATGTCCATGTTTATTCACATCAACATGGAAACCCATAGTTACTTGGTTTCATCCTAAGAACCAAGCAAACTAAGCCAACACAAATACTTAATAGGTCAAAGGTCTGTTAGGGATTCTGCCTGTGTATAGCCTTGCATATGCATGTTTATTTAAATTTCTATCTTGTATGTCCATATTTATTCATTTAATAGTTAAACATATTATTAATTGGTTTTGTCCTAAAAATAAAGTGGACTTGGCCAATGAAATACTGAATTGGTCATAGGTCCAGTAGGAGTTCTACCCATGTGTAATCTTGTATATGCATATTTATTTAAATTTTAGTCTTGTATGTCCATATCTATTCACATAAATATATAAACCCATGGTTACTTTGTTTCATTCTAAAAACCAAGTGGACTAGGCTAACCAGAATATTGAATTAGTCCTAAGTTAGGTTGGAGTTCTGCCCATGTGTAGTCATGCATTTATTTATAAATTTTTGTCTTTAGATTATAATTCTTAATGTCATCTCCCCTCTTATATGAAGTATTTTCACTGAACTCCTTATCTAAATATATATCAAAATCATTTCACTAAACTCATTGTTAAAATCAAAATCAAAATATTTTCATTGAATTTATTATCTAGATCCAAATCTAATCTTGTCAAACTCTATCCTCATGATATAAAGATCTATAGACATGGGTCCTTACCAAATAATTATTCAAAAAAATAAACCTCAAATCAAATCTCAATCTTTCCCTCCAATTAAAAGTCATTTGGAATTGAGCCATTGTCAAATCATTAAAATGAAACTCAAACTTCAACTTTAATCCCTCCCTTAGTGTAAAGTTTCTCGGACTGGGTCCTAATTTAAATCCATTAAAATAAACTTTTGATTGAAAACTTCCCCTAGTATAAAGTCCTTTAGAATTGGTCCTGACTTAAATCCTTTAAAAATTAAAATCTTGACTCAAAACTTCTTCTTGTCTGAGATCTTTTAGATTGGGTCATGATTTAAATCTTAAAAAGAAAATCATGTTTGAAATCAAACCATTTGGTCTTAATTTTTTTTAGACCTTGGATTTTGATTTCTATTAGAAGGTTTTTGATTCATTCTTCTTAATTAAAATTTTTCTCTATCCTAAATCTAAAAAAGAAGAAAGTTATGAATGAATCCACTAAATATTTAAAGGTAAAAAAACATGAGATTAATCAAATTATAAGGAAAAGTGTATTCCCTTCATCCCTCCACTTCTATATGGGTTGATTTCTATTTTAAATTAAAATCTACATCAAAATAAACTCAAGTTAGAAATAATAATCTTGTCAAATTTCTTGCAATTTTATGTATAGTAGACATTATTGCATGATAATAAATCATTCAATGATTTTCCTAATCAAGTTGTCATTCTTGTCAAAGGATTGGGTTTTTTCCCTATTTAAGCGATAGAGTTTTTTCTTCTCTTATGTTTGGATAATCATACAATTGGGAACAATTAATTTAAGGTTTTAATGGAAGACCCTTTCCAAAATTACAATTAAAAACATAAATAATGCGGAAGTGCGAAAAAAATAAAAAGATGCACAATGTGTGCTTTTGACCTCATTTTTAAGAGAGGTCAGTTTCCCTTCATAAAAAATTCATCCTTAGCACATTAGTCATTGAATCACACTTTAAATCCTACACCAAACTCATTACTATGTTTTAGCATACTTCTTTGATCATTGACTCTTAAAATCCATTACATGACAAATTCATTTGATTGTAATTTGATCACATGATCAATCATCTGATAAACAACAAATGATTATTAGTGGCATGATCAATTCAAAAGAATTTCCCTCATTTATTTATCTATATTGATCAACTCAAACATCAAACCAAAATCAAATATAAAAACCATCAGTTGATAGTCACTGCTAATAGTCACTTGATTAATTATTTGAGCATTGATAATTCTTATTGATTGTAAATAATATGAAGTTATTAAATATTAAACCCCATCATATCATTGACTAAATCAAATTTCAATCCATTCCATTGAGAAAACGCATTGATAATTCAAAATTCCAAAATCTAGTGTTCAGAACCAACCTAATACCTCTTTGGTCAATAACCTATTTTTAGAGAAATTTTGATCACCCAGAACTAACCAAATGACCTTGGATTCATGGTCAGTCATTAGCATATTTATTAGGCATATCCCCATGATCAACCATACCAATTTGGAGGGATTCAAATACCCTTAACCTTTTAAATTCATTTCCTTAGGCTACAAAACCTTCAATTATTTATAGCCTCTACCACTGTATATAACATATTATGATTTTTAACTTTGGAAGCCTCCCCATACTCATTGAACATCATATTTGTCTTTATGATGATGTATTTAACCAACTTTGAGCATTTGGTGGACCTTGGTTGACCTTGGTTGATCATGGTGCCACTTAAGCCCTAAAACTCCAAAACTACTAAATTTAAATTTCCTAAAAGCTTCAACATGGCCCGGTCAAACCAAATCTTGAAACCTCCTCCAATATATCCCAAATTCCATTTGGAATACATTTAACCAAAGCACAAGCCTTGGTAGATCTTGGTTGACCAAGTTAGCCTTGGTTGACAAAAATACCCTTTTACCCTTTTAAAGTTCATTGCATGCATGGAGACCCCACCAAACCTTAGGATTACCTCCAAAAAATTCCAAATCATATTTGAAAGGCATTAAACCCATTTCCAATCTATGGTCATCCCTAGTTGACCAAGTCAACCTATGTTGACTAAAGGTGCCCTTAAACCCTTAAATATGCATATTGAATAAAACAATCTTCCTGTTTTATGGGGCCACCTCTAATAAGTCTAAAACATTATTTGGAATGAGTTGGACCCACCATTGACCCCTAGTAAAACCTGATTGACATAGTCCAGCATGGATGATCAAAGCACACCTTATGCACTTCAAAAAAAACAAAAAACACGTGATTTTGACTAAACAATTAAACCAAACTCAGGACAACAATTCATTGAATCCCCTGAGTCACCCAAAAAAATTTTTGGCCCTTAGACCCACTTAGTTTAGCCAAAGGATGAACCAAGTGCACCAAAAGGGGTTTTTATGAGCCAAAACCTAACCCTAATCAAATTAAATTTCCTTAACTACTGTAACTGGTTTATATTAACCCTATGAAAATAATCCAGTAGGCCTAACCCAAGGTTTAACCTTGGTCAACCAATTAGGTCGAACCAAGCTCTCCAAAATAATTTTTTTTCCACTCGAAATCAGCCCAACCAAAACTGGAACCAACTAATGGATTAAATGCACTCTAGAACCTTCTACCTACAGGTCATGTCAAGCTCAAGCCGCATGGGCTACTAATGTGGCAAGAACCTCCAAAATAACCTCTCTTTAATGATTGATTTAAGCCTATCTTCCCTACTAACCAAACAAAGGCTTTTAAACTCTCTAGAATATTCCTTAAACATCTATTGGTCAGTCCAAAATTGATTTGGGGTGGGGCATGGATTAGGATATAAGATCTTGGCCATTGAACCCTATTTCTCTCCCCTTTAAATTCCCCATTAAACTTCTAAAGAAAGGGTTAATCAAATAATTTCCTTCTCTCCAGAGTAATTCTATCAGCTCACCCTTAGCTCCCTCTAGCCTTCTTTAATTCAAGAAAATCCCAAACCAGTAACAGAGATAAACAAAAGAGAGAAAGGATAATTATCAATTATCTTTTGCTGCAGTGCAAAATAGCCTTTAGGGCATCCTAAGAAGTTGAAGAGGACTTCTCAAACTATCAATAAATCCCATGATCAAGGAAATCTATCCATTAGTTAGAGGTATTTCCCATTTTAAGTTTAAATTTAAATTACATCTATTCAAAGATCTCAATGCATGGAGGCCCCAAATACCAGGGACTAAAATATTACAATATATAAAGTCTATGTTTCAAATTTCATCTTATTTGGACATTAGGATTGAAAGTTATAAATATTCAAAGTTTAGTTCATCTTGAGCAGAATATATTGTATCAATCTGAGCTATTTAATCGGGCAATTAGATGGTCCAAATCAAATTAAACTGGTGTAATTGTAGGGGGGTTCAAATGCATGCCAATCAATTGATCTTGTGAGGTGATGTGGCCAATTTTGGAACATTGGGTTTTTCATGATTAGATCAGCTGGTTGGATCATACATTTGATGTGTTTAAGTGGCCCATCCATCCACTATCTTTGGGCCTTGAGCCTCGACACCGCACTACTATCTAGAAAATAATTATCAATGATTGGCAAAGATGGTGGAAGCTATTAAAAATAATTAAAAATTCTTTTAAATGCTATATAGCTTTAATAAATCATAACAAATATAAGCCTCCTTGAAATTGAGTGTTCTTGGGCACATTGGAATTATATTGAGCCCAAGTTTATTCTAAAAATAAAATAAAGAAGTTTTGAGCACTTAATTATGAGTAAATTAGCTATGTTTATAGATTTATTTTTCTTGGATTACTCATGATCCTGTGATCAAATAGAGTTCAAATTTGGATGGTAGATATTAGAGCATGTTGTTCACTTACCATAATTTTCTTGAGTCTTCATTTACTCTAGCTTTTAGTTATTTGAATTTTAAAGGTGATGTATCAATTTTTGACCTATAGGTTTGAAAATTCATAACTATCCAAATAGATAGAATTTTTTTGTCATTTTTTGTATTGTGTTTACGTGTATGCAAGGGTTAGTATGCCACTGATATCTCCCAATTTTAACAAGTAGAACTCATAAAATAAATCTCCAAACTAATAAATGCACTTAGCTTTGGTGATTACTTTTAAAATCTAGGGGGACTTTATGTTAAAAATTTTACTGCATTTGGAGGTCATTTGGTCTTTCATCTAGTGAACCCAAGATTAAGATACATAATTGACATATGAATTATGACTATTTATAATAAGTTTAAATTAAATTCAAAAAATACGTTCTAACTTTTAGAAAATAATGAAAATTAAAAAGGTTAACAAATGGGTCAAATTTAAATATATTAAAATATTCTCTAAAATATGAAAATTCATTGAATCATTAACTCAATGGATTAAATTAGATAAATAAGAATGAAATAAATAATCAATTAACTTTTTAAGCTGGACTACCTTCGCCTATGAGGCTATATGTCCTATGGAGGCCTTGGTGCTTGTGCCCATTGTGATAACGTCACTATTAAATTTGATAGAATGTAAATAATAAAATGAAAACTTAATAAATTAATAATCAATGAACCCGATTAATTAAAATTCATTAATAACATACTTAGTTGTTGTAGCTTTCTTACCCTTGTGCTTTATTCCTTTCAAGTGGGAAAAGGTATATTATTGGAACTTTAAGGGCTTAAACACTTAATTACAAT
Organism: Dendrobium chrysotoxum; assembly: GCA_019925795.1. Classification (NCBI taxonomy): domain Eukaryota; kingdom Viridiplantae; phylum Streptophyta; class Magnoliopsida; order Asparagales; family Orchidaceae; genus Dendrobium; species Dendrobium chrysotoxum. Next base: position 26,295,527 of record CM034303.1, read on the forward strand.
GAAGGAATCTATGTTATCCATACTTCAATTTTGGGGGATTGGTAGCATCATAAATATGAGCATAGGACTTTCCAATAAATAGCTTATGACACTTAGAAGTTGTTGAGAACTATGTTCTATAAAATCTAAAATTAATAATTATAATAATTTAAATCCCCCTTAAAATAAAATTTAAAACTTCTAAATCATTAAATACTTAAATTCAAACCACCCTTCAATGACCTTAAATAAGTCAAGTCAGTTATAGACAATTTTAAACTATTAAAACCTAGGAACAATCCAAGTCACATATTGCTTTCTATACACACTTAGATGGTTTGCTAAGATAAGAAAAAAAAAAAGCCTAGGCTAGGCTGGTGATTTCATTTTGTTTTCTTGGCATTCCTTTCCTAGAGGATACTCATATTTGTATATTTACTTTCTGTACTCCAGATGTCATGTTTACTTTTTGTTGGTGTACAAAAAGATCTGAGTGAAATTTCAGTGTTATACTATATTTCTTTCAATTTTTTTTTTGTGTGTGTGTGTATATATATATATATATATATATATATATGTTTGTGTGTGTGTGTGTATATGTGCTCATACTTCACCAATTTATATATGCATCTTTCTTGAACTACTCTATTATTTTCCTAAAAAAGTAGAATGTATCTAGGAAATGATGTAAAAATAAATATAAAAGCATTAATGTAAATGTAAATGTTTAGATTTTTGTATAGTTAGATTTGTTTGTACTCTAAAAATTATAAATGAATAAAAGTTCTTTTATTTACATTATTATTCATACATTATTTCATTGCACGATCATATACATACTAAAAAGTTCATATTATAGTTTTTTAAATTAAAACTCCTTAATTCCTAGGATAGAGCTTATAAAATTTTGTATTCATATGGTGATTGATTATGCTTAGGATTATTAACTTGTCTAGACAATTTAAAATGATGAATAGCCACTAATTTGTGATTTAGTATTTCTATAATAAAATTTGCAAAATTAGTGTTAATTACCCATGTCATGCCATTTATTAAATGAACTTTTAAACTTTTAGTTAAAATTATGAGTTAGAAGTTCAGAAAAGATAGATGACTAGAATCTGAATGGGTGATCGATTTCCAAATAGAAGAATATTGGTGTATACTTGATTGAAAAGTTGATCTTTGAACAAGAAAATGCATAGCCTAACTGAAGATTAATTTTCAGAGAGGGAAATTTAATCTTTTAAGGGGAGATTGATTCCCAAAAAATGATGGAAACCTAAATGGGAGAATGATTCTCAAATGTGGAAATTTGGAATCTAACCGAGAGATCAATTCACAGAAAAGGAAATTTTTACTTTGAATGGGAGATAGATTCCCATAATAAGATAGATACTGGTGTGGGAGATTGATTCCAAAATGAGGGAATTTTGAACCTAACTGAGAGATCAGTTCTCACATAGGGAGATTTAAACATTAAATGGGAGATTGATTCCCAATCAAAGATGGAAACCTTAGTGGGAGATTGATTCTCAAATGAGAGAATTAGAACCTGAATGTGATATCAATTCTCAATGGGGAAGCCTCAAACTTTCAATGGGAGATCGATTCCAAAATAAAGTTGAATACTTCAATGGTAGATTGATTCCCAAACAAGCAAAACTAAAACCTAACCTAGAGATATATTCTTAGTGAGGAAGATTCAAGCTTTAAATAGGAGATCAATTCCCAAATAAAGATAAATATTTGAATGGGAGATCGCTTCCCAAATAAGAAAATTTAAAACATAACTGAGAGATTTATTCTGATATATAAAGATTTAAAATTTGAATGGGAAATTAATTCACAAAAAAAAATGTGAATACCAAAATGGGAGATCGATTCCCAAATGAGAGAATTTAAGACCTAACCGAGAGATTGATTCTCAGATATGAAGATTAGAACATTGAATGGGAGCTTAAAACAAAAACAAAGTTGGATACCTAAGTGGGAGATCGATTCCTAAATGTGAATATAGAACATGACCAAGAGATCGACTCTCATTAGGGAGAGTTAAACTTTGAATGGGAGATTGATTCAAAAATAAAGATGGATACCTGAGTGGGAGATTAATTTTGAAATGATCAAATTTAGAACCTGACAGAGAGATCGATTCTCAGTCAGAAAGATTCAAACATTGAATGGGAGATTGATTCCCAAAAAACATTTTATACTCGAGTGGGAGACTAATTCCTAAATGAGCAAATTTAAAGAGAAGAGGATTTGTGGACCAATTCTTATCATCTGGACCCTGTTCACTTACATAGCCTTAATAATATTGCCAATTTAAATTGAAGGTATATTTTATTATAAAATTCTTATAATACATCATCTATTATAATGCTTCTTGAGGTATCATCTTTTGATAGGCAGTATTGGATGATCATCTTTATAATATATTAACTAATTAGAGCCTCCTTCAACTTTCTCCACCATGAATAGGCCTTCCCATGTAGGTTAACATTTACTGCCTATTTTTTGATGAGCCAAAATGGGTCTTCATAGAACTAGCACCAAGTAAACTATATAGAAAGTTCTCAAATGAACTAATTTTTCATGAGCCCGGATCATTTTAGTTTTAAGCAACTCAAGGTTCTTCTCTTCAAAAGCTTTGATCTTTTCTAATCAGAGTTTAGCATTCTAGTATAAAGATATCTTGTTATTTGCAACAACTCTAAGTAAAGGTAGCAGCACTTCTGAAGGAATAATGGCTTCTGCACCAAATACTACAAAATATGGCGTAGATTGAGTTAGTGTTCTAAATGTGGTTTGGTATGCCAACAAAAGTTCAACCAACTTCTTATGATACTTATTATCATCTAAGGTTTTCTTTAATATCTAAACCAAAGTTTTATTGAAGGCCTCTTCCAATCCATTTGCCTGAGGTAATAGATGGTAGAGTATCTCCAATCAATGTTATTACATCTAGTAAAACTATATATCTTAATACTTATTAATGAAGGATCGTTATTTGAGATGATGTGCTTTGATTTTTCCTGAAGGAATTATTTCTACCCATTTTAAGAGGTAGTCTATAGCCGCTAATATGAATCTATGGCCTCTAGGGGATTTAGGGTCTATCAGATCGATGATATTTATACCCTAACTTTTAAAAGGCCATAAAGTGATTGTTGGATGTCAGACATTGGGTGGCTGATGTTCGACTACACCTTGCACCTTACATTGATGATAATAATGTGCAAACCCTCATATAGTTATATATCATCGATGGCTAATAATATTCCATTCATTTAATTTTTACCTTCATTTTCTACCAAAATTGGTGTGCGCCACACAATTCAACAAGCACTTCTTCTATGATCTTTTGTGCTTCTAATTTATTTAGTCACCATAACCATATCTGATCAATTGATCTTCGGTATAAGATATCATTAATCAGAGCATAAGATAATGATCTTCTTTTAACTTGATCTATCACTTATTTATCATGAGGTAGCTTAATTTCTTACAAGTATTCTATGAAGGATTTTCTCTAATCCACCACTTCATCTTCTACTACTAATATAATTTTCACCTCAGTTGAAGGTTTTCTATTTATGTATTCAAAATCTATGGGAGACAAAACATGTCAGCCTTGAACCTCTATCAAAATTGAATCCCCTTATGGGTGAAGACAGAGCTTTTACTAGCTCTACTAAGGCATCTACTATAGAATTATTTCCATGGAGAATCTTGCATAATGTCTCATTTGGAATTTGTTCTAGTAAATGCATCATAAACTAATGATAAGGAATCAAATATTATTTCAATACTTTGTAAATTCAAACTACCTTATTGATCACAAGCTACAAATGTCCAAAGATTTTAATGCCTTTGATTTCATTTAGGATTGTTAATTCTAAGCAAGTTTTCAATGCCTCATACTAAAATTCATTGTTAGTACAAGGTTCTAACATAGGGTAAGAGTAATACATCAAACGTTTATTAAGAGTGACAAAAACTATACTAATTTTGGCTTGCCCGGGGGACATATCATATAAGTTTAGTGGCATTCATGGAATGGGAGATGCAAGCACTATGGGATTTGTTAAATATCATTTTATACTATTGAATACTTTTTATCAATTCTTATTCCATTGAAATGGCGCATCTTTCTTGCATAATGCTGCAAACTGCTGGCATTTGCCTGAAAGGTTTGATATGAATCTTCTAAGGTATGTTAGTCGACCTATAAAGATGTCAATTGAGTAAGGCTTTAATGTGAAGGCATTTCTATTATTTCTTCGATTTTAGTGGTGAATGAGTTCATCAAAAATCCTTATTATTGCCTGTTGGTAAGTAGCTCCAGCATTCTGCAACCTAAATGGAATAACTTTGTAACAGTAGATCCATATTGGTGTTATGAATGTTGTATATTTTTCACGGGATCCATCTTATTTAGATTGTATCCAAATGAACCATTCATAAAAGAAAATATCACTTGTGAGGAAGCAATATCAACCATGAGTTTCAATATTGGAAGAAGAAACTCATATTTATGATATGCTTTATTTAAATCTCTAAAATTAATAAAGACACATATTTGACCATTCTTCTCCTTGACTGGAATTATGCTAGCTATCCAGGTTAGATATTTCTCCTCCTTAATGAAGCTAGCATTGATTAACTTCTTGAATTCAGTAATGACTTATTGTTCAATGTGTAGTCGCATCTAGTGAGGTCCTTTTTGAACCAATTTTGTTGAATCTCTAGCTTGATAATTTCTATATTTAGAGATAATTTGGACCTCTCTTTGTAACTCCAAGTGAGACATTCTTTGAATTTTTATAATAACCCGATCTTGTTTCTCACCTCATCCTTATTCAACAAAGAGCTTATGAAAATTGGATAAAGATTTAATCTCTTCTTCAAGTTCTGGAGGTACATCCCTAACTTGAGAGTCATCCAGATCATGTGAAGTCTCCAAAAAATGTCCATTAAAAGATTTATCATTTCCCAAAAGATACCATCAGACTCTAGATTATTTAATATAATTCAGTAATATTCATCAACATTAAACAAATATAGAGTAACAAAGCTAACATTGATTCTTGATGCATATTTATGATATTTGGTATTCCATAGGTGTTTAAATTATTGGGCTTTTCCTCTAGCCCAATTTGAGGGTGTTAAACCTTACATAGCAAAATTATTTACAAAATTTGAGTACCAATCAAAAAAAAGTTCTATTATCTCATTTATAAATGGTTCATCAAGGGTTACATTAGTTTTTGGGGGTTTATTGGTGGAAGGTATAATGGTATTTGAATTACAATCTAGATCTAAAGGAAGCAAGGCTTTAACCTCCATTTTATTACACCATTTTAATATAGTGGGGTTAAGGTTATATTTCTCAAATAACTTTTTTATTTCTCAGAAGTAGACAAGTCTGAATTATCTTCTCTAGCAACTTGGACCCTATCCTAGTCGATATCAGTTTCCATAAAAATTTAAAAGTTTGGTTGATTGAAAAATTTCTTAAATTCTACAACATCTAGGTCTTTTACAAACACATAAGACTCTTCATTAAAACTAATTCCAAGTTGATATGTATTAAAGGATCCCTTACTTGGATATATGGCCCTTTATTTTCTTATGTCACTTAATTTTCCCGTCCTTGACCTCTTCCACTAGATCGTTGTGCTATTCTATCACATCTTTCTAAAGGAGGGACAGGTGACCAGTGAACATCATGTTTGAGATTGGATATTATTCTTTTTTTTTAATTTTCTTTTTCTTTTTATTTCTTTATATTCATTTCTTTTGATTCTACTTCAGTCAGTTTGAGATTTTTAGAGAAAAAAATCTACTTTTTAGGTAGATAATATGAAGCATCTTTATGTATACTGACTTCATGAATAAAAAATGTTTGCAACTAACCTTTGATGTAGTTCTCTACCCCCTCTCAAGACTATTTGATACATTGATGCAAGGTGGAAGGCACCATTCTATATTCATGGAGCCAGGGTCTACCTCAAAGAGCATTAAAAGAAGCTTCAAAATCTATTATATGGAATTTAACTTTAGTGTTTAAGTTTTCTATTTATAAGAAGAGGATTATTCAAACCAAAGTCTTTGCCTTCACATTGAATCCTTGCAACATCATTTTATCGGAGCTGACTTTGTATAGCCACCCTTCAATATGTGAGAGTTTTAAGAATCATTATATTGAATAATGCACCCGGATCAATAAGGACACAAAATAATTTAAATTTTCTATATTCACAGAGATATGTAATAGACAATTATAATCTTCAGTTCTCAGTAGCAAATCTTTATTTGAAATGTGACCCATAAAACCTCTTTCAATTATATCACTTCTTCTAACTGCGTTGATGCTAGTTGAGCCATAGAAATTTCTGGATAGTGTAAAGATTCTCCCTCATTTTTTTAGAAAGAACCAGAGTATCCTAAATTCTCAAATTTATAGGTATTTTTTCTAAGATGAGCTAACACATTTTAATCTACTACTTGATCCCCTTTATCAGTAGTTGCAGTTCATGCAGGTAAAACTTTACCATTATGAATATTAGCTTGTGCTACTTCTTCAGGAGAAGGATCTTTACTGTGCTTAAATTGTTAATTATTGATCATCATTTAATGGTCACTTGGTGGATTATCTGAATCATAAATTTCAAATTTTATATTGATAGGATTACATTTCACATCAAGTATAGAGGAATCACTATTATAGTAATCTGGGAATTATTCATCTATGTAATTTATAGGTGTTTCTTGAGAATTATTGTCATATTTATTTAAATTCTGATTTGGGTATTCATAAAAAAAATAAACATGATATAACAAGAATCTTTTTTCATTACTTTTTTAGTCCCAAGCAAGATGAAGTAAAAGTCATATAGGGTTAAAGGTTTGAGAGACATATGCACTTAATTTGCATAAATGATTATTTTATCTAAATCTAATTCTATTTTTTTTATCTTCCTCCATTGAGAATTCAAAAGCTTGATCGACTCGTACTTCCTTAGGCTCTTTAGTTAGAACTTTATTCTGCTCCTTATGATCTACGAGATCAATATGGATGGGATTCTATATTATTGGGGGTTTCTAGAAAGATGAAAGATATACATTTTTAAGGATTCTGTTAAAAAAATGAGATAATGTTATATCCCACCTATAATCATATTTTGAAATAGGAGAAGGTACCAAAGGCTGACTTATTATAGTTTTAGCAGATCTTTGGGTATCACAACTGTCCCATCTCTATTATTCCTATCAAGCCACTCTTTGAAGGTTATGCAATCCTCTAATTCGTGGCCAAGCATTTGGTAATACAGAAAATAATTCAATTGCCCTACTTTGTCCACTTCCTCTGGCTTCTTGGGCTCAGGAAGCTTAAATCCTAGCTTCTTTATGTGGCTTCTAAACATCTTCTTGGTGACTTCTCTCTTGAATGTATATGTTTTATTTTTAAGGTAGTCAAATTTTTACTTTCTCTATTCTGAAGTCAAATAAGGTCGAGTCTTTACTTCTGATCACTCTGGGGTATATTATACTACTGATATTAAGGAGGTTATAATGAGTTTTTTTGCCTAAATCTACATCAATTGTTTCACCTTATCAACTCTATACGGTGTTCTTATTCTCCTCTCTAAAAAATGTTAGAGGTATTACTTTCATTATTTCTAAAGAAGACTGGTCTTTTAGAAATGGAAGGTGAGCAACTTCCTCTTGAAGGTTTGACTAATAACTCCTTAAGAGTCCTAATCATAAGGCTTTTTAGCAAGAGGGAAACTAGATTATGAGTATTTTTAGGAGGATCTCTATAGCATGTTGTCATTTCAACTATGGTTCACACCTCATACTAAGGTTTCTTAGTGTTAGAACATAATCTACTATACTTTTACCTACTTTTTGGTTCTCTAATATGAGATTGCTGATGGTGATGTAATGCCTTACACTATTCGATATAAATTACCCATTGGGCAGTTTAGTGTACCAATCAAATGTAATGCTAGATAAGTTACTAACAAATTATCTAAACATCAGTGCATAGGTGCCTCCAACATTATAGCAACTAGCTCTAAAATTTGTGAGATGTTGTTGAGGATTCCTCATATGATTGAAACTCTTGAATGATGGTGGTACAAATCCTTTTGGATACAGAACCAAGTCATATTCTTCTATATATTATCTACCCTTTAGAACATATGAGGTACCTTTAGATGTAGCTTGTTCTTCTTAGACTTATTATTCTATCATCTACTTTATATCTATAGATTATACTGATGATGGTTCTACTTTCACTAGTTTATTCAATAGTTTCTTGGATTCTTCTATTCTTATTTCCTTATTCTTACTGTTAAGTTGTACTGATTCATCCGGAGGAGATTTGACTTTAGTTTCTAGGATAGGAGGCACTTTACCTTGCGATGTAAATGAAAGCCATCATCTCCTCTAGCTTCTCCATTTTAAGATCTTGGAGCCAAAAGATTTAAGAACAAAATAAATAATCATATTCAAATCAATATTATATAGGAATGGAAATCAAGGCTTATTGTTAGTGGAGCCCGCCCACCATTACTTTACTATAGACCTGGGTAGTGTTTTGAGAAATTATAAATGAATAAAATTTCTTTATTTAAACATTATTATTTATGCATCATTTCATTATGTGATCATGTATATATTATAAAGTCCTTATTAAAGTTTTCTAAAATATAATTCCTTCGTTCCAAGGATAGAGTCATATAGTCCTGTATTCATGAGGCAATTGGTTGTGATTAAGATTGCTAGTTGGTAGCTTAGTCTAGATAAGTGTAAGTCTTGATTATATGCACCGCTCAATCTCTACACATTCCTTTTATTATATTCTTCAAAAAATCCAAAATTTCAAGTCAAGATGTAAATTCCAAATCCAAATTAAAGATTTATAATCTAAAGCCTATATAGCCTAAGAATTTCCTTAAATCTATATGAATTTGAAAGTTTAGTCTTCACTTCAATTGAGAGTAATCTCTTCATAAATGTAATTAAGTATAGTGGCTTACCCTTATAGGATGTATAAAACCCAGAATTAAAATAAATCTTATCTAAGTTTTTTTTTTTATTACAGGGGAAGAATTTGTGGATGTAGATATAGTTTTAAATATTGGTTTTGTTTTCTAATAAAAGATATAAGTAAATATTCTTTTTATTCTTAGGGATGAATTTAATATTCCTTATTTTTTGTAATTATAAAAATAAATACATTAATTTAGTTTCACGATAAAAATGATAAGTGAATATTCCTTTTATCCATAGGGAAGAATTGAATATTTCTTATATTATTTGGTTATGAAAGTAAATACATTTATTTAGTTTCTTAATCAAAATTTGAAGTAAATATTTTTCTTATCCTTCAGGTTGAATTGAATATTCCTTATGTTGTGTTTGATTATGAAAATAAAGAGAGTTTCTCTTTTCAAATTGATAGTGAAACATTAATCTGTCCTTTAGGATGGTATAATGTTAATCTATATAGCAAACGAACATAAAATTTGTCCACAGAGTGTGAGAAAGGTTGTTGGAGGGCCTTTGCTTTAAGGAAATTAGCCTAGAAAGTCTCTAAGATTTTTTTTTACTTATAAATGTGATTACAAGTGATATCTTCACCACTTAGTATTGTATTTTATTTATTAGTGAATAATTAAAATGTATTTTATGTGAATCTTTTTAATGGATGGCTAAAGTTCTTATTTTGGAGTTATAATGTGAGATAATGCATGTTGTACTTATGTATATTCTTGAACTAAAATTACTGAATGTTGCTTTCATTTACTCATGTATCTCATTAGGTTATTACAATGGCCATGTCATAACTTACACTGCAGGAAAATCACCCATTACCGGTGAATTTTCCGGAAGCTTTCCGACGAAATACTTTCCGGTAGATATCTGATGGATTACGATGAAATATTTCCAACTGATTTTTAGGCAGATTTCTGGCAGATTTTTGATTGATGTTTTTTAGGCGGATTTTATCACGGAATTTTTGGTAGTTTTAAAATATTTTGAATAAAATCATATATTCACAATTAATAAAATTATAGTTTATTTTAATTAATTAAAATTTAATAATTTATTTTAATTAATTATTAATTTAATAAACTATTTTAATTAATTTTTATTGTAATAACATATTTTAATTATTAATTAAAATAATAAATATTAATTAATTACTAACTATAATAATTTATTTTAATTTATTAACTTTATTTAATTAATTATAAATTTAATAAGTTATTTTAATTAATTATTGATTTAATTATTTATTAATTTTAATAATTTAATTTAATTTAATTTAAATTTTAATTTTCATATTATGTTATTTAAATATAATAGAGTAAGTTTTATAACACATTTTCTTCCACACCAAAGTGGTTGAGTGATTGAAAAAATTCAGGTTCCTTTTTCAATTCTCCCTGGTGTCATGGGCCAGGGCAGGTTATGCAGGCGGGCACACTAATGGGCTAGCACGGGCAGGGGCAGGCAACATGGATGGGCTTGCACGGTAGTGTGGGCCGATTGGCAGGAAGGCGTGAGGGTAGCTGCTCATGTTTATTTTTTTAAAATTATCATTTAGTTATTCCAACAGAGTTTTTCGACTAGACAGCCATAGAAAAAAATTTTCGATGGACTTTTCCTCTGTCGAAAATTTTTTCTGATATTTTTTATTGACTGAAAAAGTTTTTCGACGTTCGATTTATCATTGAAAACTTTTTTTCCAAAAATTTGCCAAAAAGTTTCAAAATAAACATGAGAAGCTCGTATGGATGGTTAGGATTTTGTGATCTATGGAGATAGAATAACTATTATAGGGTGAAAATTTTACTTTAAACCATTACAAGGTTGACAAAGATCTAATAGTTTTTATGCTCTATTTCACAAAAAACTTTGGAAGTAAACATAGGAAAACATTATATTTAGCACCATCATAAGTTTAGAATGCTTTAAATTTTTTGAATTTCTTCTTTTGACATTTGTAGAAGTAATTTAGGAAACCTGTTTATAAATTTGAATTGATAGAACAAGTTTCTTAGCTCAATTAGATAATAATAGGGAGAACATATCATAACATATCTTCCTTATGAGATTGACGTGCTACTCTAACTTTCTTACTTGAATGACACTTGCACTTACGTTTAATGCATACTTAACTTACTTATCACTTGTTAATTATATTTATTGCATTGCAAGGGAACATCTGCATGCTTTTATGTAATTTCACTATTATAGCTAAAAGGTGGCCATCAAGGTTTTAGCGCCATTACTAGGGATATATGTTCAACATCTTTTTATTTTATTTATAGTTTTGAAAGAAGTGCATATTTAATTTTGCCTTTATTTTTTTCCATTTTATTTGGTTTTTATAAAAAAATATTTTTAAAATTGTGAAATCTTTGGAATTGTACTTGAATTTGTGTGCTTTATTTTTATGGTGCATATCATTTTATATTTGTGTTTTATAATTATTCATGCATTGTAGATCTAATAAGAGAAACCTATTGTTTGATTTTGAGATATAGAGAACCCTTATGAAAATTAGAAAAATAAAAATGACCCAAAGATGCAATAACCAAATTAGGAGTAACTTTAGCCTAGACCTCTTAGGGAATTTGCAAATCCCTTAGTTAATGGTATTCATGAGAGTATTTATAGGCCAACTATCCATGAAAAATTTTTTGAGCTTAAATTTGCGATCATCCAACCTATACCTAAGAAGTTTTCTAGAGATCTATGCTACATTAAAATATAAAGGAGTCTTAAATGATGCTATTTAAGTTTATTTGTTACCCTTTTATCTACAGGATAAGGCAAAAATGGATGAATTCCTTACCCTTAGGATCTATAACAACATAGAATGATCTTGTCCATGAATTCCTAGCTAAGTACTTTCCTCCATCAAAGGAAATTAAGCTTAGGAATGATATTACTTCATTTACCCAATTTGATGGAGAGTCAATTTATGGATGTTGGAAAAAATTATACGAGTTGAATATAAAGTTCCCCCAACATGCCTTACTTGCTTGGTTATTTATCCTTACTATCTTTAATGGATTTGTAGGCTACGTTAGAACAATTAATAATGTGGCCACTAGAGAGTCGTTGATGTCAAAACCTTTCGATGAGGCGTATGCTTTAATCAAGGAGATGGAAACAAACAAATTTTATTGGCATTCATATAGGGAGAATCTTACAAAAATTAATAATGCTTATGAATTAAATGCTTTTTGGTTTGTGACTGCCCAGGTAGTATCCATTTCTAGGAAGTTCAATAACCTTAGTGTTAGTTCAGCTTTAAGAATACCTATTCCTTTAGATGAGAATCTATTTAGTCCTTCAAGTGATCCAAACGTGCAAGGGAGTGAAACTTTAAAAGTCATTAATAGATCAAATAACCCCTTCTCTAATACATATAACCTAGGTTGGAGGAACCATGCAAAATTTTAGTGGAACAATAATAATAATAATAATTATGGAATAAATGGAATGTCTAGGATAAATTTAATTGTCAAGGGAGTGGAATCAATGGAAAGCAATCCTCAACAAGCTTTTGGAAATCCTAGGATAAACTATCCCACGAGATTTAATTCTAAATATATAGTTGTATATATAGGGAATCTTTGGAACATTTAGTCGTATATATAGGGAATCAATTGTATAGTCAAGCTATTGCCATTCATAATATACAAACTCAATTAGGGTAACTAGCCAATTCAATTAATAATAGACCCCAAGGTCTCTTACTTAGCACCACCAAAGAAAACCCTAGGGAGAAATATAAGGAATAATGCATAGATAAGTTAAGGAGTGATGTGGATTAGAATATGCACAAGTAATAATCATGGCATAGTCTAGCTGAAGAATTTAAACTTAGCACTACTTGGGAGGTAACCCAATTTTATTATTTGTGATTACGAATACATTATATTTTCATTTATTTTGTTTTATGTGTTTGTGACATTTGAAGTTTGTATGATTTTTGAACGAACGTTTACATTATGGATTCAATACTAAACTTAGTTTTCTTGAGAATTGAGAGAAGGTTAAAATTTTTACTAGCACGCAACATAGGATTTCATGGCAATATAGTGCCTTAGAGCACCGCATTGTTTAGAAATTCGACACTGCTATTCCTATACTCTTAGGAAAAAGTCTTTTAATTCAATGTAATAATTTCATGGATTAGAGCTTCATAGCACCCTTACTTGCAATTACTACGCCTATGCCAATAAATCTAGTGTTATGGTACCATATCAACTTCCCCACAAAATTGTAGCATTTAACTTGAGTTATAAAAGCCATTTGAGCTAAAAAAAGTCATTTTCACCCTACACTTTAACTATGTTCGATGATTCGTTTGGTTAAGAATATTCTATTTTTGTCCTAATCACCATTTTAAAGAAGCAACATCACCAAGGATCCATATTGGAAAAAAGTATGACTCCTCCTCTTTTTATACGTAGCATTTTATCTATGCGGAGGCAGAGGAGACATTTGTTAATTTAACTATGCATAAGCAATAGATTCATGAGAGCAGTTTTCTCAATATTGTGGGTGTTATAGCCTATTCTATAATGCCAAGGGGATGGGACAACTTTAGTGAGGTATCAAATGCCTATATTGTTTTTTTTTTGTTCAAGAATTCTTTTCTAATATAAAGGAGCCTCATAATAATAAGTGTTATGTTAGTAGTAAGTGGGTCCCTTTTGATATAATTAGTATTAATAAAATTATAATGCCTTTATTCATTCCCCTATTGATCCTCAAGAGCTTCTTATAGTATAGACTGGGCAAAATAATGGGCTATTTGAACGGAAAGGGAGGGAAAATAACCAATTATTTTTGCCTCTACACTCACTCAAATTTCTAAAGCTTTACAGTATTTCATTTCTTCCCATCTGTTCATAAGCACCAATATTAGTAAAGTGACCAGAGAATGGGCATTACTTAACTATTCCATTCAAGTTGGTCATTCACTAGATGAAGGAAAACTTAATTATTCTTATTTAATTTATATGATTAGATGATCCACTTTTGTAAGTCTAGGAAACCCCTCAATTTATTCTTTATGCATTTTTATGGGTGTTCTACGTGATGAGGGGGAAGAAAAGCTTTTTCCCCATTCTTCTTTAACCTAAGTAAAAAAAGAAAAACTTAAGAAAAGCACCCAAGAAGGGAGAGTGTGAACTAATTACTCTACTCTGCGCAATTAAAGTTAGCCCAGTTCAAATCAGTTAACGACCCATACCCTTAGGATTTTAGGAGATTAGGTAGTTGATATTTGTGATTATATTGCTAGCATGTCGACATTTTTCAATAAGAACTGGCAGTGCAACAAGGAATGATACATAGAAAGGATAATGTACTGTATATGTAGCATTATCATTACACTTATGCATCATAGTTCAACGAAATATTGGTTGAGATGTTCAGGAGTACTCCCCTTTTTTAGAATCCTAACCATCATTTTTTTTCCTTGTACCCTCTAAATTTGATCCCTATATATGGTAGGATCCCCAACCAATGTTCCTACCAACATCAGTAGCATCAGTAGCAACAATAGAAGAAGGCATCAACAGTGAGGATGATGATGATGATGAGTGATTATTATTTTTATTTTAAATTTTCTTATTTCTTTTTAGATTAATCTTTTTATGTTTCAGTGTAGTGAACTTGAACCTTTATTATGTCATGTTAATTTTTTGTAGGAGTGACTTTTGAATGAATGTCTGTATATTATATAATGTTTTGATCACTTTACTTAAAACTTGTTATCGTTAATATCATTAAAACTCTTATGATAATATTGCACATTATTTTTTCCTGCTATAATTTCCTAAAAGTTTAAATTATTGATTGCTCATAATGTTTATTTCAGTTCCAATTTACGATAATTTATTCCACTACTATCAAAATGGTAAATTTAGTTTGATTGAAAAATAAGAAAAATTTAACACTTCAGCTGCTTCCTTAAATAAGAAATGGAACATAATTCAAGCTAAATAGTCTTAACAATATTTAATAAAAATCATTTAAGTTAGTAATTTATCCTAAATTCAACTACAATAATGCTTAAATGCACTTCACAAGTATTTTTGGCTTGATTGTCTAACATTTAGTGAAACGGTACATCTCAAACTAACTTTGAAATTCCTTAATAATTATAGGTAGAGAATTGTGATTCTTTGCAACCAACCATAATTAAACAAAATTTAGGTTAATTGAAGAGAAGATGCAATCAGGTCTTGCACATTATTACCAAGGTACTCCAGAAAGTATAAGCAAAAGTGGAATATAAGAAAATGAAAAAAAAAAAGAAAACAACTACTAGATTATCAAAAATTGGTACCTAAAATGCCCAACTCCTAAAGGACGTAAGATTAAATTAAATAGAGGAAGTGTAAGCATTTTAATACATGTTTACCTCATTTTTGTTGAGGTCATAACCCTCCATCAAAGGTTTAGTCTTTATTCAAAATCCTTTGAACTCCATATCATAGCTTTAATATGATTCCCCACTGTACTCTGGCATATGATTAAGTCATTAAACTCTAAATCACTCATTTGATAATAACCTTTGATGGTCACTTGATTAACCACTTGATCACTAATAATTACTCAATGGTTATAAATAATTTTGCGTATTTTAAAACCTTAAACTCTTCAATAAAATATAAACTTGAATTATAAATCAAATCCAAATCAAAATCCAGCTTAAAGTTCCAAACCCTAAAATCAAGTGTTAAAACTTATAACATAAAACCTTTTGATTTTTCCCTATTGTAGAAGTTATTTAAACTGAGTCAAAACCCTACGTAAAGGCTCTAGAATTATGTTTGATCATTTTTATTTTGATTAGGCATGTCTCTAGAATTTATCCAACCATTTTTAGGCCTCTATGACCTTGTAAACCCAAAATCCCCAAGCATATTCTAAGCATACAAAACATTTAAATATTTATAACTCATTTCATTGGATAAGGAATTTGATGTAAATAACTTTGGAACTCCTTAAAAACTCATTGAACATGTTCATAATCATCAATACATTTATTTGAACTCATTTGTTTCCATGTTTGACTTTGATTGGCATTGGTTGACCTAGTTTGACTTATGGACACCCCTGCCCTTTTGAACATAGACCTTTTATATGCATGAATCCTATCGAATTACACAATAAAAAATATGGATTCCTATCCTAGGCATGGAAAAAAAATTCAAGAACATGCATATATCATATTGAACCCTTTATTTAGCTAAGAAGACCACCATTGGTAACTTTGACCATTAAAGGACCCCTTTAACCTTAAACCCTAAATCATGCGTAGAAGCTTACCTAACAGCACAAAAGTGAATCACCTCATGAATAGCCTGCTCTCTACTCTTTGGAAATCTTTGGGAAATCTAGGGCTTCCTCTGTCACCTCCTTCCTCTATGTATTGTGGAGGAATTTTTTGCTTGTTCTTTTTTTCCCAGCTTCTTTGTGCTTCCCTTTTGCTATTTTATTGTTTTGGCCATTTCATTTTCAATCACATTTTTATTTTTTTGGTCGATGGTGAGGGAGTCACCATCTAACCATTGGACCTCGGGTTTGCCAGTTGATCCTCCCAAAGCGGTAGTTAGTAATGGGGTTTCAGGTATTGCTTCATTTCATTCTTTTAAAGATGTAGTTGTGAGTAACTCCGCTATCTCATCGTCTAAGCTAGATCTGGTTCATACATCCTTCAAGGGACATTCAACTTTAATGTTTGATGAATATGTGATTTCTATACTTGCTGGTCTTTTTGAGTTTACATTGGTTGGAAAGTTTATGCTCCGTCGTCCCAATCTCAATGTTATTCATAGATTTTTTGTTAGCCCAAAACTTTCTAGTAGCTTCTCCATTAATTTGTTGGATCTGAGGCATATAGCCATTCAACTTACTAATGATTTGGATTATAGTAAGCTATTTTTGTGTAGATCTTATTACATCCAAGGCTGCCAAATACGATTATTAAAATGGACTCCTTCTTTTGATGTAAATGAAGAATCACCTATTACTCCCGTATGGGTGTCCTTTCTAAACTTGAGATTATTTTTATTTTATCAACAAATTTTTTTTTATTTAGGATCAATTTATGGTAGGCCTCTTCAAATTGATATGGCTACAACTTCTATTTTAAGTCCATTTGTCGCATGTATTTTGGTTGAAATGGATGTCTCTAAGAAGTATCCTAAAGATGTTTGGCTTGGGGCCAAGCTTTTTGGTTATCTTTAAAATGTTGAATTTGAAAACTTTCCAATTTTTTGTAATCATTGTAGGATGCTTGGACATAGTGTCATGGAATGTTTTCATTTATAACCTAACCTTTGTATGCAAAAAGATTTCTCTAAAGATGCGAAAGGGAAAGGGAAAGTTAATTCATCATTACCTGCTTTGGAAGATAATGTTGTACAAGATCGGCATCTACTAATTGAAACCAATCTTGTTGCAAATCTGGTTTTGATGATGACAAACATGTTTCCAGTGTGTTTTGCTTGGCTAATCTGTTTCAGGCACAAAAGACCACGAGCCACTCAAGCCAAGTCAAGATCGGGTCCAAGTGTGTCCAATGTACTATTTTTCCTTTTATTGAGTCAATTGTAATGTAACTGATCCCCTAGCTAAGTAACCTTGCACACACACACTCAGGGGTAGAGCTTGAGTGAATTAGAGTTTCTGTTCAATTTTTGTTCAGATCGTCCTGGATAATTTTCACATCGTCCTGGACGATCCAGCCAAAATAGAAACCCTAATTAGGGCGACTAAGTTAAGAGGGTCTGATTAAGCAGATCGTCCTGGACAATCTCTGGATCGTACGGGATGATATGCCCTAATCAAAAATTCTCAGCCGCCAGATCAAGTTAGGAAAGTTCTTATTTTTAGATACTTGGTCTGATCGTCCCGGACGATTCAGTACAATCATGCCTAATTTAATCTGGTAATTAAGGAAAGTAATTTATTTTTGGTTGATACGATCATATCGTCCTGGACGATCGCAGGATCGTCCCGGACGATCTTGATCGTTTAGTGCATTTAAGCTATACGTCCAGAACTATGTCAGGACGATTTAGGGCCTTTTTGAACTAATCGTATAGGATGATGTCCCCATCGTACTGGACGATCAAGTCATATTTTGGTCGTCCAGCACAGATTTCTCTGGACGACCCAAACTGTCTTCTGGACGATTTTCCTCGATTTGCACTAATCATCCCGGACGATCGCAGGATCGTACGGGATGATATGAACAATTTTTTCTACTGTTCGTCCAGAAGAGCCAGATCGTCCAGGCTGAAACAGCTGAATTTGAACTAATTATACAGGACGATATACCGATCGTCCTGGATGATCTTGGCCGACCAGTTGAGATTTAGGGCAAATTTTAAGCCCTCCTATAAAAGAACTTTTTCCAAAAAACAAGAAAAATCTTTTGCTACCTTCCTTCCCTGAGAAACCCTAGAGAGAGATAGAGTTGGGAGAGAGAGAGAAGATCTTGTGAGGGGGAGTTAGTGAGGGATTCACTAAGGTTGCTCCAAGCACGGATCAGAGTCGTCTTCTCCGTTCGTCGTCTTTTGTCTAGTCGGTGTTCGTCGTGGGAGGATCGTTCGCAAGAAGATCCGGGGTTCTCTGCCTACTTCAGGTGGAAGCAAAAGGAGTTCGAAGGTTCTCTGCCTGCTTCAGGAGGAAGCGAAAGGAGGTCGGGTTCTCTGCCTCACAGTGTGGTGAAAAGGAGGTGTTTGTACAGGCTTCTCCACCTTGCTGTGGGAGCAAAAGGAGAGACACTTTTTGTTTAGTGCAATACCCGGAGGGGAGGCTCCAGGGAGTGGACGTAGGTCAAGTTGACCGAACCACTATAAAATCTGGTTTGCTTTTCTGATTCACTTTTGCACTTTACTTTTCTTATATTAACTGCTTGGGTGAATATCTGTGGTTGATCTTTTCGTTCTTGTTTATGTGTTTTCGCTGCTACGTATCGAAAAGATTTTCATTGTTATCATTAAATTTTTAAATAACCAATTCACCCCCCCCCTCTTGGTTAGCCTCGGGACTAGTTCACTAGGGCTTAACATCCCTATCGAACTTTCAAATCTTGATAATGAGAATGCTGAAGTTGGTGGAATGGTTTGTCAAGTAGAAGAAGTTCCTAACCCTACTAGTTCAATTAATCTATGTCATGAAGTTTCCGACCTAATCATTTTTGATGATCAAATGTCTGTTACGGTCACTGAGCAAAATAACACTTTAACTTGTTTACAATTACCATGCTCTACTAACAAGAATCACTCTAAATTTTATTTTTTTCTAAAAAATAATGATTATGTTATTTCAGATTGTTCTAAAGTAGTTTCTAATGAACAGGCAAGCAAGGAATACCTGTTAGAAGTAGGAGAACTTGCACAAGATAATAATGAGGAATGCATAATTAATCTTGCTTCTATATTAGGAATGGGTTGTAAGGATTCTCAAACTCCATCTCAAATTAATGTTCATATGAATGGTAATGAACCTTTGGATGATGTTACTAATGGTAGGATGGATGAGGACAGTGGCTATAATCTTGTGCAATCTCGAAAGAATAATAAAAATAAAAATATTATTTTACAATCTCTGAGAAAGCAATTGATGTCAAGCTTCTCAACTCCATTCTAATGTTTAAGTCTCTTAGAATTTTAGGGGCATTGGTTGCCCGTCTTCGAGAATTTGAGTTAAAAAATTACGTCGTACTCATAATATCTCCTTTCTTATTTTGATTGATCCTCTTATTGCTCCTACCAAATTGGACAACACTGTTTGATTTTTTGGTTTTAATCATGCTGTAGCTAATATATCCAATAGGATTTGGGTTCTTTGGAAAGATCCTCTTGTTATTGATATTCTTGTTGATTTTACTTAGGTGATTCATTGCAGTATTGAATTTATGCATTGTAAATGTTTTGCTTCATTTGTTTATGCTGCTTCTTCTCATTTCATTAGAACGACCTTGTGGGATCAGCTTATTTTCTTTCATAATGTTGTTAATTCTCCTTGGTTGGTTGGTGGTGACTTTAATATTATTTCTAACCCTAATGAAAGGGTTGGTGGGTCCAAACCTATTTATCCATCTATGGAGGATTTTAATAACTTGATCTTGGATAGTAACCTCATTGATATTGTGTATATAGGTAGCAACTTTACTTAGAATCGTGGTACTCTTTGGCAATAATTTAATTGTTTCCTTTTTTGATGATAGTTGAATTAATTCCTTTTCTTCTACCCATGTTGAACACCTTTGTAGAGCTCTCTCTGATCATTCCCCTATGCTTATTTCCATTAATCTGAAACATGACACCTCTGCATCTAACGTTAGATTCCAGAATATGTGGCTTCTTGATAATACTTTCATCAACATGATCCAAGGTAATTGACAAGCTCCCCTTCGCCCGGATAACTCTATTTTTGGTATGAGTAGATTGTGGTTTAAGCTAAAAAGATTGAAGTATAAAATTAATTTGTAGAATCATAATGTTTTTAAAAATGTTTTCACTAACAATTTCATGGCTGACAAGAAAATCAACTCTTGTGATAATAATTATCAACATCATCAGTCTGATGATAATTTTGTTAATCTTTAACATGCTAAAAATCATCTCTTAACCTTCTAGCCAAGGAGGAAGCCAATGGGAAACAAAAAGTGGCTTCGAAGTATCTTTTTGAGGGGGACAACAACACTAGGTATTTCCATGCTTTTGTTAAGAGGAATATAACAAGAAACTGGATCCATAAAATTACTCATGATGATGGATCCTGTATTGAAGATGCTGGTGAAATTTCTAATTAAGGTGTGGATTTCTTTAATTGCTTATTTAATAAAACTTTCAATCCAGATCATATAGATAATCCTAATATTATTCCTCACGTTATTAATCATAATGATAATTTGGCTCTTACTATTATTGTTACTTTGGAGGAAGTTAGTAAGACCATTTTTGTTTTGAATACTGACTCTGTTGCTAGCCTAGATGGTTATATGACTAAGTTTTTACAAAAAGCTTAGGACATAGTTAGCCATGATCTTTTCAATGCTATCTTAGATTTCTTTGCTTGTAATAACATGCCTGAGTTCTTTTCATTCACCTCTATTGTTCATATTCCTAAGAATAATGGGGCTTATAATTAGAATGACTTTCGGCCTATTAGTCTCTATACTTTTTTTAGTAAGTTGTTTCTCATAATTTTGGCAAATCTCTACAGATTAGTTGCTCAATAGATGAAGCTAAATTGATTTATTGGATCAAGCCTCCCCTTAACACATTTAAACTAATGCAGATGGGTTTGTAAAAATTGATATTTTTGGGTGTGGTGGTATTATCAAAGATGATCATGGAAACAGGATCATGGATTTTAGTGGCCCTTTAGATAAATGCTCTGTGGTGATGGCTGAACTCAATGATATTCTTAACGGTCTGAAATTATGTTTCTCGCTTGGTATTACTAATATTTGGATTGAGGTTGATGCTACTTCAAGAATTCATTGCATCATGAATCTTACGGATAGAACCTACATTCAAATCATTTTTATCTTATTAAAGAAATTAATGAATTGTTAGTTTTTCTAAATTTTACTATTTCTCATGTTCATAGGGAAGGAAATGCTTGTGCTGATTGGTTAGCCAATTTAGGTTGTAATTTGAATTGCCTCATTGATTTTACTGATATCAATTTACCTAATTTTCTGAAATGCAAGATTAGGTTGGACAAAATGGGGTTACCATATGTTTGAAGTTAATATTTTTGGGTCCTTGGGCCTTCTGCCTCTTTGCTTTCTTGGTTCTGGTTGGTTGGTTGATTTTCCTTTAGCTCTTGTTTCCGTTGGTTGGTTATTATTAGTTGGGTTGGTTTGTGATTTGTTTAACTTTTTAATCATCATGTGGCTTGGTTTCTTGTGTGTTAGCAATTCTTCTGATCCTTATCATCATCACTTCCACAACAATTAGTGTGTGGTGTTGATGGGCTTGAGTTATGACCGTACCTTTTTTTTTCCTAATTTTATCCCTAATTATTGCTCATCTTCTCTTGGGGGGATTAATTTTAGAGGGTTGCGCCTTTGCCTACTTCTATTTTGCAAGGGTGTTTGGCTGAATTTTTTGTTGTGCAATGTATATTAGATTTCCAGGTTGTCTTGCTGTTGAAGTTTGGTGTACCCATTAGCTGCTTTTTTTGGTCTTATTACTATGCTAATTTCTATTGGTTTTTTCGTTGGGGTTGGGACTGGCCTGGTGTTATCACTATGGTTATGCTGCCCTATCTTGTTTCTTTTCTATTACTCTCTATGGGATTAGAGTTGAGCAACAATGGGTTTTACATCATAATGATTGCTTTGGTAATTTCTTCCTGAGCACAACTGGCCCTCCTCACCCATTTTTTTGGGTTTGATATTCTAGTTTTTGTCCATTTTGGACATGGTTAATGGGTGATGGCTTTGGTTATATTGTTGCCTTATTTCTCTCTTCTAATGTGGTAATTTTTTCGTGTATCCTCTGGGCACCTACTATTTTTGTGGTGGCTCTGGCGGTTGGAGGTTTTATTGATCTATGATCCCTCTAAGGGTTTGTTGGCAGTTTGGTGGAGGTGCTCGGTTGGCTTTGCTGTTGGGCATGGTTTTTTGGACTACTAGGTTGGCCAATGCGTGGTATTTGGTGTTCTTTTTAGTGGATGTTTTCTCTTATGGTTTGTTTTACTGGTTTGTTAGTTGAGGTTGGATATGCCCAGGTGTTTCCACTTTGGTTGTATTGCATTATAGCCTATATTTATTTTCTATAAATCTCTTTTTGGTTAGAGTTGAGTGGCAATGGAATTATCATCATGATGTGTGCTATCATTTACTTTTCCTGAGCTCAGCTAGCCCGACTCACCTATATTCTATCAGGTTTCTATTTTGGTTTTTGGCTTGTAGGGCATTAGCTCACTAGAGATGGAATTAGTTTTTGTTTTTATGTGATGCTGGGCCTGCCATCTACTATTGGATGTCGGCTATAATGAACCTGCTTTACTACTCTATTAGCTATTGTCTATCCTTTTTAATTATCTTGAATTTTATTTGGCAATGCTATCTAGTTAGTGTAGATGGTGATATCAAGAAGTTTTACTATAGTTGTGGTGGTCTGATCCTTTACAGTCTTTTAACACGGTTGTTGCTATTTTTCAGTAATATTATGAAAAGTGCAGGACTACCCTTTATATCATTATGTCCTTTTCATAATGTTAATTTGTATAACTATTTCTTGCTTTGTAGGTTCTTTTATTTGCTTAGTGTTTTTACTTTTTTTGTTATTTTTTTTCGATTACTTCTGATTATTTATTTAGGTGTCCTTGTAGGCCTAGTTTATAGATTTTTGGTGACTTATTCTCATTTTATGCAGGGTCCTTTTTGGTTGTAAAGGTTGTGCTGAATGGATACAAATTTTTCCTCTCCGGTTGGGTTTTTAGAGCGTTATTAGGCATCCTTGTAATCATGCTTAGTTGGGACATCTAGCTCTTAGGTTCTTTTTTTACTTTTCTTGTAGCTCTTCTAAACAGTAGAAGCTGGAGGGCCCTTTAAGCTCCTTGTACTCCATTTTTTGATATTAATGCGTAGGCCTGCTGGTGGGTTTCATCCAAAAAAAAAAAAACCACACTAAAGCCTCTAAATGTATTCAAACCTTCAATCATACATGACTAAACCCAATTCAGCCTTTGGTGGACCATGGTGACCAAAATCCCTTAGACCCTAAAATGACATATATGAACATTGGAATAATTTTACTAATATCCTTTAATTACAATATATATTAAATTCTAATTCAGTTATTGTGTATGTTTTCCTTTTTGGAATTTTTTCTTTGCGTATATTTTTTGGTATTGACTCTTTTTCTCTTGGATTCTTCCTTATTAGAGTTTTTAGCTTGTTTTTAGGCTCATCTAATTTTTATCCTAGTTTCTCATTTCTCTTATCTTTGTTTTCCTTACTTCTAGCTGTATTGGTTGGGCTACACTTAGCAATGATTGATATTCAATGGATATTGGTAATATATTTTATTGTTGCTCATCTCATACTTTACTAACTTTAGGAGGGAAGGTTGGTATTATGAAAGTGGAGCTGCCATTTTTGTTTTCGTCTTGGACTATCAATTTTATGTTGAGCTCTCTGCCCAGCTTTCCTTTGGGTGGCTTATTTTTTGTTTTTGCATTTATATTTTACTGATTGTTTTGTAGCTGTTTCCATGTCTTCATTTTGGATTGGATTATTATCTACTCTTGCCTCTTAGAATGGTCTAATCCTTTCTCCAGTTACTATATTTCTCTGTAGTGGGGGTTAGTTTCGGATAAGTTTCAAGTGACACTTGGGTATATTCCATGGTTGCTTTGTAGATATTATACACCGGAGCTACCTATGCCTAACTTATTTAAGTTTATTTTTAATAATTGCTAGCCAACTTGTTCATTATACTTTAGCTGGTTATGTAACTTAGCTAAGGTTTTCTTTTCTTTATGGTTTGATTTGTATTTTAATGATTTTTTTTCAGGGCTGTGCTAGGGTACTCTTTTTTATTACTGCTGCTTTATCATGAACTTGGGTAATGCCTTGGCTTTGCTAGTTTTTTTTCTATTCGATTGGTCATGTTTTGATCATCAATTTTTCTAAGTGTCTGATGGAGGGTTTTTAGAATGTTAGCTATTGGTTCTTTTTGCATTAAGAGTCTTTTGGTGCTCTAAACTGTTTATTTAATTTATGGTCTTTTGTAGTGCATTGGTGAGCTCTCTATTGATATTTTTTGTTGCCCCTTTGGTGTTGGCTTTGGATCAATTTTACACTCCACACAATATTTGTTATTGTTCCTATCGTCGCTTATATTCAGGCTTTACTACTATTGGAAGATTTTTGGATTGGCTCTATGGTGTTGTGCATCTCAATGCTAGGGAGGTTCTCTTTAGGTTGGTGGGCTTTGTTAGCTGGATGTCCCATTGGGCTTTCCTTACATTATTCCTAGTTGTTGGGCTATGGAGTTTATATTGGTGCTAGAGGGGTTCTGTTAGATGATAGGAGGTCTTTTGGTCTTTCACGAGGGCCTCTGCTAGGTTTGTAATTTGGGTGGTAGGGTTGAGTCTGTTGGAGTTATACTGGTTAGCTATTTTTCTTGGGCTTTCCTGCATTGGTTCGGCTTATGTTGCTATTCTCTATGGGAATTGCTTCTTGGGTATTTCTTTAAAACCTCTCAACTGTTGTTTTTATAATTATGCCAATGTGCTTTCTATTTTGATTATGATTTATATTGATGGTTAGTCTAATAGTTTCCAATAAGACTTTACAGGTTTGTTTTTTTGTTTTTGAATTGTTATTATTATAATAAATTTTGTAGTTTTACCAACTTATACGATGTGTTCTTCAAGCTTATTTTTCAAGGTGGACCATTTTTGGTTGGTGCCACTGCCCGCCCCCCCCCCCCCCCCCCCCCCCCCCCCCCCCCCCTTGTTTTCCTTTTTTCAATCATTATAAGTTGTACGGTTTATTAGCTCTTTAGGTTTTTTTGTCTTTTTGATTGTAGCTCTTTTAGCATTATAGAGCATTTGAACCCTTTTTAAGGGCCTATAAATTTTTTTGGGTTGTTAACACGTAGGCCCCTCTAAGGATTTTATTTAAAAAAAAGGAATAATTTTGCTAATATCTCAATACCTTAAAGCCTTGTGTTGCCTATCTAGTATAGTGGAGGGCTACTTTATAGTATTTCTGTTGGTGCTATTTTTTTTCTACTAAATCATCATTTCTAGTTTTCTGATGATAGAAATCCTAGAATAATTCTAAGAATTATGTAGCTTTCTACTTATATGGTTCTTTATATGCTAACTATAAATTTTTTTCTGCATAATTTTTGCATGTTTTGCTCTCTAATGTCTTGCTTTTATATACCTTTCTTCTTAAGAAAGTTGGAGCTCTTAAACGGATTAAGATATTGGGTTTGCTTGTGGAGGAGGCTATTGGCTACACATGATTTGGCAACTCCATTTTTGAGCCTTTAATCATTCAGATCTCTGAACTTTTTTCCCTAGGGGATCATTTTGGTTTGTTATTGGGCTTTTTTGGGTGGTGGCTCCTTGCCCCACTTATTTTTATTTTGTTTCTCTTTTCCTTTTGATGATAACTAGTAGGGTTCTTTATCGCTATAGGTTTTTTTTTTTAGTTTGAGATTAGCTATATGAGCATAGTGTGCAATGGAACCTTTTAAGGACTTGTAATATTTTTTTTGTTTTAGTGTGTATGCCCTGTAATGTTTTTTTAATTAAAAAATAGAATAAACCCTTAATGGCTCATTCCTCTCAGAATTTTCTCTCTCCTCCGTTCCTATGAGCTCTCGCAATTTAATTCTACTTATGGGTTGGGTGGCTATCTTTACCGTCATCTACGATTTTCCACATGAGTTTTGGTTGGTGATCTCTCTTTGTGGCCTGGGGCCTTCCTAAGTCATCGAGTTTGTGGCTTAGTCCTTTTTTATGTAAAATGGTGGTTCATCCCATCCATAATCCTTGGGGAGCTCCTCCTTACTCTACTGCTAGTAGGAAGCAATGTTTTTTATGTTTAAATGGTATTGATAATGTTGCTAGCTTGTGATCTTTTAAAGTTGTTATTTCTGGTTCTTCATCTTCAAAAATGATCTTGGTTTTACTTTTGCACCATCATCTTTTAAAGGAGTTCCGATTGTGCTGATTTATGATGAAGAAGTTGCTAAATTAGCTTCTCATTATAAGTTTACAATAGTTGGTAAGTTTTTTCTTTGTAGACCAAACCAGGACTCAATTCGTACATTTATTTGGAAATTTTGAAGTTGATAAGAGTATATTTGAAGGTTTTTTGAATGGTTGTCATGTTGCTATACAGCTTTCAAATAATCTGTATTACAGTAGGGTGTTTGCTAGACAATCTTACTATAAAAATAATTTTCAGATGCCATTGCTATAAAGTGGACTATTTTTTTTGATATAAAAGAAGAATCATCTATTATTCTAATTTGGCTTTCATTTTTGAATTTGTGTTTATATTTTTTATTGCTCATGGGCTTCCTTCTTTGGGTTCATTTTTTTGGTAGATCATTGCAAATGGATCAAGCTACTGCCTCTAGGCTAAGGCTATCTATAATGAGGATCTTAGTGAAAATGGATATCACCAAGAAGCATCCTAAAAAAGGTGGCTGGGATCTGAATCCCTTGGGCATATGCGGAATGTAAAATTTGAAAATATCCCAAATATTTATAACCATTGTAAAGTTCTTGGCCATTCTATTAATGTCTATTTTGTGTTGCATCCTTATCTTTAAAAAAAGTTTAGCCTCCTTCAAATATGGATGGTAGTTTAATGTCTATGGAGCCTACTGATCATTGCCATATCTCATATGGAGTTAACCTATATCATTCGAATCCTTTTTCTACTAAGAACCATAGTCCTGTAGATGGTTGGGATGTCAACCATAAAGACAATCTAGTTTGTGGAAACATAATTGAAATTATGGATTTATAAATTGAATTGCCTATGTTTAAAAAGCTTGATGATATTAATGATGTTTTAGATGAACCTATAATGATTTATTATATTGTCCCTCATATGGAAAATACTTCAATGGGAATCAATTTAATTTGCCTATCCCTCCCTGAACAGCTATAATTTTGATGGTTAAAGATGGTAGTCTTGATAGAGGTCAAGAGCATTCCTAAGAATTATGTGGTCTAAACCAAAAAGTTTTGAAATTTTTTAAATCAAATTTTAATTCTAGGACTAGTTTGGTCTCGACTAGTAATGCTATGGATGCATCTTGTCCAATGCAAAATGATGCCTATGAAGAGGTGGAATTTGTGCCTATATCTAGTGAAATTTTTGTGGATGGGGCTTCTCAAGATACTGAGGTAAAGATCATAAGTTTTGTGTCCTCACGTAGAAGTAATATTGCTAATGTAATGAAGGATGATGGTTCACAAAGTTGGTAAAATGAAGAATAGAAGTAATAGAAATAATCCCCAAACTAAAATATCATTATTTCATAAACACCCATCCGTGTGTGCTCTCGAGATACAAAGGTGATCTAGGGTTTTCTTCTTTGTGCTCCTTTTCTCCTCATTATGGAGATTTTTTCACTAGTTTTTTGTCTTTGTCTGTTCTTAACTTTGTTTTTGTGCACTTATTTTAATCTTTTTTTTAGTTTTCCTACTATGTTTGGGTGATGACAACATCATCATCATTAAACCTCTAGATTTCTTCAAATGCTGATGGTTAGACTCAGTCTCTTAAAGTGTTCTTGCAGGTAGCACTTCATCTTCAACTCATAAACTAAATTTTGTATAAACTTCCTTTTAAGGCTTCTAGGCTCTAATGTTTGACGATAAAGTGGTTTCTCAGCTCGCCGCTACGTTTGGTTTTACTTTATTTAGAAATTTTGTCTTCCGCTGCTCTAACCTTGATGTTATTTAGAAATTTTTTATGAATCTAAAACTTTCTCGCTCATTTTCTATTGGATTGTCGGATCAGCATTACATATCAATGCAACTTTTAAACGATCCTAATTATAGTCGCTTTTTTTTCTAGAAGAGCATATTATATTCAAGCTTGTCAAACGCTTTTGCTTAAATGGACTCATGATTTTGATGTTAGAGAGAAATCTCCTATAGCTTCAGTTTGGATTTCATATCCAAATTTGAGGCTTCACTTCTTTAATTCCCAATTTTTATTTGCTTTAGCTTCAATTTTTGATAGGCCCTTACAGACGGAAAAGGCTATAGCTTCTTTATCTCATCCGTCTATGGCTCATGTTTTGGTTGAAATGGACATTTCAAAGAAACATCCCACAGTATCTTGCTTGGATCGGAGTTAAGTGGGTATCTACAAAAAGTTAAATTTGAAAACTGGTCTATTTTTTGCTCACATTGTAAAATACATGATCATTGTATATTTGATTGCTTTATTTTACATCCTCTTTTATAGAAGCAAAAGGAAATGTCCAAAGAATCCAAAAAATCAAAGGGAAAATATAATATGGTGGTTTTGTAACTCATGATAACTCTACTCTAGTACAAGAAATGCCAGTGGAGACTAACTCTCAACTTGAGAACTTTGCCTAGGACCCACATGATATATTGAATGTTGATCTTCCTATAAAGGTGGAAAATGATGGAAATGATATCTTGACGGAGGCAGGCAATCCAAAACTTGTTCAAGGAGTGATTATTGACCCTTCTACTATTTTAGATAATCATTTTCAAGTCACTAACATTTGTGGAAATGTGGATAAGAAAATGGTGGCTATTACTTCTTAGCATAATATCATGTTAACATCATCCTATTCGCCGTGCACTATTAATAAAAAATTATATGATTAGGATTTTATGGTGAACAATAATGAATGTGCTAATATATTGTCATCTCACCCCCTTACGAATAATTAGGAAAATATTTTAGTAGGGAATATGGAAGATAGAAAATTTATTCTTGATGGCATGGTTAAAGAAGCTATTGACTTGGGGAATGTTAAGATAGAGGAAGGAGAACTGAAGAGTAATGGTAGTGGCAATAGTAGTAAGGAAAATGTGGACAAGAGCTATGACCTTGATAATGGAGAGCTTGCTTAGGATGTCAGGGAGGAAGGAACTTTTATTCATGAGAAGAATGTTAGTAATGGTACTAAGGTTACTCATACTTTACACCAACATGGCAATATATCTAGTGTTTGTGATAATATTGATGTTGTGGGAAAAATTATTTCTAAAGATGACTGCATGTTAAATAATGATAGTGGTTATAATAAAGTTAAAAATAGGAAGAATAGGATAAATAAAAACATTATTTAATAATCTCCTAGGAGCACACATTCTCAAACTATTCATTAACTCTTCATATTTAAGTCTATTATTTAGAATGTTAGGGATATAGGTTGCCCTTCGTATAGAATGAGGGTTAAGAATTTCTGTCGTATACATAATGTTTCTACTCTAGTTTTACTTGAGCCTCTTATTTCTTCTGCCAAATTGGACAATACTGCTAGGTTATTGGGTTTTAATCATTCTGTTACTAATTTATCCAATAAAATTTGGATGTATTGGAAGGATCCTAAAATTGTTGATGTTATTAGGGATCTTCATTATAATATGGAGATTTTACATTTTAAATGCTATGCTTCTTTTATTTATGCAGCTTTTTCTCGTATTACCAAAAGGCTCTTCAGGAGAAACTTACTAATTTCTATAGTATAATTAATTTTCCTTGGTTAATTGGTGGTGATTTTAATACTACTTCCAATCCCTCTAACATGATTGGGGGCTCCAATCCTGTTTATTAATCTATGGAGGATTTCAATAACATGATTTTGGATTGCAACTTAGTTGACATTGGTAATACTGGTAATAACTTTACTTTGAATTGTGGCAATCTATGGCAACGTTTGGATCATGTGCTTTTTAATGATAGTTGAATTAATTCTTTTAACTCTATCTCTATCTAGCACCTTAGCAGAACTTTATCAGATCACTCTCCTATTCTTATTGGCCTTATGACTAGCCATGTTAGTCCTTACCCTAACTTTAGATTTCAAAACATGTGGTTACTTGATGATTCCTTCTTGAACATAATTCAGGATAATTGGCATGCTCCTCTTCACCCTGATAACTTTATTTTTGGTATGAACAGATTATGGTTCAAACTTAAAAGACTTAAGCATAAAATTAATTGGTGGAATAGAAATATTTTAAAAATGTTTTCATGAATATTCTTCTTCCTGAAGATAAAGTAAATACTATTAAGCTTAATTTCCAGTTGTTTCCATCTGATGATAATTTCAAATTGCTTCAAGATTCCAAAGACTGCCTTTTTAAATTACAAGCTCAGGAGGAAGTTTTTTGGAAAAAAAAACTGCTTCCAAGAACCTTGTTGAAGGTGAAATTAATACTAAGAATTTTTATGCCTTGGTCAAGAGGAATCGTGCTAAAAATTACATTTATAAAATTTATCATTCTAATGGTTCCAAAACTAAGGATGCTGAGGAAATTGCTAATTTTGTGGTGGAGCAATTTTAAAACCTTCTGAACAAGATATTTTATCCTGCTCCTATTAAAACGTTTTCTTCCACTACTATTGTGCTCATTCCTAACAAGAATTCTATTAGCAATTAGAATGATTTGAGGTTGATTAGTCTTTGTACCTTTTCTAGTAAGTTGATTTCTAAAATCCTTATGAATCAATTATCTCTTCTCTTTCCTAAAATTATTTCTCCTAACAAAATGGGTTTTTTCAAGGGTTGAGCTATTTCTAATAACATTCTTCTGGCCTAAGAGTTCTTTAATGATGTTGATGTTAGGGTGAGAGGTGGCAACATCATTCTGAAATTAGATATAGGCAAAGCTAATGAAAACATTCATTGGAACTTCATTTACAATAATTTGCATTTGTTTGGTTTTAGTTTGATCTTTATTAATCTTATCAAAAATTGCATTGAATGATTTATTTTTTCTATTATTGTTAATGGCAAAAGCATTGGTTATTTTAAATCTTCTCATGGCTTAAGACAGGGTGATCCTATCTCTCCTACCCTTTTTATTATTGCTACCGAGTACTTATCTAGAGGCATTGCCAATCTCTTTGAAAATCACCCAAGACTTTATTTTAGAACTATGGGAGGCTTTCCTATCTCTCATTTATGCTTTGCTGATGATTTTATTATTTATTCCAATGCCTCTTTATACTGGATTAATATGCTGATGAATTTTCTTCATAATTTTGAAACATTAAGTGTGCTTTTTCTTTACAAGAGTTAGAGTTGTTTCATTGCTTCCAACAAAGTGCCTCAATATCGTATTATAGCCATTAAACGCCTCACAGAATTTTTGCAAGGTCATTTTCCTATTAAGTATTTAGGAGTTCCTCTTTTGAAAGGTAGAAAGAAAACTTTTCTTTTTGATGATTTGATTTTTTCTTTACATAATAAACTTAATTCTTGGTATGCTAACCTCTTATGTTTGGTGGTATATTGACCCTATAAAAAGTGTTATTTGTTCCCTCCATGTTTATATCTTCCAAACTTTATTCCCTACTCGTAAGGTTTGCAATAGAGTTGAAAGTTTGTTCAATAATTTTTTTTGGAAGGGTACCAACAATAAATCCAAAATTATTTGGACTTCTTGGAG
This sequence comes from Dendrobium chrysotoxum, assembly GCA_019925795.1. Classification (NCBI taxonomy): domain Eukaryota; kingdom Viridiplantae; phylum Streptophyta; class Magnoliopsida; order Asparagales; family Orchidaceae; genus Dendrobium; species Dendrobium chrysotoxum. Next base: position 26,327,744 of record CM034303.1, read on the forward strand.
TAACTATTGTTGTGTCTTGGAAGAGGATGCCTTAGGTTATAACTACATGTATGACTTGTCCTATGCATTTTCTTTCAAACTTTGGTATTACTTTTATGCTAAATATAGTCTTTGGGCTAAGTTCGTGTATGCTATGTACTGTGTTGGTAAGCATCCTATATGCTTCTACAATAAAGGTGATTCTAAAGTTTGGCAGAGACTTTGCAATATTAAATGGGTTGTTGAGCCTCACATTAAATAGGGTCTTGGTGGTGCTAACTGTTGAGAATTGTGCAAATCTGTTTATTCAAGTGAGTTTTTGATGTGAGTTTTTTTATGATTATAAAAGCTTGTTATTTGTTTATTATTTCTCCTAACAAATATTGGAAATTCTATTTTGTGTGTACTAACATATCTTTCAGGAAATTCACTCCAGACTGTTAAAGATTTCAAGTTATTTTGTTAGAGTTTATTATAAGTGAAGTCTACAATTTTCTACTTTCCTTGAGTCTGAGAGACTGTGATTGTAAGTTGGATTACTGTGCACACACACACAGGAGGAGTGAGATAAAACTTAATTTTTTTAAACTAACCGTACTGTACGATGTATGATCGTACAGGATGATTTGTGAGATTTCTCCTCTGATATGAACCTGCCTGGTTGAAAATTTTTTCTAAGTATAAATTGTACAATATGAAATGTTTCATACATCATTTTCTAGAGTACGAAAAGGGAGCTTGCATGATTCGTACTGGATCGTATGGGATGAACTGTTCAATTTTTTGAACTATTCATATAGTATGAATGGGTTTCATTTATCATTTTAGAAAGTACAAAATTTGGGTTTCATTGGTTTGTACAGGATCGTACGGCTAAATATGTGGTTGCAACATTCTAATTTTTTTAATTTAGTGTATTCAAATTGGAATTCTTGTCTCTTTGTAGCTCTTCTGAGCAGTAGTGAGCTTGAGTTCCATTTAAGGACCTTGTACTACCTTTTTTATATAAACGCGTAGGCCCCCCCTCCTCCCCCCCCCCCTCCCCCCCCCCCCCCCCCCCCCGCCGCGGGGTTTCCCCTAAAAGAAAAAAGGTATGTTGAACAACCCCCAGGCTTTGAAAAATCATGATTTCCTAATCATGTGTTCAAATTAAAAAAGGAATTATATAGACTAAAGTAAGTAGCCAAGGCATGGTATGAAAGATTAAGCAATTTCCTACTAGAAAGAACATTTTTTAAGAGGAGCGTAGACACCACCCTATTTTTGAAAAAGGTAGGAGATGAATTACTGATTGTCCAAATCGATACTGATAATATTCTATTTTGATCTTCTGATAAAAATCTATGTGATAAATTTTCAAAAATAATGAGTAAGGTGTTTGAAATGAGTATGATGGGAGAACTGACTTACTTTCTTAGATTAAGTATAAGGAAGAAGGATTATGGAACTTTTCTTAGTCATTAAAAATGCATTAAGGACATCCTTAAGAAATATGAGATGAATAAAGCCAAGCCAATCAACACTCCCATGAGTTCCACTATTCAGTTAGACAATAATTCAAATGGAAAATCTGTTGATCAAAAGAAATATAGAGGAACTATTGGATCACTTCTTTACTTGACTACTAGCAGACCTAATATTATGTTTAATGTTTATCTCTGTGCTAGATTTCAGGCTGATCCAAAAGATTTTTACATGACTGTTGTTAAGAGAATTCTTAGATATCTCTCAGGGACCCAAGACTTAGGAATCTAGTATCCTACGCATAGCACTTCCTTCAAAATTATAGGATATTCTAATTCAGATTTTGCAGGATATAGGGTTGAAAGAAAAAAGCACTTCTGGGACATGTCAATTCATAGGATAATCCTTAGTCTTGTTGTGAATCTGGTGGACTATAATTTTGATGATAGCAAACCTTTTCATTTCTATTTGAGGTTTTAATCTTTCAGGTTCACAGGATCAATTATAATTCAAGCCAGCTCAAGATCGAGTCAGTCTATTTGTGTTTCAGGTTCAATGTCCTTTTTTAATTTTCTTGAGTCAAATGTGATGTAACGAATCCACAAGCTAAGTAACCTTAAACACACACACACTCAGGGGAGAGTTTTAGTGAGTTAGAGTTTCTGTTCAATTTTTATTCACATCATCCTTAATGAATTCATATCATCCTAGATGATCCATTAAAAATAGAAACCTTAATTAGGCCAGCCATGTTAAGTCGGTTTAATTATGCAGATCATCCTGGATGATATACTTATTGTACAAGATGATATGTTCAAAAAAGAAAATCTCAACCGCCATATAGTGTTAGGCAAGTTTTTATTTTTAGAGTTTTGGTCTAATCGTCCTAGACGATACATATATTATCCTGGACGATCCTTTACAATTATGCATAAATTAGTCTTGTGATTAAGGAAAGTAATTAAGATTCGATTATATCATCCTGGACGATTGCAATATCATCATGGACGATACATGCGAAATCCTTACCGTCTAGAGCATTTCACCTGGATGACTCAAGGAATTTGCATGATAATATTCTCGATTTTGAGCTAATCATACTGGACGATAGTAATATCATCCTTGACGATCAGGTCATTTTGTAATCATCTAGCATGGTTTGGCTATATGTCTCGAGGAATCTGCTGGACGATTTTGGTCTTTTTGAACTAATCGTACAGGATGATATTCGTATCATCCTGGATGATTAAGTCATTTTGAGACCATCCAGTATAAGTTTCCCTAGACGACCCGAGCTATCCTCTGGATAATATTCCTGAGTTACACTAATCATCTTGGACAATTGAAGAATCGTTCCGTACGATCGCAGAATCATCCCGGATGATCTGAACAAATTTGTCTTCTAATTATCTAGAAGAACCAGATCATCCAAGCTAAAGGGATCTGATTTACACTGATCATATAGGATGATCTATCGATCATCCTGGATGATCTATCGATCATCCTGGATGATCTTTGACGACCAGTTAAAATTTAGGGCAATTTTTGAGCCCCTATATTAAAGATCTCTTATTTTCTATTTTAGAGATCTTTTGCCACTTTCATTGCCTAAGAGAGAGCCTTGAGAGAGAGAGGGAGAGCTTGGGAGAGAGAGAGGATCTTATGAGGGGGAGTTTATGAGGTGTTCACAAAGGTTACTCCAAGCAAGGATTTGAGTCGTCTTCTCCAGTCATCATGTCTTGTCTTATTGGTGTCTCTGTGGAAGGATCATATGTAAGAAGATCCAGGTTCTCTGTCTACTTTAGGAGGAAGCATAAGGAGGTAAGGTTTTTTGCCTGCTTCAGGAGGAAGTGAAATGAGTCTGGGTTCTCTGCCTCATCAGGTTGGTGGAAATGAGTTTTTGTATAGGCTTCTCCACCTTGCTGTGGGAGCAGAAGGAGAGTCACTTAGTGTTAGTGTAATACCCGAAGGGGAGGCTCTGGGAGTGGATGTAGGTCAAGTTGACCGAACCACTATAAAATTTGGTGTGTTCTTTCTAATTATTTTTTGCATTTATTTTTCTGTTAATGATCGTGTGATTCTGATTATTATTTTGTTATTATTGAACATCTGCACATCATCGAGAAACTGTAAATGCTTTAAAACATTCAAAAAGATTTTCTAAATCATTTTTACTCATGAATTTTATAAAATTACCAATTTACCCCCCTTCTTGGGTAGCCTCGGGCAAGTTCATAAGGGCTTAACATCCCTAACTAACTTTCAAGTGGTATCAGAGCGGGATTCATAAAATTTAATTTTGAAAAACTTTTGAATTTGATCCATAGCTAACTTTGGTAATAAAAATACTGTTGAAGGTTATTCCATTACTCGTCCACCTTTGTTTGATAACATACCTTTAAATTTTTGGAAAACTCCCATGTCCACCATTTTATAATCAATTTATTATCAAATGTGGATGCTTATAAAAGATGGTTATGAAGCACCTTTTAGACTTGTTAATGGTATTAAAATTGAACTTCCTTTTACTGAATAGTCCTTTGATGATCGTGATTTAGCATAACTGAATGCAAAATGCTTGAACTGCTTTTTCTGTGCTTTAAAATTTGAGGATCACATGCGTGTCTCTACTTGTACAACTGGTAAAGAAAATCTGGGATAGATTGTGTATCACTTATGAAGGTATATCTGAAGTTGAACAGTCTAGGTTAAACATACTATTTCATGACTATGAACTCTTTCACATGAAACCTAGTGAGTCATTATCTGAAATATATACTAGGTTCACTCAAATTGTCACCTCCCTGCATGCCTTAGGAAGAGAGCTTACTAATTATGAGAAAGTTAATAAGATTTTGAGATATTTATCTTCTTCTTATGATGCCAAGATAACTGCAATCACTAAATCTAAGGATTTGAATGCTTATTCTATTGATAACTTACTTGGATCACTGATTGCTTACGAGCAAGGGGTGAACCAAAGATAGCTTGATGCAGGTGAGAAGAAGAAAGAGAAAACTGTGGCGCTGAAGGCCAATAATACGGATACTGATACTTCTAGGTTTGATAGCGATGATGTCGCCTTAATCACTAGGCAATTCAAAAGCTTTCTAAGGAAGAAACACAAGAATTTTCAGAAGTAGAACAAAGGTAAGAGCAACAAAAATTTTAAAGGTTTTTTTGATACAGTTTATTTTAAATGCAGGAAGCCTTAACATATAAAGGTTAATTATCCTACACTTAGGGCTCACCCAAGCAAGGAGAAGGGTGAGGAGAAACCCAAAGTCAGGAAGGATAAGAAGAAGATCCAAAAGGCTTTTTGGGCGGATTCTGTATCTGACTCTTCTAAGATTGAAGCTGAGGAGGAGACTACAAACTTGTGTTTGATGGTGGATGATTATCCTGGTCAGTCTGAGTAAGAAGAGGTATGTGATCTAACCTATGATCAATTGCTTGATGTTTCTAAGAAAATTCATTTATCATATAGGAAACTTAAGAAAACCCATGCTAGTCTAAAATTGGATTTCTTGAATTTGCAAAAAGAGCATGATATTTTTGTTAAAGATCATCCTACACTTGATAGTAATCATATGTCCTTACTTGATGATTTTGATGAATAAAACAAAAAGCATTCTAAACTAATTATTGAGTATGATCATTAAAAATATTGCATGCTAATTTAGAAAGAGCTTTTAAAGAATTAGACACCATGGCATGTGACTTTGATAGTAGTGAGCAAACATTGAAATTTGAAATTGCAAATCTTAAAAAGGAGAATGAATTTCTAAGTATAAAAATTAGTGCATTTGAGAAAAATGAAACACCACCTACTTTTGCACAATTTTATAAACCTCCATCATTTGAAGAATCTCATTCAAAATCATTAAAGCATGTTTCATTCAAACCAAAGAAGAGGCACTATCACCCTCGTAGATTAGTTAATCCTTTTCCTGGCATTAGATATTTTTCATGTAGCATGTTAGGATATATCTCTCAAACATGCACTGTTCACCATAATACACATTGGGTGTGGAGCCCCAAATTGCATATTTCACAGCACAGCACACATGCATTGCATTCTTCTTTTCATAAGAAGGAACCCAAACTTGTTTAGGTTCCTAAATCTGATGTTTGATGATATTGTAGGCGTGCTCTCACACAAGACCTCTTGAGAGCATGTGGTACTTGGACAGTGAATACTCAAGACATATGACTAGAGATACAAATTAATTCATTTCGTTGGAGGCTAGGGCTGGAGGCAAGGTCACTCTTGGAGAGAACACCACTAGGAAAATGGTAGGTGTAGGTATAATCAGAAAATCCAAGAACCTTTTGATTGAAAATATTTTACTTGTAGATGGCCTAAATCACAACCTGCTCAGCATCAATTAACTTTGTGACATAGAGTTCAGCATCAAGTTCCTCGCAAATACTTGTATTATAAGCTTAAAAAATAATACTATTTTGCAGGACAAGAGGAATAATAACGTCTACATGCTTGATTTAAATAACATTGAATGTGCTACTTCATTTTGCTTAAAAATTATTGCTGATGAGTCTTGGTTGTGGCACAAGAGATTATTTCATGCCAGTATGAAAAACCTAAGAAAAGTCACCCAAAAGGACTTTGTTAAAGGTGTCCCCAAGCTTAACTTCACTAAGGACCACCAATGTGATGCCTGTCAACTAGGGAAGCAAGTCCAATCCTCTTTCCACTCCATTAAGGATATCAACACAACTAGACCTTTAGAAGTCCTTCACATGGATCTCTTTAGACCCATTAGCATTACCAGCTTGTGGGGAAAAGTATATGGATTTATGATTGTTGATGATTACTCGAGGTTCACTTGGATTAAATTTTTGTCACATAAATCTGAGTCATTTGACAAATTTAAATCTTTCTCCACTTGGATTCAGAAGAAGTTAGGCTATGAGATTTTTACCATCCATAGTGATCATGGTGGGGAGTTTAAAAATGAGAAATTTGGAATCTTCTATGAGGATTAAGGGATTAGCCATAACATTTTAGCTCTTAGGACCTCTCAGCAGAATGGTATAGCTGAATGGAAGAACAGACCTTAGTGGAAGCTGCTAGAGCCATGCTTGCTGAGTATTAACTTCCAAAATACTTTTGGGCAAAAGCAATGAACACAGCCTGTTATTTGTTGAATAGGGTGAATGTTAGATCCAATCTGAATAAGACATCCTACGAGATCATTAAGGGTAGAAATCCAAATCTATCCACCTCCATGTCTTTGGCTGTAAGGTTTTCATTCTGAATAATGGGAATCATACTTAGGAAAATTTGACCCCAAATCTGATGAAGGAGTATTCTCAGGATATTCTAGTGTGGGGAAATCCTTTAGGGTGTTTAATAAGAGGACTTTGGTGGTGGAGGAGACAACTCATGTGGTGTTTGATGAATCTGATCCTAAGGAGTCTATAACAGAGCAAGAAGAAGAGGTAGGAGAGATTCCCCAAGGAGTTAAAAATACAAATCTAGAGGAAAGGGTAGAACCTTAAAACACTTTGCCTAGAGATTGGTGATATTCTTCGAGTTATCCTAAAGAACCGATCTTTGGAGACCCTTCTGAAGTTGTTAGAATTAGGCATGGACTTAGGAAGGAAGTAAACCATTTGCCTTTATCTCAATGACTGAACCCACCAACATCAATCTAACCCTTTCTGATGAATTTTGGATCTTGGTTATGTAAGAAGAACTTAATTAATTTGTGAGAAATGATGTTTGGGAGTTGGTAAAAAGACTTAAGGGTCAAAGTGTAGTGGGAATCAAATGAGTCTTTTAGAAAAAAATGAATGATTCTGGTGTGGTGGTTAGGAATAAGGCAAGATTGGTGGCTAAGGGGTACAACCAAATAGAAGGGATTGATTTTAAGAAGACCTTTACCCCTGTAGCTAGATTGGAAGCCATTATGGTGCTACTAGCCTTTGCCTGTTATAAGGGATTTAAGCTTTTTCAAATAGATGTTAAGAGTGCCTTTTTAAATGGGGTATTAAAGGAAGATGTCTTTATAGAGAAACCCCAAGTTTTGAGAGTTCTCAATATCCAAATCATGTTTTTAAATTCAAAAAGGCCTTACATGGATTGAAATAGGCACCCAAAGCTTGGTATGAGAGGCTTAACACATTTTTACTAGAAAGAGAGTTTGTGAAGGGGAGCATAGACACCACCCTTTTTCTGAGAAAAGTAGGAGATGATCTACTCATTGTCTAGATCTATATTGATGATAAACTTTTTTGATCTTCTGATAATAATTTATGTGATAATTTTCTTAAAATAATGAGTACGGAGTTTGAGATGAGTATGATGTGAGAATTATCCTACTTTTTAGGGTTTAGTATAAGGCAATTTGGATGATGGAACTTTTATCAATCAATCAATGTATATTAAGGACATCTTGAAGAAATATGAAATGGATAAAGCTAATCCAATAAACACTCCCACGAGTTCTACTATCCAGTTAGACAAGGATCCAAATGGAAAATCTGTTGATCAGAAGAAGTTTGGAGGAATAATTGGATCATTACTTTACCTGACTCCTAGCCGACCTGATATCATGTTTAGTGTTTGTCTTTGTGTTATATTTCAAGCTGATCCTAAGGAATCCCACTTGATTGCAGTTAAGAGAATCCTCAGATATCTCTTAGGGACCCCAACCTTAGGAATTTGGAATCATAGGTACAACACTTCTTTTGAGATTATTGGATATTCTGATTCTAATTTTGTAGGGTGTAGGGTGGATAGAAAGAGCCCTTTAGGAACATGGAAATTCATAGGATAATCTTTAATCTCCTGGTCCAATAGAAAAAAAATTCTATAGCACTTTCCACTGCTAAAGCTGAGTGCATTTCCTTAGGAAGTTGTGTGGCTCAAGTCCTTTGGTTGAAGCAATAAGTTTTGGATCTAGGATTACCTGTTGGCATAATTTTAGTTCTATGTGATAACACTAGTGCCATCTATATCTCTAAGAATCCTATCCAATATTCAAGAACCAAACACATTGACAAAAGGCATCACTTCATTAGGGACCATGTTACAAAAGGGCACATTGAGCTACACCATGTAGCAATTAAAAATCAACCAGCTGACAACTTTACTAAACCACTGGCCTTTGACTCATTCAACATTTTAAGGACCAGACTGGGTGTGATTGACATAAATGCATGAATATGATGATTGCTGATTTCTGATATTTTTGTTTTTCATTTCTTTCATTTAGTTTTTTTGTTTGATTTGAGTGTCAGTTTCATTTTAGCATTCTTTCCCTGCTGATTTTATTTTTTTGATTTACTTATCAGATTTGGTTTTTTTTGTTGATTTTCATTTGTATGATTTTCTTCTTTTTATTTATTTACTACTTATTCTTTTCGAAATCAGATCATTGCTCACTACTGCTGATAAACTGGATTTCTAACTGAGAGTTTTGCCTTATTTTTGTTTGAAAGCTTATAAGCAGTGATTGACTCTTCTAAATCTACTAAAGGGAAGAAATATTGATGATTATTTCTCTTCCTCTAACTCCTTTAATGGTGCCTTATTTCTTTTGGATAAATCATCTTCAAAATTAAAAAGTTAGTTTTTGAAATAGAGATCTATTTTATCTTCCTACAGTAATCTACCTCATATGAATAGTGTTTTCAAAGCTTTGAATCATTATTATATTTTTCATAATCAGGTGATTGCACTTATCATATATAGTATGGTTTTGTTTTGTGAATTACTCCTCCTTATTATAGAGAGTGAGTTTTGTCTTCTCTTATGTCTGATGGTAATTTCACAATTGAGATTCATTAACGATTATGAAAGGAAGCAAGCTTGCAAAAAGAAAAGAAAAAAAAGAGGGGCACAAAATGAGCTAAAAATGAAAAGATGCATAATAACACCAAAAATTAGAAAGATATACAAAGTGTATCAAAAATCAAAAGATGCACAAAGTGCTCCAAATAAATTAAAAAAGAGGCACACAATGAGCCCATAAAGAAATAAGCTTTCATCGCTTTTAGATCTTTAAATATCTTAGAAAAATCCATACACCACTTAATATTTTCAAAAGATTGAGATGAAAAATCATGATTTCTGATTCCTCACTTTGTAATACTATTTTATCAGATATTCTGGAACGAGGCTTGAAAGGATCTCTTTTCAAATCTAATTTCTTTTCTTCTAAACTATACTTTTGTTTGAATAGAATTTGATCATGTAAGGTGTCCGAGGTAGGAGTTTTGAAATTGATTTTCTAACTTTTTCTATATTTTTACACTGTCGATTTTCTTCTTATCGCTTTTGAATGGAAAATTAAAGAAAATTCTGATTTATTGGAGTAGATCGATTCAAAAAGAGAGAGAGAGAGAGAGGGGTTTTGAATGTTTTTTTCCTGTTTCTATTTTTTCTTTATTTACTTTGATTTTGATTTTTCCTTTTTTGTGTATTTTTGGGAATCCCTGGTCATTCCTCTTCGCTCCTCACATCCTGTTTCTGCCACCATCACCTCCTCTATCTGATCAGGATCCCCCTTTCTACTAGTCTGTTTGTTTTTACTAGTGTTTTGTGTTATTTTTTGTACTATTTTCTTTTTTTGTGTTTATATTGTGTTTTCCCCTTTTTGAGATGTTAAAAGGGGAGTAGTTTATGTTATTTGTTGGTCATCGTAAAGTTTTTTTGAATTATCAATAGAAATGTTCAGTGTTTTTGAATCATAAAATTTCACCGTGTTTATTTACTAAATTTTAAATTAATTACAAATGTTTGCCATCATAAAAAAGGGGGAGATTGTTGCAAATCAAGTTTCACGGATTATGAGTTTGATGATAGCAAACCTTTTTATTTATGTTTGAGGTTCTAATATTTCAGGTTCACATGATCAATTGCAATTCAAGCCAGCTCAAGATCAAGTCAGTTTGTTTGTGTTTTAGGTTCAATGCACGTTTTCATTTTTCTTGAGTCAAATGTAATGTAACAGATCCCCAAGCTAAGTAACCTTGCACACACTCACTCAGGGGTAGAGTTTTAGTTAGTTAGAGTTTCTATTCAATTTTTGTTCACATCATCCTGGATGATATTCATATCGTCCTGGATGATCCATTAAAAATAGAAACCCTAATTAAGGCAGCCATGTTAAGTCAGTCAGATTAAGCAGATCATCTTGGATGATATACTCATCGTACAGGATGATATGCTCAAAAGAGAAAATCTCAGTCGCCAGATCAAGTTAGGTAAGTTTTTATTTTTAGAGTTTAGGTCTAATCATCTGGAATGATACGCATATCATCCTGGATTATCATTTATAATCATGCCTAAATTAGTCTGGTGATTAAGGAAAGTAATTAAGATTTGATTAATTTGATCATATCTATCTGGATGATCGCAAGATTATCCTAGATGATACATGCAAAATCCTGACTGTCCAGAGCATGTCACCTAGACGACCCGAGAAATCTACTGGATGATATTCTTGATTTTGAACTAATCGTACGGGATGATAGAAATATCGTCCTAGACGATCAAGTCATTTTGTAATCGTCCAGCATGGTTTGGCTATACGACTTGAGGAATTTACTAGATAATTTTGGTCTTTTTGAACTAATCGTACAACATAAGATGATCAAGTCATTTTGAGACCGTCCAGCATAAGTTGCCCTGGATGGCCCAAGCTGTCCTTTGGATGATATTCCTGAGTTACACTAATTATCCCGAACGATCACAGAATCATCCCGGATAATCTGAACAAATTTGTCTTCTAATTGTCCAAAAGAACCAGATTGTCAAGGCCAAAAGGGTCTAATTTACACTGATCATACAGGACGATCTATCGATTGTCCTGGATGATATTTAACGACCAGTTGAAATTTAGGACAATTTTTGAGCCCTCATATTTAAGATCTCTTATTTTCTACCGTAGAGATCTTTTATCACTTCCCTTGCCTAAGAGAGCCTTGAGAGAGAGGGAGAGCTTGGGAGAGAGAGAGGATCTTATGAGGGGGAGTTTGTGAGGTGTTCACAAAGGTTACTCCAAGCAAGGATCTGAGTCATCGTCTCTTGTCTTGTTGGTGTCTTTGTGGAAGGATCATTTGCAAGAAGATCTAGGTTCTCTGCCTGCTTTAGGAGGAAGCAAAAGGAGGTAAGGTTCTCTGCCTGCTTCAGGAGGAAGCGAAAGGAGTCTGGCTTCTTTGCCTCACCGGGTTGATGGAAAGGCCTTTTTGTCCAGGCTTCTCTACCTTACTGTGGGAGTAGAAGGAGAGTCACTTAGTGTTAGTGCAATACCCAGAGGGGAGGCTCCGAGGTGTGGACGTAGGTCAAGTTGACCGAACCACTATAAAATCTGGTGTGTTCTTTCTAATTATTTTCTGTACTTATTTTTTTTCTATTGATGATCATGTGATTGTGATTATTATTTTATTATTATTGAACATCTGCACATCATCTAAAAATTGTAAATGCTTTAACATATTCAAAAAGATTTTCTATATCATTTTTGCTCATAAATTTTTTAAAATTACCAATTCACCCCCCCCCCCCTCTTGGTTATCCTTGGGCTAGTTTAGAAGGGCTTAACATCCCTAACAAGCTTTCAAGTCTCCTGGTCTAGTAGAAAACAAAACTCAGTTGCACTGACTACTATTGAAGCTGAATATATTGCCTTAGGAAGTTATGTGGCCCAAGTCCTTTTGTTAAAGCAGCAAATTCTAGATTTAGGATTACCTGTAGACAAAATTTCAATCCTATGTGATAACACTAGTGCCATCTATATTTCAAAGAATCTAATCCAACACTCCAGGAATAAACACATTGACATCAGGCACTATTTCATTAGGGGCCATGTTACCAAAGGAGATATAGAGTTACACCATGTAGCGATTGAAAATCAACTTGTATATATCTTTATAAAACCAATGGCCTTTGAACCTTTAGCACTTTAAGAACTAGATTAGGTGTGATAGATATTCATGCTTGAAAATGATGCTTTGTTTTTATGTTTCTGTTCTTATTATTTTGTTTGATCTGTTTGTTTATTCTTTATTATGTATTTTTTCTTTTTATTATTGATTTCCTATTATTTTTCTTCAGTACTTTAAGAATCAAGTCACTGCTCACAGCTGCTGATGAACTTGTTTTTAAATGAGATTTTTGTCTTATTTTTATTTAGAAGCTTGTAAGTAGTGATTGACTCCTTTAAAATAATTAAAGGAAGAAACATTGATGATTATTAATTTTCCTCTAACTCCTTTAATGGTATACTTTTCTTTTTAAATTAAAATCTATTTTAAAATTAATAGTTGGATTTTAAAATTGAGATCTCTTTTATCTTCCTATAGTAATCTATCTCATATGAATAATGTTCCAAATGAATGAATCACTTTCATGTTTTATTAATCAGGTATTTGCTTTTATCATATGAATGTAATTCTATTTTGTGGTTTATTCCTTATATTAGAGTGTAAGTTTTTCTTCTCTAATATCTGAAAGATAATCACACAATTGAGAGTCTTTAAAAGTTTTGAAAGAAAGTAAGCTAGTAAAAGAAATGAAAAAGGCACAAAATGAGCCTAATAGTGAAAAGATGCGCAATGTTCACCAATTAATTGCAAGATACACAAAGTGTATCAAAAATTAAAAGATGCGTAAAGTGCACCAAATAACTAAAAAAGAGGCATAAAATGATCCTACAAAGAAATAAGCTTCCTTCTCTTTCAAATCTTTAAAATCTAAGAAGGATCCATCTGCCACTTAATATTTTCAAACACTTGAGATTGAAAATCATGATTCCTGATTCATTACTTTGTAATACTATTTTATAGAATATTTTTGCTGGAATGAAGTTTAAAAAGATCACTTTTCTTATCTAATATCTTTTTTCTGAATTAGATTTTTGTTTAAAAGGAACTTTAACTTATAAGGTGTCCGAAGTAGGATTTATAAAATTGATTTTCTAACCTTTCTAGATTTTAGCATTGTCATTTCATTCTTATTGATTTTTAAATTTAAAATTAAGGGTAATTTATCATTTACTAGAGATTGATTGATTAAAAAAACATTTTAATTTTCTTTATGACTCATTTTATTTAGTTTTTGTGTTATTTTTATATGTTTTTGTGTTTTAATTTTAGTTTTGAAAATCCTCCTGATCATCATATTCCATTCTTGAGTTTTTCAAGTTTTGCTCACATCATTCAGGATGGTCCACATCGTCCTATACGATATGAACAAAAAATTCCAGCAGATCCAGCATATCCGACAGCTTAAATAGATCATTTATTGGTGATCGTCCCGTACAATTACAACATCATCCTCAATGATTCATGTGGTAGGAGTCGCTGGATGATTTGAATGTTGTTAGGATGATCCATTATTGCTAATCATCCGGGATTATCGACCTGTTTATCCTAGACAATACAACCAGTCAATAATCATCCTACTAACTCCTCGGGCACATTATCCTGCGTCTAATCATCTAGTATGATATCTGATCATTCTAGATGATACAACCAACTTTTTTGACTGATTGTCTGGATGACATTATTGCACCTAATCACCTTGGATGATTTTATGATTATCTTAGACCATTTCCCCAATTTTATTTAAACAATCCAAAATCTATGAAATCTCTAGACCATTCCAACCCTCTCATTCCTCTACTTATTCTCTTAAGCCTTTCCTTCAGAAATGGCTGGGGGTAAACAATCGTGGGCACTGGTGGGTAGTTCTTCTCGATGAACTATCGACCCTTGCTTCACTGAAGCAAGTGATGAAGAAGCTTATCAGTGGTATAAAGTTGCAGGACTACATATCCCAAAATTGTTAACCAAGAAGTCTTGACCTTCCAAGTACTTAATATGTTTTCCCACACCACTCTTGGCTTCATCCTTACACTTGCCTATCCCTATAATACAGAACTCCTTTTGAATTTTTTGTCAGTCTTCGCATTAATAGTGAGGGCACTACCCTCCAATCTTATGTAAATATAAGGTCTGTTGATATAAACTATCAAGACTTCCACAACTTCCTCCACCTTTCCACAATTGGTGAGAAAGTCCACTGTGTCACCTCTTATACTGAGTATAACTGGTCATAAGAAAATACTGTTCTTAGGGAATCCAACATGAACTACCACATACCTGATGTCAACACTTTAGTTCCGAATGCTTGAATCATCAAGTACATACTTAGGAACTCCATCATTCCTAAAGCTGGTGATAGGATAAACATCACTCATGCTCTTTCTCTTACAACCTACTATATTATGGCTAATATTAATTTCAATGTTGCTGACCTTCTCATTCGTTGTATCAAAAATTTGACCATCACTAGAGATCCCTGCCATAAGATACAGACCAATCTATATTTAGGACATATCATTGCCTTTATCTTAGAATATAAGTATAATGTTTAATACCCTGCACCACTAGATCACTTTTCAGTTTTCTATTCCAATAGCTCTTTTCATGTTCTTCAAAGTGCCACTCATCGCCATGGTCACTATCGGTGATCGTTAGCTAGAAAAATAAGAGGGAGGTCAAGCACTGATACCAGCACCCAAATTTATAAACCGATAGACTTAGTATGATGCACCAGTTTAAAGGTTTGACCGGTGGGAGGTAAGGTTTAACTTATATGCCACCCAGCAGAAGCAGCAACATGACTAGGATATGGCCTGGTTTGGCGAGCAGTTTGCCTCTCTTCACCGATACATTCAGCCACCACCACCTCCACCTGGTCAGAGTTCTTCTTTCTAGTTTGTCAGTATTTTTATTTATGTATTTGTACTAGTCTTTCTTTTTATACTTTATTCTATTTAGTGTTTTATCCTTTTTTCCTCCTTTTTGTAATGTCAAAAGGGGGAGTAATATGTTGTTGGCTTAATATGTTGCTTTGTATGTTGTTTTCTTATGTTTTAGTGGAATTTTGCGTTGTTCCATTTTTTTTCTATTTTTTTATGTCTCATTAAAAAAAATAAGAAGAAAGAACAAAAACAAAAATTTTCCTGGCTTTGCATTTTTTATAGCAATATTTTCCATCATAAAAAAAGGGAAGATTATTGTAAATCTAGGCCAAAGTATAATTATTTTGATGATAACAAACATTACTATTTTTTTACTACTACTATTCTTGCATATCTATTTTAGTTTGCCCTGTTCATTAACCTTTTAGGTCCACAAGTTCACTTGGAACGTCAATCAGCTCAAGATCAGGTAGACTAGTATTGTGTCAGTCTGTAATTTCAATTTCAATGCATCTTTTATCTTTTCTTGAGTCAAATGTACTATGATGGATCCTAAAGCTAAGTAACCTTGCATACACACACTCACGGGGAGTAATTTGAAGAGGTAGAAATTTTTATATTTTTTTCATTATATCATACAGGATGATTTTAAGTTGTCTTGGATGATAAGTTAAAAATAAAAACCCTAATTAGGGCATCACTAAAAATTAAGTTTGCTTAACTAATTATCTTGGATGATTTATATCATACAGGATAATTAGTACAGTTTGTGAGAAATAGCTGCCAATCATAATTTTGGAAATATTTTATTTTTTAAATTTTGTTTTAATCATACATGATGATAAGTATCATCTTGGATAATTTATGACAATCATGCCTAAATTCATCCCATGATTAAGGGATTAATTATAGTTAAATTGATCAATCAAATCATATAGGATGATAGGAGATGATCGTACTATATGATCAGAGCACTATATGGTACGATAACTAATCGTCATCCATCATACATGATGAAAACTATAATTTTTCAACTAATCATCTTGGACAATACCTCTACTTTATACTAGATGACCCATCTACTGCATGGGATGATAATTAATTTCTAGACATCATACTGGATGATCAATACACTCATGAACTAATCATTTAAGATGATCGAAAGATCATACGGGAAGATTCTTTCAAATATTTGAACTAATTATACAGGGTAATGCTGATTGTACTGGTTGAAAGGGCTATTTGTTCTAATCATTCATGATGATATTTGAATCATCTTGGATGATCTTCCCCACCAATTTAAAAATTAGGGCTATTTTTGGAAGTCTCCTATTTAAGTTCTCTTATTTTCTAGAAAGAAATCTTTTACTATTGTTATAACCTAAGAGAGCTTAGAGAAGGAAAAGGAGAGTTTAGGAGAGAGAGAGAGAGTCTTGTGAGGGGGCATATGTGAGAGATTTCATGAAGGTTTCTCCAAGTAAGGATTCAATCATCTTCTTCAAGCTTCATCCTTAGTTCCTTGGTTGCTCTATGGAGATGATCTTCAGCATCAAATCAAGGTTCTCTACCTACTACAGGTGGGATTAAAAGGATTCGTGGTTCTCTGCTAACTCCAAGTGGGAGTAAAAGGATTCTCGGTTCTCTATCTTCACCAGGAGTGCGAAAATAGATTCAAGGTTCTTTGCCTCTTCGGGTCAGTGAAAAGATTTTGTAAGGGTTTCTCCGCCATGTTATGGGGGCAAAAGGAGATACACTAACTGATTAGTGCAATACCTGGAAAGGAGGTTTCTGGGGAGTGGATGTAGGTCAGATTTGACAAAACTACTATAAAATTCTATGTTCTCTTTGTTATTACTTTTTTCATATTTTATTTCTGCACTTTTTTGTGATTTGTTATGTGGTTGAAATCACTAATTTTTTTATCTTTTTCCACATAAGTTATTTGCTTTTAAAATATTCAAAAACGATAAAAATATTTTTCTTTTTCTTTAAGAATTTTTAAAATACCAATTCACGTTCATCCTGGTTATCCTCGGGCTAGTTTTATAGGGTTTCATAACCCTCACAAACTTTCACAGCTCTATTTTTAAAAGATTTCACTGACTTAGTAGTTTTCTTCTCCTCTGAAGCCTCTTTTAGGAATGCCATTTTAGAAGTTACTTCTTGTAGATTATTAGCTTTCTTGAGAAGTTTTTTAAAAGTTTTAATAATGAACCCCTTCAATAGAAAAGTAATAGGCACATGGATATTCTTTATAAGAATTTCCATTGCATGTTGCTCTTATAGTTGAGGTTCACATTTCATCAAGAGATTTTGCCATATCAAGATGAGTCTCAACATTATAAATATTTCCTGTTGACTCTTCTTCTAAGAATAATTCATCTGTATCCCGATCGAAGGCCTCGATAGCCTTCTTTTTGAGAATTTCATGGATATCTTAGGCTACCTCATCGACTGATCTACAATAATTTGCTTCTGAGTCGATCAGTAAATATCCTTTGAATTCAAGTACTTGGTTAAGTTCCCCTCCTTCCAACTTATAGAGGATCTATTCAACTTTAATATCCTCACCTGTGACTATTTCTGATACTTGCTAGTCTAGCATCTCTTCATCAACATCTGAAACTCTCCGCTCCTCTCCAACTGTCCCAAGGTCGGTAGTTGCAAGGGTGTCATCCTCAATAAGTAGAGGGACATCCACCATAATTTGTGATAGAGGAGTTTGGAGAGTCAAAGCTCCAATATCAATCGAGGTAGAGTCCTTGCCTCCCTAAATAGGGAGCCAGGGACATCAACTTGTTGTAGATCAAAACTATCTTGAATCTATATCCCTATAGATTTTCTCAACTTCTTTGGTACGTAGCGCTTTCAGGTGACATGGGCCTCTTGCCCTTCACATTTACTAATTTCAAATCTTTAATAATCTCTTTAGATTTGGCTATCATAGAGGCCAGCTTGGAAAATCTTGAAGGAGGGAGTGGCAGTCTACTGTTGTGACGGTGAGCCCTACCAGATCCTATAAAATCTATGTCTTCCATTTTTATAGATGGGAGGTGAGGCACCCAGTGATATCCATCCACTAAAACAGAAGTGGTAGGTTGTTTAACAAATTTTTTTTTTCCTCCGCACTGGTTGATGAGTTAAGTTCCTTACTTCAGTGTTTTCTTCCTTTAAAACTTTTTTCTCAAGCTCATGTGAGATCAACCCCTTCAGGTGTCTCATTTATTGTTCTTTAGTTTGGAAAACTTGGGCAGCAGAAGTATGGATGATGTTTCTCAACACCCTAGCTTTTAGAATGTGCTTCTCCTTAAGAGTCCTCTTTATATTATAATCCACGTAGCATGGAGAAGTGCTAGTTATCCTAGTGATTCTCTCCTCCCCTGCAGTTTCTATGAGGGGGTAGAGATGAATCCCTTTTAGGAGTGGAGAAGAGGCAGGGATAAGCCGCTCCTCGATAGCCTCAGGTTCAACTTTAGTTAAGGCCTTCTATTTGACCATCTTCCTTATCTTGGTGATCTTCTTCTTCATCCTTCTCAAATAGTTCTTTCTGGCACTTTTACTATCAAAGAGTGCTCCAGTACTAGAAGATCTTTTTTTAAACATAGAACTGATTGCAGTATCAACAACGAGTTTCTGTTCCTTATCCTCCTAAGAGAGGGCACAATAGATACGGGAGCGGTAGCTGCCGCCATTTCAACAATTGGGGGAACGTCAGTCCCCACCCCTAATGCTAGCTCAACCACAGGAGCATCCTTATTACTTTCAGCAGCGAGGTCAATAATTGTGTTTCCATTGACTGACAACTTTAGAGAGTCAAATCTCATTCAAAATTGGATTGTACTAGTGTGAATCAGTTCTTTAATATAGAGATTTTGGTCAATAGAGAAAAGTAACTTTCAGGCCATTTATAAGGGTTAATTTATCTAAAATTTGTAGAGAGAAAATTTGAATTAAAATCTTGGATTTGAAATTTTAAAAAAAGTTTATATTTTATCATGTATATCGAATTATAAGAACTATAATCCGATATGCAATGATAAAATATAAAAGTTGACTTTGATTTTAAGAAAATTTATTTTTTTGTTGTATATGTCTAACTACAAAAGAATGTAGTACAAAATATATAACAACAACAATCTGGATTTGAATTGAATATTTTGAAAGAAGTTTAAAATTTGAAAGTTGAAAGATATTCCTTTGATTCTGAAACTCAACACCTTGAATTTGCATTCAACATGATGGTTTGTAGATAAAAAAGAAAATCAGGAAATTTTGACTCGACTCTCTTACCCTTCTGATTGATTCAGAGATAAGATGTCAAAGCCTAGATTCAATAGAGAAATTAGAATTTGAAATTGATTTTTGAAAAGGATTAAATTTGCATTTCTTATGTTAAACTACAAAAGGGTTTTGTAGGAAACATATGAAAATCACGATTGAAGTTGAATAATTTTGAAAAGGAGATTTAAAAATTTAAAAATTCGCTAGCATCTCCCCCTTTTTTTTTGAAACTCAATATATTGAAATTCACATTCAATGTAAAGGTTTACAAAATTTTAACAAGGAGATTCTAAGAAGTTGACCTGACTCTTTCATCCCAACAAGCGATTTGGGAATGAAATGTTGAAGGTCGACTTGCTAGAAGGATTGAAATCTTGATTCAAGTTTGAAATGGATATCTATACTCTATCACATGTATTGGATTATAAAAATTCTATGCCCATATATAATGATAAGATATAGATATTGATTAAGATTTGAGAAGGATTGAATTTTGCTAGAAAATTGAGATTATGATTTTTGAATTTTGAAAGATTTTCTATAAGTTTTGAAAGTTAACATGCTTATGATATATTTCAGTATGAGAATTTTCAATATTTATAAAAAGATCTTAAAAGAATTGGCTTGACTCTTTTTTTGCTTTACCAATCAAATTGGAGGCAAAATGTCAAAGCCTAATATGAAAGGAGGTTTCCTCACTCACCTCTCTTTTAACATGTCTCATTGATATTGGCCACAGTCACCGAAGGAAGAAATGGGTAGAGGGACCAACGGAAGGAAGGATAGTCAAAACTACCGATGCAATAAAATTTGTATTGCTATTAAAGATAGAGAGAGAGAGAGAGATTTGTCCCCAATGAAGTTGCCACTTTTTTATTTGAATTAAAAAGTATTGTGTTTTTGAAAAGATTATTTTGTTTGGGCGATTTAATTTCTTAAATTTCAATCATGAAATCAAACACATCGTTATGAATAATATATTACCCTAAGAGGAAAAAATATTATTCCTTAATGGGTTCAATTTATAGAATTAAAAGTTCATCCCGATTATCATAATCAAATTCAGGAAAGAACTATATATGACCCCAAAGGGTCAAAATGATCATTCAATCATTTATTTAATTATGATAATTTGGACAAAATATCATTAAATTCACAAGCAAAGTTATGATAATAATTGACATATCTTTTTGAGGAAAGAAGATATTAATCATTATTGATCCTTTAAAAATGAAGACAATAATCATTTATTTTGACTTAAATTTTCCCAAAGATAATTAATTAAAATTTTAAACAATTGATTTTGGAAATTTATTTGGGTTACATAATCTCCTACGAGCACAAGCCCTCGTAGTTAATTACCTCGTAGGAAATCAAAATTTATAATGAATACTCTCGATTAAAATAGTGATAGAAATTTTATTTTTGGGATTTCAAAGCTTGATATCAAGGAAGGTGAGGATTAGAAGTTCAACTGGGATTGGATCAAGGTTGAACACTTATTTTAGGGAGAAATGGATGAATGGTGAGAGGTACTTTGAGAGTCTAAAATAATTCAGAAGTACCCTAACCTATCCTAAGTGTTGGGCTTAAATTTGGATTGAGTGAGATTTAATTTTGATTTATCAATTTTATTAGAATGTGGGAATTATATTCCTTGAAAGTTGAGGTCTTATAGTCTGAACTTGCCTCAGAACCTAAGTCTAAATTGGGTACTAAAAATTAGTAACCCGAACCTAGCTAATGTAATGCAGGATCTAGACTTACCCTTGCCTTGATTGGGGAGCCAGCTAATTACCTAAATGCTTCAAAACCATGAGCTCGAACTTTTAATGTATGGTAGGGATGTTATTTTGTTAAGTTTGAGGAGTAGGGGCCAACATCTAGAGCATATCCTAATCTGGCCCCTTGACTTATGTTGGGTAATATAAAACTTAAAATAAACGCAATTAAATTTTTGACTCATTTTTAATTTATTTCTAATGTAGTATATGCTAGTTAACTCAATAAATGCTTAAATCAAATATGAAGTAATTTTAAAAAGGCTTAAAAATTAGTTTTTTCCTACAGATTGGATAGATTCCCCTTGACAGATTTGCACCCTCATAGGCCAGGTGGTTTTCCAAAACCCGTAGGCGGGGAGGTACATAACAATGAAAAGAAATTATAATAAAATACAATGTAAACTCTTGGCGATCCTAGGCTTACTTCTTAAAATGTTATAATTTCTATGTTATCTTAAAAATTTTAATTTAATTAAAGTAACAAAAGTTTTAGTGATCCCTCACGAGCCTTCGATCAAAGATTGACATACAAAATCACCAAAAAATTACTAAAAGCATACATCTTATATCACAAATCAAAACACAAATTATTAATCAAATAAATTAATATTCAAATTAAAAGTCCATGTGGCAAGTGCCACTTAATATTAGAACCCAGGGTCTACAGAAAGTGAAGTGGTCGGGTACCACTACAATAGCCCAGATTCTACTCATAAGACTCATGTGAATTTGAGAATGGGATTCTTCTCGATCTCCACTTCTTCATCCATTTGTAAACTTCTTGGATCCTTCAGGTTTGGATATCCAAATGAAAAGAAACTCCCCCTTGAAGGGATTTTTTCCATTCCCTTTGGATATTTAAAATTATCCTAACTTTGTCTTCCAAATGGAGGAGAACCCTCCCCTAAGGGATGTTCTCTCATCTTTGGAATCTAAGTTGGATACTTATGTATCCCCTCTCAAATGTCACTTTAATTTACAACTCAATAAATTTTAATTACATTTAACAAAAATTAAAAATCTTGACTGAAACAACCTGTACAGTTATCCTTAGCAATTATATTTAAATCATCCCAAGCAGTTAATATAATGAAATTTAAAATGCTCAAACTAGACACAGTTGGCTATGATATTTCAAATTTTAAAGGGGGACTTAGCATTCTAGAGCACCTTTTAGTAATTTGTTTTTTTTAAATTTAACTTTGCCCCCTTTAATTTAATGCCCTATATGAGCATAACCACCTACATAAGATTGTATCAGCATTTAAATCGCCCCTAACATAAGGGTAAATCTAACATCTATCAATCACATAATAGAGTACAAAAATTAAATAAATAGTCAATTAATCTAAACTAACAACCAACATGTAGTGAAAACCATAAAAAACCCTACACACAACAAAAAGTAAACACTGGCCTAGCCTAAGACTAGAGTTGGTTATCCAAGCAAACCATCTAAAGTGTGCGAGGCAGACCGTGTGGCTGGGGTAGATCCTAAATTAGGTTTTTTGTTAAAGTTTTCGAAAGTTTAAGTTTGTTAAAGGCCAAGGGAAATATTTAAGTTAAAAGTTAAGTATTAGTATGTAAGAGCTTAACTTAGGATAGGTTTTAAAGGATAATTGATTAAATAAGTTTAACTAAATAAAGATTAAGAGTAAATAAATTTTAATTAAATTAATTAGTTGTTGATTTTAAAGGTTAAATAAATTCATGTTTTTCATCAACCGGTTCATGGCGTTATGCCACCAGCTCTAGGAACCACGCCTCCTAAGGACACTTAGCCCAACAACCCGGAGTAGTCCATCCTAAAAACCTGATTAATGTAGTTAAATTAAGAATTTTAATATTTTTAAATTACTAATAATCAATATATTTTAAGATTTTACACTCCATTGAATTCGTTTGTAGCATTGTGCCACCATGCTCAAGGAACAAGGCCTCCTTATGATATTTAGCCCCGCGCCCGGAATAGTCCATCCTAAAAACTTTATCTTTGGAGTGGTTGTTTTGTAATAAAGGGTTGGTTGATTGATTTTATTAATAATATTAAAAATATATAGAATTTTCGTTAATTATTGAATTTTATGGATTATTTTAATTATTAAATTAAGGGGTCAAATTTTAAATTTTAGATTAGAGTTGATTTATGAAAAGTTAGTATTTTTATTAAATATTAGACCTTAGGATGAGCAATTAGACTATAAGTTTATTGGATTTAGATTTTTCTGTAATTAGTTATGAATTTTGATATTTCAGTTGAAATTTTAACTAAAGTTGACTAAAAAGTTAACTTTTTGATTTTAAGTGATTTTTGATAATTTTATATTTTTAATAAATATTAGACCTTACATGGAGTACAATGCCTTTGAGTTTGCTCAATATAGATTTTTATATTACATTATAAAATTTTGGAGTTTTGACCTAATTTTGCACTACACTTAACAAAAAAGTTGACTATTTGATTTTGACCTATTTCTATTAGTTTGTTATCCTTAGAAAATACTAGACCTCAAATGGAGTTGAATGATACTAAGTTTGGTCAATTTGGATTTTTTTGGAGTTAGTTATGATTTTTCAAAGTTTGGTTAATTAATTAATATTTTAATTTATTTAATTAAGAAGATTTTGATTGTTTTAATCCAAACTCATCATAAACTACATGAAATCACTCCCAAAGGTCATGGATGACCCACAAGAAATTTTTCAGGTGTTTAGAATTTATTTGTGATTTTTTTATAATTTTTAATTATTTTATTTTATTTATTGTTAATTTTCACTAAAACTTAAATTAAAGTTAAATTAAATGTCTAGTGATAAGGCTTTAGTTTTCCTAGATAGAGGGTCTATTTCTAGTCAGTTTGATTTATTATTTGTAATTTTTTGATTTAATTTTGATTTACTAAAATTTTTTAAAAATTTTATGCTCTAAAATAGGCTGAATTTTAACTTGGTTAATTTTTTGACCTAATGACCTTTAAATCTACTGAAATTTGGAACTAAGGTGTAAAATGTCACTAAGTTTAATGTTCTAAAGTTTAACCCCTATTGGGTGTGTACAATTTCCTATAATTTGTCTAAGTTAGCTAGACCTTCACCTTAATTATTTTTCCTAGGTGTCACTAATATTCAATTGGGTCTAAAATTTTGGTCACCTAACACTGGGACATATGCAAGCACAACACAATAATTAGATATCCTAACTCTACCATTCTGGAGAGTTATGAATTTTTAAAGTTTTGGGTCCAAAATGGACCCATTACTTCATAAATTTATACCACAATAAACCCTTGAGCATTAGAAAAATACAAGGGATGCCTAAGATGCTAAAAAATATTTCACCGAAATTTGGGTTCAACTTGATCACTGGATTGTAAGAAAATTATTAAAAATAAATTTTAAAAAAACTTAAATAACTCATAATCTAGTCATCAAAATACTTTAATTTTAATTTTAATATATAGTAGGGTTTTAGCCCTTTCCAATGAGCCTACTAACACTATATTTGATGAAAAAAATGGATTTTCTATGAATTTTAAAAATTTTGGAATTTTTAATTGATTTTTAAATAATTTGTTTTATAAATAGCGATGCAATCATTGCCAATGATTGTGTGTTACGCGGCAGACCACCACCATCATTTTAATTTGAGTCAGCTCAGATTTGGAGCATTGGATCGATGACAGAAGGCGCATAGGCTCTGATCTCGCTATGTAGCCCACTTTTTGATGAAATGGCACGGGTTCGAGTCCAAAAGGTAGTGCGCGGTTCTGTTTGAGCTACGTGGCCATCTATGGGCCATCTGATCTTGTAGAAGGCACGATCAGATGGCTTTGATTGAGCTAGGTTTCATAGTTCAAAAATGAACTCTAATTTCAAGTAGCCATAACATTCAAAATACTCATCCAAATTAAATGAAATTTAAAATACAGGTTTATGGCAATCTAATCTTCCAACACCTGAATTTTGAAAGCCTCATGTGTTGTAGATTTTCTGTGGTTTCAAATTAAAGTTTGAGAGAAAATTAGAATAACTTACAATCCTTTGGATGGAATTTGGTGTTCTTGGCTTGTTGGAAAGGTATTTGAATCCTCTAGAACTTCCTTCAAGGGGTTGGGGGCTGCTATAATTGAAGATTTTGGAAGGGAGTGGATAAAGCCAAAGCTTTGAGTGAAGAGTAGGATCATTCCATTCCCCCTAATGATTGATTGCTTTGATTAAGGAGACATATAAGATCTAGGATACTACCAAGTATCCCTTCTAGCCTCCCAAATGCATGAGGATATGGAGTTATTAGGAAAATTTGACTTGCCAAGGTGGCAAAACCACCTAAGCATGCAAGTTGACTTGTTTGACCACTTTGACTGGTCAAACTAGTCAATGGGATGATGTGGCATGTGGGAAGACTTGATGAGCTAGTTTAGAATGGTTATCAAGCTATGAAATTAGATTTTGATTTCAAAATGGTTTTAAATGGGTTTTAAGTGGGTTTGACCAAGTCAAAATGAATTGACTTGGTCAAATGAATTAAGGTTTTATTTCAGAATGGTTTTATATATCTTTGAACCATAGCTTGGAATAAGATTGATGGGTTGAAGATGTTGGTCTGATTAGATAAAAGGATTTGACACAAAAAGGGAAGTTTGACTAAGTCAAATAGCCAAACCCACTTTGACGTGACTCAAGCTAAATTTGAGTAGATTCAAAATATACCATTGACTGGCTTTGAAGGTTTTAAAAGACTTGCTTGAATTGGATTTGATTATATGTGGTGATTGGACCTTATGTTGACTAGATTTGACCAAGTGTAGGTCTAGTTGACCAGGTCAACTGATGACTGGGTCAGTTTGTTTAGTCAACCCTAAGTCAATAGGTAAGTGTCCAAGGAAGTTCTAAATATGTTTGACTAGATTTAAGGCTTGATCGGATGTAAAAAATCTTAAGCATTGATTGGGTTAGAGCTTGGGTCTAATACACTCCTAATGATATTTAGGTTGTATTGGAGGAGATTCCAAGGATTTGTTTTGGCTGGGTCATGTTGAAGTTTAAGGGAAACTATTATTTTTCCCTTAAGGGGTATTTTTGTCATTTTAATCCCTTTTCAACTAGGGGTCAAAATGAATCCATCAAATTATTATTTAATGCTTAAAAGTTCATGATTAAAGGTTTGGATGTGATTAGAGGATTTGGAGAAGGCTCCAAGGTCAAGATCCACTAGGTGGTAGGTCTAGTGGCATAGACCATAAATATTTGAAGGTTTTACAGCCTTTGGGTTTCATTCAATTTCTAGGGTTAAAAACCTTAGATTAAGTTAAATTTAGAGGGTAGATCCTAGAGACATGCCTAATCAATATGAAATTGATATATCATGAATCATGTGTCATTTCATTGGGGTTTAAAGTGTTTGAAAAATCATTGAAAAGGCTTTTAGGATAGGGCCTTTGAACCTTGGATTTCAATTTTAGAAATATGTGTTTAAGCTGGTTTTAGATATGATTTCCTTAATTTGAATTAATCATATAACTCATAATTAGTTAGATTATTGTAGATGGATAGATAGGATTAAGGCTAGATTAGTCTAAGATCTTGATTGATCCTAGGGTCTGGATTGGTCCTAGTGATCTCACACAAAAATGAGGTCAACAAACTTTGCATTTAACATGAGTTTCATGACTTATTCATATGGTAATTCATCATTTATCAGGCAATCATCCTACACTAGATGAGCGGCTAAGAAATTTATTATAGCTTTTCCTTTTACTACTCATAAAGGAGTGAATGTAATGTCAAATTATGATATAATCATCGACCAACGGGCTAACCTTTTGATAATGTTAATCGAGTCATCAAATACTGTAGAGGGTTTATCTTGGCTATAAGATTTACTTTATGAGAAAGCATGTAGTGCCTTCACTTCCAAGCGGCAAATATCAAAGCTAAATAATGTTTCCCGATCGAAGGATAATTTACTTCAGTGGGAAGTAAACGTCTACTCAGATAATAAAGTGCATTTTTTTCCCTTTCTCATTATCCTATGCTAATAAGGCTCCAAGAGATTCACCTAAAGATTTTATATATAGGTTAATGGTTTCCCTGATATAGTAGCTGTAAGCTCTGGAGGATTTTGTGAAATACTATTTTATACTTTTGAATGCTTTCTGACAATTCTGATCCCACCTGAATGGAGTATATTTCTTTCATAATGTTGCAAATGGTCAATATCTGCCTGAAAGATTCAATATAAATCTCCTAAGATACACTAATTGACCTTAGAAGGATCTCAATTGAGTGATACTTTTAAGTAAACACATTTTTATTATTTCTTTAATTTTATTCAGATCAATTTTGATTCCGTGATGTCGAACCACAAAACCCAAATATTTCCCTGAAGTGACACTGAATGTGCACTTCAATGGATTCATTTTTAGATTATATTGACATAATCTTTAGAAGGCAATTCTCAAGTCATATAAATGATCATCTCTTTCAAGACTTTTAATGACTAGATCATCGACATAACACTCCATTTGATGGTGGATGAGTTCATTAAAAGTCCTCATCATTGCTCGCTGGTATGTTGCTCCAACATTCTTTAACCCATATGGCATGACTTTGTAGTAGTAAATCCCTTTCGGTGTTCTGAATGTTGTATATTTCTAACCTTTGGGGTCTATCTTGATCGGATTATATTCAGATAATCCATCCAAAAAGGAGAATATTGTATGCGAGGAAGCAATATATACCATGAGTTTCGATATAAGGAGTGGAAACTCATCTTTAGGACAGGCTTTGTTTAAATCTCTAAAGTCAGTATAAACACGTATCGGACCATTCTTCTTCTTGACTGGAATGATGCTAGCTAACTAGTTAGGATATTTCTCCTCCCTGATAAAGCTGAATTGATTAGTTTCTTGACTTCAGCAATGACCTACTGCTCGATGTTGAGTTGCATTTGTTGAGGTGCTTATTTTATTGGAAATGCTTTCAAATGAATTACCAACTTTTAAACTGCTATGTCTAGGGATAATCCAGGCATCTATTTGTAACTCCAAGCATAACAATCTTTGAATTCTGACATTAGTTGAATCATGTCATTCGCCTCATCCTCATTAAATAGAGAGCTGATGAAGATTGGACGAGGGTCTTCTTCAGCTCCTAGATTTACTTCTTTTAGATCATCGATCATAGATTTAATTTTCTCCTCAAGTTCTGGATGTGCATCCATAGCTTGAGAGCCATTCATATCATATGAAGTTTCTAAATAGAGTTTATTAAAAGATTTAACATTTGCCAAAAAGAGACTATCCAACTCTAGATTATTAGAAATTACTAAGCAATATTTATTTTCATAAAATGATCATAGAGTAGCAAAGACAATACCTGATCTTGATGTATATTTGTTGTATTTTGTATTCCACAGCTATTCAAATTGCTGGGCTTCATCCCTAGTCCAATTTAAAGGCATTAAACCTTGCTTAGACAATTTATTTCTACAGTAAGAATACCAATCAAATGGCGGTTCTATTAACTCATTAATAAAAGGATCATAGATGGTTACATCGGTTTATGGAGGTTTAATAGTAGAAGGTATGAAGATATTGGCTTTAGTTTTGGGGTTTAGAGGAAGAGAGGTTTTCACCTCCATCCTTTTTGCATCATTCTAGGATAGAGGGTTTAGGTAATATTTTCCACGTACCTTTTTAACCTCTCAATGGTAGATTGATCCTAATTATCTTCCCTAGCAACTTTGACCATGCCCTCATCGCTATCAGTTTCTATAGAAATCTTAATCTTTGATTGATTTCTAAAAGTCCTATATTCTACAACTTGGGGGTCTTTCTCGAGCATATATAATTCATCCTCCAAACTAAATTCTAAATTAATTTGTATTATAGGCTCCCTTATTTACATATTTTGATTTTCATTTTGGCGTAACATTTTATTTTTCCATCCTCGACCTCTTCCTCAATATCATTATGACATTCTACCTCCTGTTTATGTGGGAGGAGTAGGCAACCAGCGAATATTATGTTCAAGATCAGAATGTCATTCTTTTTCTTCTTCTTTTTTATTCTCTTTTCTTTCTTTTAATTCTATTTCAGCCAATTTGAGATCTTTAGAGAGTACAATATGCTTCATAGGAAGATAGTATGAAGCATCATCATATATACTGACTTTGTGAACAAAAAATGGTTGCAAAGCACATTTGATGTAGTGCTCTCTTCTCTATCGAGAGAATTTAATACACTAATGTAAGGTGGAAGGCACCATTCTATATTCATAGAGATAGGGTCTACCTAGGAGAGCATTTAAAGAGGCTTCAGAATTTATTATATGGAATTTGGCCTCGACTTTCAAAGTTTCTAGTTCTAAACATAAGGTTATTAAACTCAAAGCTCTCTTGCCCTTCTCGTTGAATCCTCGCAACATCATCTTATTAAAGCTGAGTTTACAAGTGTCCACCTTTAAGTATGTGAGAATTCTAAGAGTCATGATGTTGATCAATGCACCAAGATCAACATGCACACCAGATACTTTGAAGTTGTCTATCTTCACGGAGATGTACAATGGACGATTATGGTTCATTGTTCCTAGTAGCAAATCATTGTCTAAAATATGACTCCGAGAACTTCCATAAAGTATATTGCCTCCTCTTTAGACAATATTAATGCTAACTTAGCCATACAGATCTCTAGATTGAGTAAATCTTTGACTAAAGCTTCCTCATTTTTTGGAAAGAACTAGAGCATCATAAATACTCAGTTTTGTGGGAAGTTTTCTAAGGTTCACTAGCACATTGTAATCGACCTTTGGAATCTATGTACTCTCTACATCTGGCTATTGAACCTATTGAGTTTGATTAGAAGCTTTTGGATTATCAACAACTTACTTCCCTGTATTAGTAGTTATAACTCATGGAGGTAAAACTTTACCACTACGAAGATTGACTTGTACTACTTCTTCAGAGGAAGGATCTTCACTGGGCTTTGGTTCTTGATCGATGATCTCCATCTAATTATATTATATTGGTGTATCTGAGTCAGATAATTCCAATTCTATATTAATAGGATCACCCTGCATGTCGAGCATAGGGGAATCACTATCAAAATAGTGTTGAAATTATTCGTCTACATCATTTATAGGTATTCCTTGAGAGTTATTTTTATTATTATCTAGATTTTGATTCAAATATTCATTAGAAAAAATGAACATGATATACAAAAAATCCTTTTTTATTACTTTCTTAGTATCATGAGGGATGAAATATAAGTCATACAGGGTTAAAGGTTAGAGAGACTTTTGTTCTCCATTTGCAGAAATGACTAACTTATCAGAACCTAACTCTATTTTATTCTTCACCTCCTTCTTTAGAGCTATAGAAGATTGATCAACTTACACTTCCTTGGATCTTCAATTGGATCTTTATGCTTCTTCTCCTTATGAGCCATCAGATCAACCTGGACTGGATTCAGGAATCTCAGGGGTTCTTGTAAAGATGAACGATATAATTAATTAAGGGCTCTTTTAGAAGAATGAGATAGATATATATCCCATCCATCATTGGGTTTTAAATTAGAAGAAGGTGCAGAAGGCTCACCAAATATACACTTAGCAGATCCTTGACTTGAATCCACTAAGTACTCTTTGGGTTTGACAATTGTACCATCTTTGTAGTTTCTATCCAGCCACTCTTTGAAAGTTATGTTGTCTTCCAACTCATGACTTGACATCTGATGATACGGATAATACTTAGATTGCCCTACTTTACCAACTTCTTCTATCCTTCTGGACTGAAGGAGCATGAATTATGGCTTCTTTACGAGGCTCCTAAACATTTTCTTAATAGCCTCTTGTTTAAGAGGATATACTTTATTCCTACAGTAATCAAACTTTTCTTTCTAATATTCTTGAGTTAAAAAGGGTCGGGGTCTAAATTGCTGATTACCCTTTGGTCTATTATATTGTTGATACTGAGGAGGTCAACTTGGACTCTCTGCTTGAATCTGCATCAGTTGTTTCCCTTTATCAACTGTAGACACAGTCCTTGACTTCTTTTCTAACATCTTGTGGGGGTTTACCATCTTTATTTCTAAAGATGCTGAATCCTTTAAGAATGATAGCTGAGAAGCTTCCTCTTGGAGATTAGAGGCATTATTTAACAAGTTTTCAAAAGTTTTAATTATAAAGCCTTTAAGTAGGAAGGTAATTGAGCCGTGGATATTTTTCACTCGGATCTCTATAGCATGTTGTTCTTGTAGATTGGGCTCATATATCATGCTAAGATTCCTCCATTTCAAGATAAAATCTACCAGGCTTTCACCTGGCTTCTGCTTCTCTATCACCACATCACAGATGGTGATGTGATGCTTTGCACCGGTCAATCTTTTTACAAACATAATTTCCAAATCATTGAAGGTTTGGACTGACCAATTGGGTAGTTCAGAATACCAATCAAATGTAATCCAAGATAAGCTACTAACAAACTATCTGAACAACAGTGCATCACTATCACCTCCATTGTAGCAACTGGCTCTGAAGTGAGTGAGGTGTTTCTTAGGAATACCCATACCATCAAAGTTTTTGAAAGAATGAGGAATAAATCATTTCAGAAAAGGGACCAAGTCATATTCTTTTGGATATGGCCTGCCCTTCAGAACATACGAGGTACTCTGAGCCTTAGCTAATGCCTCTTTAACTTATTGTTTGACCATCTATTTGATATCTATTGATTGTACTAATGGTGCTTCTACTTTCATAGGTTTTTGCATAGGTTTCTTAAGTTCCATTATTCTGATTTCTTTGTTCTTGGTATTTAGCTGCACTAATTCATTAGGAAAAGATGGGAGGAGTGTTGTCTTGCATGATAGAAATTATGGCCATCATCTCCTCTAATTTCTTCTCCATTCTCAGTATTTTTTCATCCTTCTGAGTTAGTTGTTCTAACATATGATGAGCTGAATTTGTTGTATAGTCTTCATCCTCCTCATTGTTAGCTGGTCCTTCTTCACCTTAAACTTTCTCCTTTTCTCTTTGAAGAGATGAATGTGTGTCAAACATGTTGACTTTGTTAGGCATCTCTTCATTCATATCTTCATCCTCTAAATCCTCTTATCTTTTTATCTATCAAATACTATCTTTTAGATTATCCACCATCTCATGGATTAATTTTCCCCCCACTTTATGCTGGTCTACCAAAGTATATTCTTTGAAAGGAGAAAGTTCTATCACAAACTTCCCCTTTCTTGATCTTTCATCCACTATATTATTGCTCTGATTTTGTAATGCATTTGTAGTGGGAACCATCTTAGGTCTCCAAACCCTCTCCCAGTCAGATAAAGAGGTTGATTGATATGGAATTTCATCCTCCTCTTATGAAACTAGAAGATGATTTGCCACCTCACAAATGGTGTTGATCAACCCTTGATGGATGTTGACTTGTAGAATAATTGAAAGTTCTCACTAGAAGATTTTTGGATTGATGTGAAGATGGAGGAGATATGTGATAATACCGTCAATAAGATAATGCTCCATTCCCTAAAGATCAAAGAGGAGTTAATTGATTATGATGATGGACTAACGTTATATGCTGATCATGATATGAGAACTTCTTTAGCTCCCCATGATGATTTGTAATAGTAACTGGTCAAATTAGACCCAATTCTTGAAACTAGACTCTTGTCATCATAGGAGGGGACCCTCCTCACCTTCTACTTGAATGTGGATGCACTTCAGTAGAGATCATGTCATTGACACTTCTCAGAAATTCTATTTTTGACTGCTCATAACAAGTGGCATAGTCCTGAATCAGCCCATTTAGTAGAGTCTTAAACTTCTCTTCCTTTTAGACATAGAAGGAATGATATAATCTTCATGGAATGGTGCAGGAGGAGAATTTTCTATACACAAATGCTCGCTAACCTGGTAGCAGCAAACATTGGATGAAATCTACTAGCTAGTCAGCTGAAGAGAATTAAGGTATGCCTTAGGTGTTTCAGTATTTACCCTCTTTGTTGCCTCAAATGTAACACCAATAAGAACATATTCCTCAAATAATTCAACTTTCTCAGCCCTTTGCCTCATATGACAATTCATGTTACGATGTTGAGATCTAGTCATCTTCTGGACTCTAGAAGATGACCCCACCTCAAAGTCCCCAAATACATACATTTTAGAATTGATCATAGACTTCCACTTAGTCATTATAGATTACTGATGAAAAGTCAAATGTGAAAATATCAAGGTTTTAGAAGCTACGTGGATAACTACAGACCCACCCTTGATATTGACTTGAAGAGGAGTTCACTTGATGGATTCAGCAATAGGTGTAACCACTTCAGCTTATGGTGCAGTAAAAGTGACCTGCAAATTCTTGAAAATTGATCCAAACTTGATCTGAGTGCTCTTAGGAGACTAGGTAGCAGTGATGCTGATGTTAAAGATCAATTTTCTAGGCATTTTCTGTGAGTTAATGAAAATTAAAATAAAAAATTGAACTTTCTGAAGAAACACTGAATGTTGAATTAGCAGTTTGTACTGATTTGAGTCTACTTGAAGTCTACGATAAATCCTAGATGATAGAAGTTTGAATGCTGAAGGAACCTAACTAAGGACCCGAACCAAAGAAAGCATAAATGTGAAGTGTAGATTTGGAAGAATGATTAACTTCAAATTGAAGTTAGTTTTGAAATTAGATTTAAAAGAATATAAAATTAGGACCCTTGTCCAAAAGATTTAAAAATCATAAAGTATAAGGAAATATAAATTGATATTATTTTATAAGAGGGAGGAGGACAAGTTAAGAATTTATAATCTAAAGCCTAAAATTTGTTGCAAATCCGATTCAAGCACTGTGACTTTGATGATAACAAACATTATTATGTCTGTTACTGCTTTCTCCTTTTTATGTCATATTTTTTTTATGTTATGTGTTCTAACATTTTAGGAATTTAGTCCACCATTCACTTGCAATTCTGATCACCTCAAGACAGGGCAGACTAGGGTTGCAGTCTGTCTTATTAATTTGTTATACATTTTTTCATTTCTTGAGTTATATCATGTAACTGGGTGGATATCACTGCTAAGTAAACTTCCACACATATAGGGGGAGAGAGAAAAATGTTTTTGAGAGAAGTTTTATAAGAAAATTTTACTGTATGACTTTATTTCATACTGTATGATTTTAATTCATATCGTACAATCTGTTATGCTCTGTCAAAACCATAGCCACTTTAGGTTAAGAAAGATACTAATTTTATTTTGATCGTACGGTATAATTTGGTTCATACTGTATGGCTTAATTAAAATCTTTCTTAATTAACTCGGTAATATCTGGCAATCAAATCATGGATAATAATTGTTGCTGATTGTACAATATGATATAGCTCATACAGTACGATTGATAGAGTATAACTTTGGTCATCCCAAAGATCATACCAAATGAAATCTACAATTTTTGTATTAAACATACGCTACTATATCCCAAGTGTTGTATGATTGACAGATTATTACTTTGGTCATCCCAGAGATCATACCAAATGAACAGAAGAAATTTCTACAATTTGAATCATATGATATTTTGATCATACTGTACGAAATGGTTAAAGGTTAAACAGTTCTTCTGCACGAACTTGCTAGACGATTCTAAATTATACTGATTGTATGGTACGATACATGTATAATACTGTATGAACAGAAGATGGAACTCTTAAAATTTAGGGTTTTCTGAAGCCCACTACTTAAAGATTTTTAAAACTCTTATTAGAAAATCTTTGGTTGTTTAGACTTCAGGAGAGAGATCCTTGAGGGAGAGAAGAAGGAGAGCTTGGTGAGAGAAGAGAGGGAGATTTGTGATGAAGAAGTTGTGAGGGGATTCACAAGGTTACTCCAAGCAAGAATCTTGCCTTGTATCTACAAGTGTCTGCCTAGATTCTTTATGGCTCTGGAGAAAAAGTGCTTCAGCAAAGATCATGGTTGTTTAACCATCACCTAGAGGGTGAAAATAGAGTTATGGTTCTCTAAACATCACCTGGAAGGAGAAAATAGAGTTATGGTTCTCTAACCATCACTTAGAAGGTGAAAATAAAGTTGTGGTTTTCTGACCATCACGTGGTGGGTAAAAATAGAGTTCAAGTGCTTTGCCTGTAAAGAGTCATGGTTCTCTACGACACCGGGTTGGTGAAACAACATCTGTAAATGCTTCTCCACTTGACTGTGAGAGCAAAAGGAGAGTCACTACTATTTAGTGCAATACTTGGAGAGGGAGTCTATATAGATGTCAGGTTGATCGAACCATTATAAATTCTGGTGTGTTCATTCTGATTTTTTTTTTCTGCACTATAATTTCTGTATTATTTTATGATTTAAAGTATGGTTAAAAACTCTAATTTAGTTTATTTTTGTGAAATACATTGCTTTCGCATTGATTGATTAAAATTGCTTATTTTAAATTATTAAAAAGATTTTCTTTTTGCTTAAGTAATTTTTTAAATCACCAATTCACCCCCCTCTTAGTTATCCTCAGGCTAGTTCTTTAGGGCTTAACAACCTTCACAAACTTTCAAGTGGTATCAGAGTGGGATTCATAAATAAAGTTTTAGAAAACTTTTGAAAAAAGATCTATGGCTAACTTTGGAAATTATAATACTGTGGAAGGATATTCAATCACTCGATTACCTCTATTTGATAATATTCCTTTTAATTTTTGAAAAATTTGCATGCCCACTTTCTTACAATCAATTGATTATTTCATGTGGATGCTAGTTCAGGAAGGATATTATTCACCCTTTAGATTAGTAAATGGCATTAAAATTGAAATACCTTTTTTTTGAATGGGGTATAGATGATAGAGATTTAGCCCAACTTAATGCTAAATGCCTAAAATATTTCTTTTGTGCTTTAAAATATGAAGATTACATGTGTGTATCTACTTGTACTACTGGTAAAGAAATTTGGTATAGATTATGCATTACTTATGAAGAAACAAGTGAAGTGAAACAATCTTGCTAAAATTTTTTGCTCCATGATTACAAACTCTTTCGCATGAAACCTAGTGAATCCATATAGAAAATGTATACTAGGTTTACATAAATTATCACATCGCTGCATGCTTTAGGTAACGAATTATCAAATTCTAAAAAAGTTAATAAAATCCTGCATTATCTACCTAGTTCATATGATGCCAAAATAGCTACTATTTCAGAATCCAAATATTTATTTATTTATTCTTTTAATAACTTACTTGGATCTCTAATCGCCTTAGAATAAGGCATGGGCCAAAGGCAATCAGATCAAGGAGAAAGAAAGAAGGAGAAAATTGTAGCCTTAAAGGCTAATGATTCAGACAGTTCCTCTGATGGAGGAGAGGAAGATATCACACTAAAGAATCAATAGTTTAGAAGCTTTCTAAGGAAAAAATAAAAGTGTCATCAGTAGTTGAGCAAAGATAAGAATTATTAAAATTCTAAAGCTTCTTCTGATATTATCTATTATGAATGGTAGAAACTAAGGCACGTTAAAAATGATTGCCCAGATCTTAAAGTCACCAAAGTAAGGAGAAGGTTGAAGAAAAAGCTAAGATCTACAAAGATAAGCGAAGATCTCAGAAAGCTTTCTTAGCCGACTCCACTTCAGATTCATATGGAATAGAAGAAGAAGAGAAAGTGACAAATTTGTGCTTAATGGCAAACAACAACTATCTCGATTAGTCTTATTGAGATGAGGTATATCAACTTTTGTATAATGAATTACTTGATGTTTTAGAAAAGATTCTTGATTCTTACAGGAATTTGAAAAAGAAACACGCTAGCCTAAAAATTGAATGCTCAGTTCTACAAAAAGAAAATGAAATGCTCAGAAAAGATTGTTCGATTTAGATAAGGATCATATGGCTTTATTCGATGATTTTGATGAGTTGAATAAGAAATATGATGTTTTATTTGAAACACATGATTCATTGAGAGCAATGCATCTAAATTTAGAAAAATCATTTAAAGCGTTAGAAGCATGTGTTAATATTTTGGATCTTAGTGAGCACTCTTTAAAAATTGAAATATCTGCTCTTAAAAGATCTAATGAAATTCTGTTAGAACAAGGAAAGGCTTTTAACAAATTGACAATTTAATTTGAAAGATCCCTACCTTTTTTTGTTTATTAATTAAAACCCAAATAAGCTAGAGAGAGAAGCTCTAAGAATTTAAAAATTTCCGTTCGTGGTTTTAGCGTCTAGAACCTCGCTAGATCGTTCGTCCCGCCGCCGGCCATCTCTACTATCGACGACGACAGAGATCTCCAATCATTGCCATCTGGATGCTGTAATAGGATGTGAGGAAGATACTGTTTGACGAAGAAGGGAGAAAGGTGAGCTAATCATCTCTGATAGAGTAATTCCTCATCAAAGTAAGGTCAGTCTTTTTGAAGGTAAGGGAAAGAATATTATTCCTAGCTTTGACTGTTTTACGAATGGTTCTACGGTGAGTAACAATTTTTCTCCTGATCCGGGGGCTTCCTCATCGGGGACGAAGATTATTGTTAATCGTTTTGGGAATGCAAATGTGATCTCTGTCCCTGATAGCAAGATAAATGCGAATTCTCAGACCGCGGTTAGCAAAGGTCTTCAGACTCCAAATAAGTCTCCTGTAGATTCAGTGAATTCTGGTGGTTTAGTACCGAAAAATGGCGTTTTGGTTGGAAAAGTTATTCCTGTGAATAAGGATTCCGATTTGAGGGAAGTTATGAATTGTAATTCGTCTGAGTTGGGTGGTGGTATGGATATTACCGATGCTCCAGATAAGACTAACAGGGAGAAGAATGGATTTCAGAGTAATAATGCAATGGTTGATAACAAGATATCTGATGAATTGTCTAAAACAAGAAACCTGAGAGTGGAGAATAACCTGTGAAATACAAAGCCTTACATTAAGCTAAACTACAAAGAAGAAGAATTGGTTCTATCGGAGGATGGTAAGGCAGTTAAACTATGTCAAGAATTGGAGCAATTGAATGCTAACAGGTTGTCAAAGTCTCTGGTGTTTAAGGTATTTGGAAAAGAGATGCCTTCTCATGTGGTAGCTTGGGAGGTAAGGAGGCAATGGAGTAAGTTTGGGAATTTCCACTTTACAACCCTTGGAAAAGGATGGTTCTTGTGTTCTTTCAGTACCCTTGCGCTGATGGAAGGCGTTCTGTCAGGTGGCCCCTGGTTTGTTAATGGCCACATAATTGGGCTGGAAAACTGGAAACCTGATTTCTCTCCTTTATCAATGAAGGGGCTGACTTCTCCAATCTGGGTGAGGATGCCACATCTCCCTCTTTATTGTTGGGATGAGAAAAATATTTCAAGAATTGCTTCAATGATTGGTAAACCACTTATGCTAGATGGAAATTTATTTCAGTGGGGAAGAAGAGAATTTGCTAGAGTTTGCGTCAGGATGGAACTTGATCAGAGCTTGCCTCTGGGAGTTTGGGTCGATAGCATTTCGGGTAGATTTTTTCAAAGAGTCGAGTATGAAAAAATCTCCTCCTTTTGTTTCCAATGTGTCCTGATAGGAAACATGAAGTCTGAATGCAATATGGAACGTTCTTTGACTAAGGAGGTAGTGGGTGCTAGCAATAAGGAAGAAAATGTTGCAGGGATGGCTGAAGATGTTGGGAAAGTGAATTCAGAATCTTATGGTCCATGGACTATTGTGAACCGTAAGAAAAGAAAGGTCAATGGCCTACGCAATAATGTGGTGAAGACAGCAAATCCCAATTTGGCAAAGAAAAATCAGGGATCAAAGAAGGATCCAGTGATGTCTTCAGAGGAATTTGCTGTTCAAGACATGGGAAAACTTTCCACATATAATAGTGGAAAGGATACGATTAATAACAATATGGTGGATATTGGTGAGAAGATGGCAATGAATAGCCTTCCTGTAATTATGTCAAAATAGGAAACTAATGAAGCTACTCGAGTTATTGATAAAAATGAAAATCTAAGACATGTTGGAGGTTCAACAGTAGCTGGTAATGAAGAGGTAACCAATCTGGATTATGACATTGACAAGGTGGGAAAGTCTTTAAAAGGCCATGGAATGCTTAGTTCTGAATGTCCTCATGAACTAGTCTATACTACTAAGAAAGATTTTGGGAAAGGATGCCTGCGAACTCAAGCAGGTCCTAAGGGATTATTTGCGAACTCAGGTAATCCTGTTCCCAATTCTGGTTGTTCTCTTAATAAGGAACTTAATTCTTTGGAAAAAGCAAAGATTGAATATGTTAAGGAAACCAATGGTATTGTTGATGAACATGGGCAAAGAAATCTTGTCTGCTTGAGTAAAAACATGGTCCTGGAGCACAATGACAGCATTGAATTGGCGGAAAGGTCTAATTTAAATCCAATTGAGAATTTATATGGGGATGGAAAAATGTGCTGCAAGGTTGAAGAGGTTGGGGAGATTGATTTAGAAGAAGGTGAACTTGCAAACAAAGCTCTAAATGATGGGAAATATGAATTAAATCTAGATGGTTATTCACCTGACCGTGGGAAATTCAAACTTCAAAAGGAATTAAAATCATTGGGAAAGACAAACTGCGTGTCCCGTACAAGGAAAGCAGATTCTAGGAAAAAGGAATCTAATGGGATCATTCCCACTAAGACTCTTAAATGACATCAATTGCATTTTGGAATTGTAGGGGGGCAAGGAAGATGGAAGCCTCTCGATATCTAAAGGAATTTGTGAAGGAATTTGATGTTTTCTTTATTGGACTGGTGGAGACTAAAATCAGTTCTTTGGACCACTTTGAATTTAAGAAGTTTCTTGGGGGGGAATGTGACTTCTTTCTATATCCTTCCAATGGATTATCTGGAGGTATTATGGTGTGCTGGAGAACTGATGTATGTTCATTCTCTGTTTGGTTTGCCACGGCACAAACTGTTATTGGAGATATTGAGATTGCTAACAAAGGGAGGTGGAAGATTGCTACTGTGTATGGGAGCACCGATGTCAATCAAAGAAAAGGTTTATGGAATAGCCTTGAAACTCTTTCCTGTTCCAAAATTCCATCTGTGGTGGGAGGAGATTTTAACTGCATCTTATCCCAAGATGACAAAAAAGGTGGAAAAAATTCTATCTTTCCCAAGGTCCTATTAATATGTTGTCCTTTATGAGAAGTGCTGATTTACATGAGGTTGGAATTGTGGGACCAAGATTCACATGGAGTAACAACAAAACAGGTACAGCTCGTATTTGGGAAAAGTTGGATCGTTGTTTTATCAATCCAACAGCCTTAGATAAACTTCAAGTTGTAGCTGTTAGACATCTCCCAAGAATTGCGTCAGATCATTGTCCCATCATGATGAATTTATTTTCAACTAAGACAACTATGGGTAAAAATATTAGATTTGAAGATGTGTGGATTTCATACCCGGCATCATTCTCTATCGTTTCTCATTCTTGGAACAAGAATTGTAAAGGTAATGTGACTAGCATTCTCTCGTATAAATTCCAAAGGACTCTAAAAGCACTTTTTTTTGGAGCAAATCCAAGCATCAGGTGCTGAACGAGCATAAGAACCGGTTAAAAAAAGAAATATTTGATTTACAATTGGAGGAAGCTGAACATGGTGGTCTTCCAACAGATAAGCTGCTCTTATTAAAATCCAAAGTGAATGAATTCAACTCTACCTTGGGCCGGCTCTCTACATGGCATAAACAAAGGTCAAAAGTGAAATGGATGGATGTGGGTGATACTAACTCAAAGGGTTTTCATGCTTATGCAACAACAAGAAAAAGTGGAAACTGGATTCACCAAATAAAGGGCTCTACTGGAGTGTCAATTGAAGACCAGGATTTGATCAAATCAAAATTTCTACAGTTTTTTAAAAACAAGTGGAGAGCAAGGAAGGTGGTTCTAGATGGATGGCCAGAACCTTTGAATGTGCTGCAAGGAATTGAAAAATCTTGGTTGGAAAAGGATTTCACTATAGTGGAGCTGGAGCAGGTGATCCATAAGCTTGAAAGAAATATTGCACCGAACTTGGATGGGGTAACTAATTCTTTCATTAAAAATTACTGGTCCATTATCAAAGAGGATGTGTGGTCAGCAGTTAATTCCTTTTTTTCAACTGGAAAGATGTGTTCTAATTGGAAAGAAACTTTGGTAGTGCTCATTCCTAAAGCAAGTAATCCTAAGTTCACATCTGATTTTCGGCCTATTAGTTTGTGTTTGATTGTTTATAAGTTGGTAGCTAAGATGTTGATAAATAGATTGAATTGTTGCATTCCAAAAATTATCTCCCTTGAGCATTCGGCTTTTGTGAAGGGTAGGTCTATATCAGACCACATTTTAATTGCTCAAGAAGTTTTTCATAAATTCAGAATATCGAAATCTAAGAAGGGATTAGCGGCTATCAAACTGGACATGGAACATGCTTATGATAGTATGAGCTGGTTGACTCTCAAAAAGGTGCTGGATCGTTTTGGGTTCCCTTTGAAATTTGCATCCCTTATTTTGGAATGTGTTGAAAAGCCAAAAATTTCTATCAAACTTAATGGAGTAAACTCTGAATGGATTGAAGCTGGAAGTGGCTTTCGGCAAGGCTGCGCTCTTTCTCCATTTCTATTTATCATGTGCTCTCAGCTGCTGTCAGATAACTTTTCTTGCAACGGAAGACAGATTGGAGTAAAGGTAGCTTCTAATTCTCCAAGAATTTATCATTTACTCTATGCAGATGATATAATTATTTTTTCTGAAGCTACCATTCGAAATATTCGAAAGGTAAAGAAGATTGTAGGGAGTTTTTGTAAGTGGACTGGGCAGAAAATTAACACTCAAAAATCAGCTATGCTTTTTGGGAAAATGGTAAAAAGGAGTAAGGTGAAATGTCTTTCTAAAGAAATGGGTATTAAGGTGGTGAATGAGATGGATTATTTAGGTGTGAAGATTGCCTTAAGAAGA
This sequence comes from Dendrobium chrysotoxum, assembly GCA_019925795.1. Classification (NCBI taxonomy): domain Eukaryota; kingdom Viridiplantae; phylum Streptophyta; class Magnoliopsida; order Asparagales; family Orchidaceae; genus Dendrobium; species Dendrobium chrysotoxum. Next base: position 26,369,921 of record CM034303.1, read on the forward strand.
TTGATTTTTTCTGATTTTAATAAAGTATTGGAGAAAGCTGAAAGTAGATTGAATGTATGGGGAAACAAATTCTTTTCACTTGCGGGGAAGCTAGTCTTGATAAATTCTGTTATCCTATCTATCCCCATTTACTTGACAACTCATTCCCTGGTTCCTTTGGGGATTTTAAGGGAATTGGACAGAATGTGCAGGGAGTTTTTATGGAATACGTTTGGTGGAGGCAAAGGACTGCATTACATAGCTTGGGACGTCCTATGCAAGCCGAGGAATAAAGGTGGTCGTGGATTGAAATCTTCTGCTGGCAGGATTAGATCTTTGAGAGCTAGATTGACATGGGATTTCATTTCTAAAAGTGATTCTTTGCTAAGAAGAATGATGGTTCCTAGATATGGTGCAGATGTATTCAACTGTGATCCAAAGAAGGGGGTGTCATCGACTTGGAAGATTATCATGGATGGTGCGGATGCTCTAAGACCTTTGCTCCGTTGGAAGATCAAAAATGGCAGCGATATAAATTTCTCCAATGATATTTGGATTATGGATAAATGCATTGCAAGATGGCCTACTTTTGTGACCAATTTGGATGAAGACTCAGATTGCCTGGCTTGTTACATCAAGGAAGGAAGATGGGATAATGAGAGGTTGAAACTAATCTGTGGTCAGCATCTGGTGGAGCTCATCCTTTCAATTCCAATATCTGAAAGAGAACCTACAGATTCTTTGGAAGTAATTCATAAATGCACAGGGAAAATTATTTCTGCTCTAGTATTGGAGAACATGCACAAAGAGGACAACAAAACACAGGAATGGACATGGATTAAAAAACTAAAACTGAGACCTGTGGATGAATTATTTTGGTGGCGTCTTGGGAAGAATGCGATTCCCACGAATAGCTGTCTCACTTATAGAAGACTCCTAGATAATAATAGCTGTGCTAGAAGATGCGGGCAAATTGAAGATGCTGATCACATTACATCTGGATGTATGAAAATGATTCAAGTTACTCATTTTTTATGCAGCTGGGGATTTCAAATTCCTACGGTGTGTTCTTTTAAAGAAGATATTGCTATGTTAAAGAAATTTGCAAAGCATAATCCCTTTTATGGAAATCTTTTCTGCTCTGCTATTCACGGATGCCGGAAGAGTAGGAACAAGCTTCTTCATGGAAAATAAGAAGATGGTGCAGCTTTCATTGCAGCTCACTATATGAGTTTAGCTGTGGCCTCTTTCCGGAATATAGACAATTGGGAAAACTGGGATGTTAACCAGCCTTATCAGCTAAATTGTCAATCTTAGCATCCCCCACCTCCCAATTGGATCAAAGCTAATGTGGATGCTTCTTTGATGATCTCAAACAAGGCCGGTGTGGGTGGAGTCTTTCGTGATTCAAAAGGAAGATTCTTGGGGGCTTTTGGATTTAGTTTGGTACATTGGGATAGCACACAAGTTGAAGCCAAAGCTATCCTTTCCTTAAGAAATTTTATTCAAGAATGGATGCTTGAAAGTGAAGGATTTATCATTAAAGGAGACAATTGTAATGTCATCAGATGGTTTCAAAAGGTCTTCAGAGAAAGAAAAGAAGACAATGACAAGTCGGTGAACTATCAAGATCTTATTTTTCTTAATGACTTTAAAGAGGTCTTATTTCTTAATTTAAATAGGGAATGTAATAAGTTAGCAGATATGTGTGCTAACTATGCTCTTAATTCTGATTTCATTTGGGATGTAATCACTGATAATAATATTCCTCCTTCCTTTACCTCTTTGTTAAAGGAGGAATATGATGGTTGTTTGTAGTTTTCCTTTTAATAAAATCTATGCCTAGTGCATCTTCTAAAAAAAAAAAGGCTTTTCAAAATAAACCTGCTCTTAAACACCCATCATGTCATGCATCTCATAAACCTAGGAATATGAATCATAACTATCATAGGTTAGTTAGCCCTTTTCCTGATGTTAGATGTTAGTGCTATGGCATGTAAGGACATATTAGCCGCACTTACCCAATCCATCATAGAACACATTTAGTATGGAGGCCTAAATTTCATCAACCACAACATGGTATGCATTCCGATGAGTTATCAAAATTTAAGAAGGGACCGAAACTCACTTGGGCTCCCAAATTTGCTTTTCCATGATCTTTGGCTTTAAGGGCTCTCACAAAAGACCTAGTGAGAGCATGTGATTTTGGGCTTGATATCTAAATCTTATCACCTGAAATCATCCATTCCTGAGCTTCTAAACGTATGTGTTATATCTTGTGTTTAGTGATTTTTTTTTCATTTTAGTCCTTAATTATTGTTTCATGATTTTATATTCATTTTTTGTCCTTTTTGCTATTTTTACAAATTATAATTTTTTATGTTTTGTGTCGTGATCATTACACAAATCACTTCACTGAACCTCACTATTTTTCCTACAAAGCAAAAAAGTTCCATCTTATATTGTATTGAAAAAACCACTATCATAGCATACGAATCATCTTCGTAATGTATGATCTGCATAGCACTGCTTTGATCATATCCCTTGACTTAATGGATGATCCATATTGTATTTATGATTGATAATCATATTGTATGAACACCTATTCGTCTGGATGATACACGTGTCTTTGGACTAATTCATTTTAGTTTGTATGACATTTATTATAGATCGTATTGTATAAACATCTATTCGTACTGTACAAACCTTTTCATCAAGGGTCGTACTGCTTGACTCCTCAGGATGATCTCCATGTCTCTAGTCATCCTATACGATGTCTTATTATACTGTATAATCTAACAACCTTTTTGACTGATCATCTAGCTGAATTGATTGCTCTCGATCATCTCATATGATCTCACGATCGTACTGTATGATCCATAGAAATTCTATTTAAACAGCCCCAATTCATTCAAATTCATCCCACAATCCTTCAAATCCTCCCTTCTTGCATCCCAATCTATCGAATGGCTAGTAGTGGAAAATATACTCACAAAATCTAGGGTACTTCCTCCTCTCGCAACCCTATCGATGATCATTTTTTGACAGCTTCAGATTAAGCTACCTACCACAAATACAAAGAAGCCAAAGTATGCTTCTCAACCAACAGGCCTTAAGCATTCTGGTAATGAACCTTTTCAATTCCACTGCACTCCAATTCCTCCTCACTTTAGCCTATCCTTTCCACTCTGAAATCCTCTACAAGTTTCTAGCAAATCCTAGGATCACTGGGGATGCTACTGTAATGAATTCCCGTGTTTTTTGTTAGAATGTGAAAATAACCAAAGAGGACATAGGAATCCATCTTTAGTTAAACACCCAAGGAAATAGACCCCTTGCTTCGGCCTCCAGATCTAATTTTGACTGGAGTGTTGTAAATATTTAGGTTAGAAATGCTGCTCTGAACTACCACCAACCCTTGGTTCACACTCTTAATCAAAATGCTAGGGTAATCAAGCACTTTCTCAGAACATCAATCATCTGTAATGGTGGAGACCGGGTAAACATCACTCCCCCACTTTTAATTGTTACTTACTTCATAATGTTAAACACCCAAATGGATGAGGCCCAAATGTTAATGAATTATATCCAAAATCTAACTTCCATTTGACTCCCAACCACTAGAAGGAAATAAAACATTGCCCTAGGAAAAGTGATTGGACATATCTTGGATAAAAACTATAATGTCACATATCCTACTCCTCCTGACCACACTCTAATCGTCATTTCGGATGCCTCATTTCGGATGCTCTTTTAAAGGGATCGGGAGATAGAAGATTCACTATTTGATGAAGAAGGAGATGCTACCCCTGCAACTAATCCTGCACCTCCACCACCTCCTCACCAACACCCATATGAAGAGTTGGTTCAGCAGTTTGACAGAATTGAGACTCGCCTGGATAAGAAGCAGACCCAAGATGAAGCTGACATGAGTTGGTTCAGGGAGAAATTTGGAACTATACAATAACAGTAAACCTCAATCCAGCAGTAGTATGATAGCTTTAGCCAGTTCTTCCAACCACCTCCACAGCCACCACATGATCACGATCCACCTCTATTCTAGTTTTTTTTTTGTTTTCGTTGTGTTATATTTTTCATTTTTTATTTATTCTTATTTATTTATACTTTGTTTTGTAATGAATTTTCATTTTAGTCCTTCTTGTGTTGTTTTTTCTTCTTAGTCAAATGTTTTTTTTAAATTATTCTTATTATCAAGTGTCATTTTTGTTATTTTATGTGGATTCTTTTATTTCCCTAAATAGTGATTTGTTTTTTGTGTTTTTGCTTGAGAAATCTTTATATAAAGGAAAATGTTATTTTTATTGATCGTAATGTATGACTTAATTAGTACTATACAAATTAACCATAATGACTCCCCAAGATTGTTATAGATCGTACCGTATGATGCACATCATACAGTATGATTAGAAAAAAAAGGAAATTCAAAATATTGCCTAAATTTTGATTGGCGTTTAAGTTTCTTGATTTCTATAGATTGTCATGTATGATGTAAATCATTTAGTATGATTAGTTCAAAATAGATGAATTGTCAATGTTAGCCCTTTAGATGTGTGGATCGTACAGTAGGATATAAATTGTACAGTATGATTAGTTTAAAATTAAAACTTCTAGTTTTGACTCAATCTCACTCCCTCTGAGTGTGTGTGTGCATGGTCACGAAGCTAGCATACACCCTTACAGGACTTGACTCAAGAAATCAAAAATACATTAATGAATATTACAAAAATCTTTATAGCATAACCTATTCTACCCAATCTTGAGCCTTGAATCTTTGTTGGATAGTACATGGTGTTCTTGAAATTTTAATATACACACAAATAAATATATATTATAAATATAGGTAGACATAAGGATGTGAACCATAGTGTTTGTTATCATCAAAAACATAAACTCGTGAGCATGAGTTGCAACTTGACTTAGACTGTACTGTATGAATGAACTTGGACTGTACAATGCTCCTTTCTATTTATAGTAAACATACTTCTATTAATACTTAAAAGTTTAAATAAGAAATTGATGACATTTTTTAAAACTAAAAGGATAAAAATTTATGAATTTATACATTCCATCCTATTTCCTTTGCATGATAATTCCTTGTGTATACTTAAAAATCTAAATCAACTTGGAATTAAGATGGTTGAAATGAAAACATATTCACTCTACTACATGTTTTTATATCATGGACATATTCTACAATTTGACAAATGAAATTCATTATTTTTCTAAAGCAGGCTATCTATTCCTATTAGAAAGATCGGGTTTTCTTTCTAGATTATTCCTCCCTATATAAGAGAGTGAGTTATTCTTCTCTTCTATTTGGAAGATAATTTTTACAACTATGATTCTTAAAGATTTAGAGAGGAAGCAATTTATAAAAATTAAAAAGAGGCACAAAATTAGCGCAAAATCAAAAGATGCGCAATGATGCCAAAACTAAAAGATGTACAAAGTGTATTAAAAATAAAAGATACACAATATGTGCTGAATGCAGATAAAAGAGGAACAAAATGAGCCCAAAATCAAAAGATTAGCAAAGTCGTTAAAGGTAAAAGATGTACTAAGTGTATTAAAAATAAAGATACATAATATGCGTCGAATGCAGATAAAAGAGGCACAAAATGAGTCCAACTTAAATTAGCTTTTCTTTTTGGTAAATCTTTAAATCTTAAAAAATCCATGTGTTTCATAATATGTTTAATACTTGATTTTAAAAAATTTGAATTTTTTGTTCATCACTTTTACAGTAATATTCTGTTTGATATATTTCATGCTAAAAGTTTAAAAAGTTTATGTTTCCCTATCTAATTGTAATTCTTGAATTAGATTTTTGTTTAAACAATGAACTTTAGCCTGTGAAGATTTTAAGCTGGGTGTATAAACTCTAGAATTAAAATCCTTTGATTGCATTAAAGTCAACACTTATCTTATTTGAGCCTTTTGTGTTTATAGAGTATGTTTATTACATTCTAAAAATGCCCACACAAGTTAGCAGAGTTGTCATATTTTTTTTACCTTGAGTGGTTATTCTTTTTGAATCTATTTGTTTTCTATTTCTGTTTCTATTCTTGTTTCTTTTTCAGTTCCTTTTTTTCTACCCATTGTTTCTCTCTTTTTGTGATGTCAAAAGGGGGAGAATTGTGTCATTGATAGTTTCTTTTTTAAACATGTTGTTATTTATTTTTATAAGAGGGAGTTAAGAAAAAAAGCAATTTTTTGAAAATCCTAAACAACAATGTTTGTCATCATAAAAAAGGAGGACATTATTGCAAATCTAATTCAAGCATTGTGATTTTGATGATAACAAAAATTGTTGTGTCTGTTATTACTTTCTCCTATTTCTATGATATTTTTTTGTATTGCGTGTACTAACATTTTAGGAATTCAATCCATCATTCACTTGTAATTCTGATCAGCTCAAGACTGGGTAGACTAGGGTTACAGTCTGTATTTTTAATTTATTCTATATTTTTTCCTTTCTTGAGTCGTATCATGTAACTGGGTGAATATCATTACTAAGTAACCATACACACACACAGGGGGAGAGAGAAAAATATTTTTGAGAGTGTTTTTTTAAGAAAAGCATATTGTACGATTTTACCTTCATGCTTTACAACTTTGTTTCATACTATATAATTTTAATTCATACTGAATGATCTATTATACTCTATCAAAACCATATCCACCAGAGGTTAAGAAAGATACTAATTTTATTTTGATCATACGGTATAATTTGGTTCATACTATACGCCCTAATTAAAATCTTTCTAAATTAACCTAATGATATCAAGCAATTAAATCATGTAAATAATTATTGATGATCTTATCACAATGTATGAATAGAAGATTGACCTCTTGAAAATTAGGGTTTTTTTTAAGCCCACTGCTTAAGGATTTCTAATACTCTTATTAGAAAATCATTGGCCGTTTAGACTTCAGGAGAGAGAGCCTTGAGGGAGAGAAGAAGGAGAGCTTGGTGAGAGAAGAGAGGGAGATTTTGTGAGATAGAAGATGAGAGAGGATTCACAAGGTTTCTCCAAGCAAGAATCTTGCCTAGTATTTATAAGTGTTTGCCTAGATTCTTTGTGGCTCTGGAGAAAAAGTACTTCAGCAAAGATTGTGATTCTTTGACCATCTCCTGGTGAGTGAAAATAGAGTTGTGGTTCTCTGACCATCACTTGGAGGGTGAAAGTAGAATTGTGGTTCTCTGACCATCACCTGAAGGGTGAAAATAGAATTGTGGTTCTCTAACCATCACTTGGAGGGTGAAAATAGAGTTGAGGTTCTCTGCCTTTAAAAGAGTCATAGTCTCTACCACACCAGGTTGGTGAAATAGCATATGTATAGGCTTCTATGCCTCACTATGAGATTAAAGGAGAATCATTACTGTTTAATGTAATACTTGGAGAGGGAATCTCCAAGGAGTGCACATAGGTCAGGTTGACCAAACCACTATAAATTCTAATGTGTTCATTCTGATTATTTTTTTGTATTTTAATTTTTGCATTATTCTGTGATTTAAAGGGTGGTTGAAAACTCTAATTTAGTTTGTTATTATGAAATACTCTGCTTCCACATCAGCTGATTAAAATTGCTTATTTAAAATTATTAAAAAGATTTTCTTTTTGCTTAAAAAATTTTTAAATCAATAATTCACCTACCTCTTGGTTAGCCTCAGGCTAGTTTTTTAGGGTTTAACAAACTTTACAAACTTTTAAAATTAACATACCCACTCAAGACTATACATTTTCAAAAATGCAAGACTATAAAACATACAAAAATGCTATACTACACACGGGTAGCACTTCTACCAGACCTAGGTCTGAATCGGTATTTCAGTTGGCCTAGTCTGCTTGGCTTTTAGGACAAAGCCAAGTAACCCTAGGATACGCTCACTTGTGTGAGCATAAAGCATGTAAACTGTGGACACAAATTAAACATATAAATGACATGTAAATGTTAAACAACAAATGGATAGAAGCCCTACCAGACTTAGGACTAAATTGGCATTTAGGATGAAGCCAAGTAACCCTTAGTTATGCTCACTCACATGAGAATAGAACATGCAAATGGTTGACCCCAATTAAACATACAAATGACATGCATAGATAAGACTAAGTTGGTCTGACATAATAAGTAATACAAGACTATCTATTAATGTATAAAACATGATCCCAGAAAACTATACAAAGCATGAATATACACAACAATATTTAAATGAATGATCATTCATATGAAATCTAATAACATAAATATTTTAATTAAACCCATATGTACTTTAGGAAATAAGCATACAAATGACATGCAAATGTTTGACAACAAATGGGTAGAACCCCTACAAGACCTAAGACCAAATCGGTATTTCGGTTGGCCTAGTCCGCTTGGCTTTTATGATGAAGCCAAGTAACCCTGGGTTATGCTCACTCACGTGAGTATAGAACATTCAAACTGTGGACCCAAATTAAACATACAATGGGAATGCATAGATAAAACTGGCTTGGTTTGGTACAATAGGGAATAGAAGACTATACAAATACAAAAATATAAGACTAACACAAGAAAATACAAATCATGATCCAACAAGACTATACAATGCATGAATTCACAACAAAAATTTAAACAAATAAATATGTACATGAAATTTAGTATCCCAAGCATTTAATTAAATCTATATGTATTTTTAAAATAATTAGTCTTCATTTCAAATGGTGAGAGAAGTTTATCACCAGTAAAGTCACCAGAAAAATCTATGGATAATATTTTTATTTGTTTTTATCTTTTATCTCTCCTATCCCCCAAGATTTACTTAAAATATTTTTAAATGATTTCTTTCATTCAGATCTGCATAGTTTAACATTATACAACCCCAACGGGTAAACTAATATTCAACTATTGATTTAAAAGATAGAAACTATAATTTATTCTTCTTATCAGATGTAGCATAAGGAATATATAATTCATCTCTAAGGATGAATGGCATATTTTCCTATATGAGCAGAAACATAAAGAGCAAAATAAAAAAATGTAGATATGACAGTGCAATGTGAGCAGTTATTTATACAGAAAAGTAAATGAAAGTAAATCCTGCGTTCATAAATTCATTCACTCAGCTCTCTGGTGCACTGATAGAATAATACATATGACATGTACATCTTGTAGAAAGTAAGCAAACATGCATGGGTTCCCTCTAGGAAAAGACACTCATAATCTGACCAAATCAATCCACCAGCCTAACTTAGGCTAAAGTTGGTTGTCCTAGCAACCATAAAAGTATATGAAAGAGGTTGTGTGGCTTTGATATGTCCTATAGGGAATTAATGTTCAAATTGCATGTATTTTTAATGTTTATTTATTAAAGACTAAAAGGGAATATAAATAAATTTTAAGTGATGTTATTCGAATGTTAAATTATTCAAATTTTAAATGTTGAAGTTGTTTGTTTAGTTTTAAAGAATGTATAGATTAAAAACCTCTAAAGTGCAAGGGTTATTAATTTATAAGTCCTAAGGCTTCAAAATGAACACCCATTCCTTATGTAAGACATATGACCATATTAGTGCCTTTAAAGATATATTAGAGATAGAGAAGGGACCTTGTAAAATAAAATACACATGCATTCTAGGTGGAAGCAAGCATAGTGTATAAGGTCAGCATATTATTAATGTTTAAAAATCCTCTAATTCAATGCAAAGGTACCTTCCTAAAAGGAATCATGGAAAACACATAGGGGATCTTTTAGTTTTTAAAGATGTGTTAAAGGTCTTGAAATTAAATGCCAAACTGCCCTCCAAAAGGAATCAAGCATTAGGCGTAAAGACCTAAATTCATTTAGTTCAAACTAATTATACAATTTAGTTGATCAAAAATAAATTTTAATAAATCAAATTATCAAATTAATTTACTTTAAATGACTTAAAATTTAACTTAAATCTTCTATTTTTTTTAATATTCAAAAAATTTTAAAGGAATTAATTGAATTACTTTTTAATGAATTAAAAATTAAAATTTATTCAAAAATTTTATTTATGTTTTAATTATTAATCTCTGAATTTTATTTAATTTTATTTGAATTTTAATATAATTTCAAATTTTACTTATAGTTTTTAAGAATTTATTTAATTGATATTTAATTAAGAGAAATTCAATCATTAATTAAATTTAAATGGAAATAAATTTGGATTTTTAATTTTTAATGATTTTACATGTGATTTAATGTTGATTGAAGTTGATTTTTTATTTTTTTGAGTTTTATTTTATTTATTAGAATTTATTGAAATTTAAACCGTTAATGAAGGGTTAATTAAATTAATCATTATTTGATGATCGATTAATATCAAATCAGAGTGTATTTGATCATGGGGTATGTGACACTAAGTTTTCTAAGTTTACTGGTTTCATCCAAAATGGATGTATGTATGTATGAATCCTAAATTTGGCATAAGTTCACTAAGACAAGGTCCTTAATTATTGTCCTTAGTCTCACTAGATTGTATAGGACTACAATCAAGTTTACTAACCCTTTGTATAGACATAAACAATCATATCATATCAAACAACTGTCTTAAAACTAGGGAACAAGGAGGTAAATGAATTTCCAAATATTTAATACAAAGAATAAATTATATATTTGGAAATTCATTTTTTTAAGGTTCTTTATCTTTATTTTGAACTCCTCTATCAGTTTGTAGAAGACTCAAAGCTTAAATATCTAGTAGATGAAGAGTTGATGAAGTTGGGATAGACGAGTTTGCGGTCCTCTATTGATCTCACCATCGTCAAACTTCAAACTCCAAGTAATCGATCAAAAATGATAAGGAAACGGAAAGGATGCAAAATGAAATACTAAGAGCTCTAGGGACTGAATCAATTTAAAAATTAGGTTGGAATGAGGGTTTAGTGATCGTTGGCCCAATTTAAATGTTAGAGCTGAAGGGCAAGGTAGGATGCTTTAGAGTGATTACTAGATGTTGGACACCTATCCCTGACCGTTAGAGTACAGGGGAGCATACTGCTCAGATGAAAAAGATAGGGGCATTCCACATGAATGGGGGGACCATTTCTCATTCTCAGGCTAAAGGGATAGCAATGATGAGGTTAGATGAGGCTTAAGAATGTTTTGGAGATAATTGAATAGGCTGCATGAGCCTAGTTTAGGAGGGAAAAGCTTATTTGAAGAGTTAGATCGTGAATGGTCTTTTCAATTATTTGTTGACTGGATTAACCAGTCAACTATTCAAGCTAGCTAGGATGGAATCTAGGTGGTTTTATATGCTCGTGAGGTGGCTTGGAGAGGGTTTGAAGGCACGGACCTTCAAGTTTGAAAAGGGAAGTTTGACTATTTGAGAGCTTTTAAAAATTTTGACTAATTTAACTAGTCAGATTTATCCAAGCAAAGTAGGATAATCCAATGGGGAAATGTTCAGAGGCTAATAGAATGGTTTGCAAAGTATTTACGTAAAGGAGTCTTGTATTTGAATAAAGAGGTTCATGGGTGAGATAATTTGACTACTTTAGTTATTTGACTAAGTCAAATCAATCATGGGCTTATCCATGACTTGCTTGAGGTTATTTGAAATATATAGTGGAATAGGATTGGGTGTTTGGATGGTCTTGATTGGATCACATGCAAGGATTTGACACAATTTAGTCTGGTTTGATGGGTTCAGTTGACCAAGTTAAGAATTGACTTGGCCAGGGTAATTAGTAAGGTCTATTTCACTAAGATAGATATTCAAATAAGTTTAAGGGAGATTAGATTGCATGTGAAGCTTGATTGGAAGTTGATTAGAACTAAAATTCAGTTGAGGTTACTCAATTGAGTCAAATGAATCAATCACTGGGTCAGGGACCCAATGATCCCAAATTTAACATATAGAGTTCCCAATGGTGTGGTTTAAGCATTATTGAGGTTAAAGGCGACTAATACACTAAACTAGGTAGTGCACTGGGTCAATAGACTATAATGCAAGGCTATAACTATATGTAGACACTGATTGATTGGCTAGAGATTTGAGGTTGAAGGTTGAATGTTTGGAATTTGATTGAAGGTTAGTTGATTAATGATTGCAAGGTAGTTGAAATGCTTGATGATTAAAATGCTAATTAATTGATGGATTAAAACTAAAATGAATAACATATAAATCAATAAAAGTTAAAATAAAGATAAAATAAAACTATAAAAAAAAATAAATAATTAAGCTTAAATAATTAAATAACATTAATTGAAAATTATTTAAAACTCAAATAAATTATTAAAAATTTAAACATATTAAATGGAAACCAACAAACAATATAAATTTTAATTAACATGAACTAAATTTTGATTCTTATCCAATTAAGCTTACTTTAATTAAATAAATTTATTAATTAATTAAAGGACCATTATGCTTTATGTTTGATTCCTTTAGAGAACATAATAGCATTGGAATTTAAGAGTCCTTAAAAAATTTTAAGTAACAAAAGACCCTTATGTGTTGTACTTAACTCCATTTGAAAGGTACATATGTATTGGATTCAAGGGGTGTTTAAAAAATAAATAAACTAAAGGCATTTATGCATTGTGTTCACCTCATTTAGTAAGACACAATTGCATTAGATTATAAACTTTGAATAAATTTCTAATGAATAAAAATTAATTAAAAAAAATTGATAAAAATTAAATATAATTAACCAAAGTGATTGCTAGATAACTCAAGCTTACGAGGCCATTAAGTTAGCCCCAAGGAGGGTGAAATAAATCTCATAGCTCTGGTGTAAATAAACGTTTTTGCTATTCAAATGAAATAATCATTGAAAACTAATAAAAAACACTTTTAGATTCTAAGCCTTCATATATTATGCTTGATTTCTTTTGGAGAGCATATATGTATTGGATTCAAAAGGCTTGTCTATTAAGTCACCTAATAAATCATTAATAAATCACAAAGATATTAATGAAATTTTAAATTATCAAAACTTAAATTTAAATTAAAATTTCCCATAGCCTTTAACCAATAGATAATGTCAAACTTAAATAACCTAAACATCAGATCTCCTAGGATATATAAAGAACACACAACATTTTAACACAATAGATTTTTTTTGCTAAGGCCACTGACTCTAGTTTTTGGCTAGGCCATAGTGTGTTTTGTTTGATGTGGGTACCTTTACCTGCAGGGTATCCTTGGTGTGTTTGTTTACTTCATGTACTCTAGATATCATATCATACATGAATGGCATATACATATTCATGTTATCTTTCTTTAATGCAAAAAGAAGAGCAAAGTAGAATGTACCTAGGTGCAAATACATATGTAAAAGCTCAAATATAAATATAAAGTGACTTGAATGTAACTAGATTGAGTTGTATATATTTATTGGATTACATGATCTTAAAAATACTTTCTTACACATGTATATATAGGGCTCCAAAAGATAATTCACTCTTCTTTACAGTGTGTTCTCTTTCAGAATCCTATAGAAGAGCTAGAGCCAGAAGATGATAAGAAAGTATATTTAAATCTATATTTTATAAAGGTAGAAAACCAGATTTGTTATGGTGGAGCTTGGCCATCTTATTTTCTTGTAGACCCTAGGTTGTGTTTATATCTCCAAATAAATGAATAAAAGATCTTCTTTATGCATTTACTTCATGCGTCATCATACATAACACTAGCTAGATCCATTTAAAAATCTAATACTCACTAAAGATGAAGAGAAGAGCTTATCCCCTTTTGATGAGAAGAACTTAGGAACCTCACTATACACAAAACCAAGAAGAGAATAAAATAGCATCCCTAATCAAGAGTATTTTAAGGCCCAGGCCAAAAAAAATATAATTAACTATGCGATCTTACACCCATGACAAATTGACACCCATATCAAATAAACCCTACTCGAGCTGATGTATCGAACAACAAAAATATAAATCTCATGACCATCAAGTTATATATATTATTATTCATCGAGATGTGTAGGCAAAAGTTACTATTCTCCATGGATAATCGTATGTATGGTTCCATCTTCTCTTTCATTGCCTTACTTGTGTAGAGTCTAAAGGTCTGCAACCATTTTATTATATGGGATAGTGCGATCGTACTCTTTGTATTAGAACCCTCGCTAGTAGCATCATTTTGGGGACCCACATGTATTTGATTTTGAAATTAAATATCTTTCTCTATTTTTAAATAAATAGTGAAGTATTATTCTGTCTCTTGAGATACTATAATGTTTGGCATTCAAATTTGATCAAAGAAACATAAAGCAAATTTGTGGACCTCCACCATTTTATTTGTTCATAATGGGGCCTACCATCATTTAAGTATCTTGTTAGAGAGTGTCACATGGAAAAGTGTTGGTACAACTAGCTATTGGCTTTATAATAAGTCTAATTCAATTCAAATTAATGGACAAATCTTAGAAAATTTATATCTAATTAAATTTTTATCCTAATTAGACAAAAAAGACCATTATGGATTCAAAATTTTAAGGCCTATCTTGTGGATCTCAAATTAGTGCCAGAGGGTGCATAGATTAAGGGAATTTAATTAAATATTAGATTATATATTTTGATTAATTATATGCTAAATTCAATTTAGTTAGAGTTCATTTTTTTTATAATTTAGGATATTTTTAGTAACCTTGATTTTTCTCAAGGCCATTTGAACTCACCTTTAGCATGAATTTAATTTTCAAATCATTGGGTCAATTTTTGATCCAAGGATTTAAAAATTCTTTAAAATTAAATAAGATAAAATCATTGCATGATCTTCCTTGATGTTGTATATACTATATTTAAAGAGAGCTAACCACTAATTACACATCAATCCATCATCTAGTTTGCCTTGAATACATTTCCAAAGAGTAATTATATTTACTTTTGGAAATTTAGAATAAAACCTAGGAAGGCTTTGATGCTAACAAATTTTCATGAAATACTCCATGGGTTAGCGATTAACTTATTGTTAAAATATAATGGCAATTGGAGTATAATTGGTTTGTCAATTAGCCAAACATAAATTCTTTGACATAATTGACCTAGGAAATTTAATAAATCAAAAAAGAAAAAAAAGAAAAAAATATATAAAATAAATTTTAATCATCATGACATAAGAAAGGTAATCAAACAAAAATAAAAGCCCTATCATAAATCTTTAAAAATAAAAAAAATAAATAACTAAAGATAATTTAATAAATAAATAAAGAGAATCTTTAGAAATTAAAGAATATTCCAAAAACATCCAAACAATCATAGATCACAAATTAGGTCATTTCTAACCTACGGTGATAATCTCCTAATGGTTGGAGGTAGTTCGGTACAAAAAATTAGAAAATACTCAAAGCATAAATAAATAAATAAATCACCTAATAATGGATAAAATTTAAAATTCATAAATAAACAAAAAAATCCTAAAAATATAAACTCAAGTGCATTCAACTAAAAATTAATAATAAATTTTAATAAAATTATAAACCCCTAAAATTTAAATTTTAAATAAATAATGAAACTTTGTCCAAACCTTCATTAAATAAATAAATAAATAATAAATGACTAAATAAAAACAAAAAGATAAATTAAATAAAAATAAGTAAAAATAGAAAATAACTATAAATAAAATAAATAAAAAATATGATAAAAATTAAATCTTAATTAATGAAATAATTATTACTGAATAAAATAATTTGAAAAAAAAAATTTAAATAAATAAAAAATAATAATTAAATTTAAAATTAATATCAAAGAAAATAAATAATTAAAATAAAAAATAAAATTTATTAATTAGTAAAAAATAAATCAATTAAAAAAAATCAACTAAATAGATAAAAGAAATTGAGTTAAAATTAAATAATATCAAATAAGTTTAAATTAAAAAATTATATTGTATTAATTAGATAGAAACAAATAAAAAATTTAAAAAAAATAATTCATTCAACCTAAAAAAATAAAAGAAAATTTGTTCTAATTAAATATAAATTTAAATAAAAATAAAAATAAAAAATAAAATAAAATAGAATAAAAATTAGAGAAAAAGAAATTAAATTTAAATAACATCATGCAAATAAATAAAAGCAATAAATCAAATTCAATTCAACATTTTAAATAAACCCTTTATATAAATTCATTTAAACAAATAAGAATAAATAATTGAAATAAAAAGAAGGCATTATCTATTTGCTTTATTTTTTAGAATGTGACAAATACATTCATTTGGAAGCCTATACTTCTTAATTAATAACTTCATCATATATTAGAGTTGTTAGTTACATGTCTCTTTAAAAACATAAGTAAATAAGTTAAACAAATAAAACTGAATAATAAAATATAAATCATTAAAACTTAAATTTAATTAAATCCATTAGCCTCCAACACTTGAATTCAACTTGTATATAATTCAATCACTAATCTATTTAGGATACATTTTAACTATATAGCTTAGCACACACATAAAATTTCTTGATAGGACAACCAACTGTAGCATTAGGTTTTTTTTTTTGAAGCAAATGCAAGTAGCAAATTTTATTCAAGAGGACTACAAACAATCAAATTCTTCCTTGAACAATTGAAGGAAAGAAGGAGGAATCTTATTAGAGCTAATGTCATCCAAAAAAAATCAGAAAGAAGAGCTAAGTTAGTACATAAATCAGCTAACTTATTACAATTTCTACTAGAATAAAGAAACAAAACTTGTTTGAACAGATAGAAGAACTCTAACTCCTTGGGATAGTCCTCCTTGGTCTCCACCTTATTCATAAAATCTTGAAAGAATTTGATAACATTAATGTTATCACCTTCAATTATAATACCTTCTGCATCAAACATCCAATCCTGTTCAAATCTTTTCAAAGAAAGAATAGATAACATTTCAAGTTGAGAGCAGTCCCAATGCCGGCAATTGATACCAAACACACACAAGAATCTTCCTTGACAATCTCTAAAGATTCCTCCAATTCCTGCTCTATATGTATGTAACATAGAGGCATCAATATTCACTTTGAGGCATTTAGGAGGTGGAGGATGCCAAGAAGGTAAAGATAACTTACAAAGCCGGTTGGCGTCCCAGTTCTCCCAAATAAAGTTCAACTTGAAAGAGACAATAGCATGGAAAACAGAATTGACCGCTATGAATGCTGATCCATCCTCCACTCCCCCATGAGTCAATTTATTCCTAGTTTTCCAACAGAAAAATACCACATAATAGTACAAATTCCCTTGAAAAGGATTAGTTTTCGCAAGAGACTTCAACCCACAGAAATAGTCCTCCAACGATTGAAATGACATAGAATTAAATCCCCATTTAGCAAGATAGGTGAAGACATCCTTTAACTTACTACAAAAAACTGTAATATCTTTCGGGTTCTCCACAGATGTGCAACCTCTCGGGCAATGATCAAAATCAGCAAGTTTTCTGTATTTTAAAAAATAATTATAAGGAATAGCCTTCTTCTTTAGCCTCCACCAGAACAGAGCAATTCAAGGCCATAACTTGGTGTTCTTCATCCAACTCCAGTCATCAATCTCCATTGTATTCTTAGAAGAAGCCTCCAAAGTAAGAAACGAAATTATTCTTCCAGAATATTTGAATTTAAGTTCCAGCTTGTCCTTCGGCAGCTTAGAACCGATCGGGACAGATAAAATAACATCCGCAAGCTCCTTCCCAAAGAAACTCCTCAATTTGCTTTCATCCCACTGCCCTTCCTTGATAAAACCAAAAACAAGTTCAGTTTCTTCACTCAAATTTGTAACAAATGTAGGCCATTTGTTGATTGGTTTATCCCAAATTTAAGTGTCCTTGATAGTGTTGATATTCAAACAAGAATTCACTCTCCATCTAATAATTGGTTGCAGAAATTCCGCACCATTCAAAATAATTCTCCAAGTAGATGAAGCCTTATTTCTGGAATCAACACACCACACATCACTACCGTACATTGCCGCCAAAGATTTATTCAAAAGTGACTGAGGCTTGGTAATGAAATCCCAAGAAAAATTTTCCCTTAAAGGACCTACTTTCTTCACAATAGATTGCATACCCCAACCACCTTCCTTTTTGGACTTACAAAGAACATCCCACGCAACATAATGCAACCCCTTCGTTGATTCATTTTTGTTTCATAGGAAGTTCCTGCACATCTTGTCAATATCATACAGGACACCCATAGGGACTAAAGAGTGAGCAACCAAAAAAATGGGGATAGAAAGACAAGCTGAATTGATGAGGGTAACTTTCCCAGCAATAGAGATACCCTTATTCCCCCAAGAGCTCAATCTAGTAGCCGTTTTAATCAAAAGATCTTGAAAATCAGCAAAAACCAATCTCCCCAACTTGATTTTAACTCCCAGATATACCAATCCATGCACCTCTATGACCCCTATTAATTTGGAAAGAGTTCTCCTTGTATGCTTTTTCACTGATTTTCCAAACATGATAGAGGACTTAACCACATTAATTTTTTGACCAGTCCAACGACATTATTTATCCATAATAGACTTCACCTTCCTCAAACACCTATGGTTGGCTTAAGAAAAACATATAATATCATCTGCATACATCAAATGACATATTAAAGGGGCATTGGAAGCCACCTTAATACCTATCTTCTTACCTCTGAGAGCAAATGCATCAGATAATAGATTTGAGGACATAATAAAAAGATAGGGAGACAGAGGACAACCTTGTCTAAACCCGCTTCTAGCTTCAATCCATTCAGAGAAATTACCATTAATTAAAATAGCAAATTTTGGTTCTCTGACACATTCCAGAATTAGATTAGAAAAAAATTTTGGAAAACCAAACTCATCCAAGATTTGAGTTATAGTAGTCCAACTCATACTGTCATAAGCTTGCTCCATATCAATTTTAATAGCCATGACCCTTCTTAGATTTAGAGTATCTGAGTTTGTTAAAAACCTCCTGGGCTAATAAAATTTGATCTAACATGGATCTACCTCTCATAAAAGCATATTGAGTTTCAGAAATAATTTTTGGCAATAAAGGAGTCATCCTATTTAATAACATTTTAGCCACCACCTTATAAATGGATCTACAAAGGCTAATAGGACGAAAATGAGCTAGACTCAAAGGATTTTTCACATTTGATATCAAAATAACATTCGTCTCTTTCCAATCAGAACATAAAACACCAGAAGAGAAGAAGGAGCTTATAGCCGGATCCACATCATGCTTAATAAATTGCCAATATACTTTAAGAAATGAATGAGTAAAACCATCATTACCTGGGGATTTGTTAAGATCTAGATTATTGATTACTTTCTCCAGCTCATGAAAAGTGAAAGGCTTTTGAAGTAACAAAGAGTCTTCTTCATTTAGTTTATTGGAAGATGACGGCCAACCAGTCAGCAAACATCTACGATCTCTCCATTTGGCTTTGAAATAGTTGTTGAAAATACTCTCAATTTGATAACGGTCTTCAGTGAGCTCTCCTTCTTTATTTTTAAGTTGTTTAATCCAATTTCCATTCTTCCTTGTCGAGGCATAATCATGAAATAACTTGGAGTTAGAATCACCATCCTTCATCTAATGAACTTTTTCTCTCTATTTCCAAAAAGTACACAGCCGACCAAGAGTAGAATTCAGTTCACAAACTTTGGATTTTAAAAGCATCAGACTTTGATCTGAGAGCCCATCTCCTAATGACTCCTCAATTTGTAAATCTAGAATTTCTTTCTTGAGACTTTCCTTCAAATCATACAATCCTTTAAGTTTTTCTTTACTCTAGAAAAAAAGAGCCTTCAATGCCCTTTTGAGTTTAACATTCAAGACCTCCACATTGCTTCCTCTCACTAGTTTCTTCCACAAACTAGAAACAATAGCATATGAAGCTGGAAATGAAGCCCATACATCCTCAAACACAATTACTCGATTTCTGCCAAAACCTGTAGAAAAAATCTTCATCATTATTGGACAATGATCAGAAGCTAACCTCGCCAAGTATCTTACAACCGTCAAATTAATAGTCTTCAAAGCAATCGAATTAATAAGACAGTGGTCTATCCTTTCCAAAATATGAGATTTACCAACCTTGTTGTTACACTAAGTGAATTTTGGGCCCACAAATCCCACTTCATTAAAATCATAATTGCTCATGAAGGCAAACATGTCCTGACTACCTTTGGACATTACAAATTTTTTACCCCCTTTCTTATCATCTTGGGAAAGCAAACAATTGAAATCACCACCTACTATGGACGGACATTGCAAACCATTCATCATCTCAAGGCTGCTCCAAAGCTTCAATCTTTTGAAACAGTCTTTATTGCCATAAACAGTGGCAATGTACCATATGCCTTTGTTAGCTATGTTGAGTTCACCAATCACCACTTGAGAATTTGCTTCTTTAACAGTAAAAGTAGTAATGTCCAATCTCCAACATGTTAAGATGTCACCAGAAAGTCCATCTGCATGGAAAAAGTAGAAATCCCATTTTTCTCCAATCACTTTCTTAAATTCAAATGACTCAATTAATGAGATTTTAGTCTCAACCAAACCAATAAATAAAGCTTCATGATCTTTAACAATTTCCCTTAAATAACGAGAGGCTTCTACCTTCCTAGCCCCTCTACAATTCCAAAAAATAATGGAAGTCATTTGTGGGTGTTAGCAGTGTTTTTTGGTGTTGTTAAGTGAAAATTTTGTAGTCATTTATTATATTAAATCTCAATCAAAATGTTATTTTTTAGTTATTGTTGTAAAAGTATGTCTTTAGGAAAATGAGAAAAATTCACAAGCATTGAGCTAGTGCCAGCATTACAGCATTCACAAAACCACGGTGCCAGAGTTAAGAAGTCATAACACTCATAATTAAAAAAAAAAATAGAAATTAATTCACCTCCTCGAAGAAGCCAAGGTCAGCATCGTAGTGTTTCATAGCACCACAGCATCAGAAATTAACGACGGAGCACCTAAGTCTCAAGAATTTGAGCACTGAAGTGCAAAGCTTCAGTACGCCATAATGTTGGATTATACATTCAAGAGCCACAATGCTTAACTTTAGCAGCACCACAGTGGAGTAGTTGTTAAAGATAGGGTAACATCCAATAAGCTAAGCGACACACCAATTCAATAAATAGATGTACCGAGTCTGCATAGCATCGAGGCACTAATTAATTCTATAACATGGCAGTGCCACTACATCAAGCTTCATGGCATCTTAGTTTATTTCTATAATTAGAATAAATAGCTTTTTTAGTTTATTTGAATGGAGTTCTTTCAAAAGTAGGGTGGAGTTATACATTTCTATAGTATCCCCTTAGAGTCAAGTCTAAGAGTATCTAGGAAAGATCAAGATACTTTCTTTAAAGATCATAACCTATCTTGTTACGAGCAATCATACATTTGGAGAATAAAGGAGTGTGGAGAGTATATTTGTACTATTCAGGTGATATTTTCTTTTACTTTTTCTCTTATATCTTTTCTTATAGGCAAGAAATGAAGATGTGTTTTCTTTCTATACTTATCATGTCTAGCTAATTTATGAGATTTTGGCTAATGTGGTGAACACATTACAAGTACTAGTGTAGACTATTGTGCCTTAAATGAAATTATGGATGTTTTTAATATCTACCATTCATAATTTGACATGTTTGAAGTTAATATCTTATGTGATATATTGCCTTGATGGGGGGATAGTAGAATAAATAGGAGTACTGGAATGGAATGTTGGCATGCCTAGATATATGATGTTAAGCAATTCTAGGTTCTATGGATATATTATAATTATATGAAAGCTATAAACCATCCTTTTCACTCCTATAACCTCGATAAAGATATTCGAATCCATATGCTCTGATCCGCATCAATATATAAGAGTCTCATTTGCAAAACTTTGTTATTTTGCATACATTAGTCAAAAATAATTTTAATATCTAGTATATCATTATCTTTTACTCTTTCTCTATAGCTAGCAAAATCCAAAACCCCTGATTTTTGTTCGCTAGGATAAATCTTGCATCTGTAGTAGATAGTAGTAATTTAATTGTAATCTAGTAGAACACTTACTTATGGGATCAGCACTCTCTCAATAAATTTATTACTTATTCGACATGTATACTTGTAAATTTAGTGGGCAATTTCTATCAAAGAAAACCTAAGCATTAATTGACTCTAAAGCATATTTTTTATTCATACATGCATTGAACTCGGGTTGCCTCGCATAAGGTGTGTGTTATTATTTTCTTTCACATTGACTAATGCATTTATGATTTCCTTTTTGGACCTCATTCATAGATAAGGTCATTCAAATCATAATCCTTAAAATTAACTTTAAATGAACACTAAATTACTATCATGTTACATTACCCTTTATTTAGCAATATGGACCTAACCCTAAGTTTCCAACCTTTTCTTATCAATTTCCACTCATGCTTGCTTGATCATTAATTAAAATCCTTATGATCAATCTAGATCAGTCTAGGATCATACCTAAGCTTGTCTAGGTAACCCAAGACCTTAGGTCTAATCCTAGTTGACCCTTTTTGACCATAGGATGACACCCCAAATTCTTTTACTCATGAGATACGCTGTCTTGAGTTTGGAGACTAGTCTAACTGACTTAGACCAAGTCATTAAACCCCTAAGATACTTAAAGACTACCTACACTCCCCTAAAACCTTTTAAACCCTAAATTATGACATGGTTAATCCAAAACCAATGTTTAACGCTGACTTAGTCCCTACATACATAGTAGATTGTACTATACTTGACATTACAGTGTTGATTTTAAACCAGAAGCTTCATACATCAAAACCAATCCTCACCTTAAAAGCTACATACATCAAACACATTAACCCTAGCTTTCTAAGCTAAGGGTTGACCAATTTAACCTACTTGAACTAGGTCAAACAAGCTCAATGTAGGTTAAATCATTGCATTGGTTCTACATATCCTACTTCAACCCATTATTAAACTTATCAAATTAAATTTACTAAAGCTTCTAAAGGTTAACACCCTTATCCCTTATCCCTTGCATCAAATATTAACCTTGTCAACTCTACAAGAATTGATCAAATCAACCTAGCCTAAGTCAAATATTTGCATAAAATCAATTTTCTTACCTTGGTCTTTCAACTTAATCCAATTGACCCTTTTAAACATCTTAACCATTAGCCTAGTCACCCAGGGTTGAGTTGACTTAGTCAAATAACATGGAAAGGTCAAACTAAGCTATGCTTAGGCAAATGCATTCAAAATTAAAATTCTCTAAACTTAAGAGTGTGGATTAGGCCTAGTTAGCTCCTAGGAGTTCTATTAGGCCTATCTTAGTTTCCTTGACATGGCTTGATGAGTCAAACAAGTCAAATGTTCAAGGTATTTCTTAAATGGTCAAAGCATGCATTTATCTTTAATCCCTCTATATCAACTGCTCAGATTAACTTCAAATCCCTTCTAGACTTTTTTGTATGAACTTGACCCAACCCAGTGGACTAGCCTAGCTTGAGCTTGACCCAAAATGGCATAAGATAATATAACCCAAGGTTATTTTCTACTTTTCTATTCAGAATCCTCTCAATTTCTAGGTCCATAACCACCTAAACAGATTTATACATCCTATCCAACCAAATGGATCATTCCCACCCCTTGATCTAAAACCTAAAGTCTTCAATAGGGAAATCTTTGAATTACACCCATTCAAATTTTATTCACTGTCCAATTAATAGAAGCTATATCTTTTGTTTTATTTTTCTTATCGTAATCCTATTCATTTAATTCTATATAAAATATTGTCTTTGTGATGTCACTGGTGATACAACTAAGCTGTAGCCACCCTTTCATCTTAGTTTAATTAACTCCTTTTCTTTTGCTCCTCTAGCTGAGCTTCCTAACAACGGTCTGCCATAAAGCTTACGAGTGCACTAGAATTGATAGCTTGCTGAAACATCCCTTATTTTAAGGTAAATCTTAAACCCTAGCTCTTGACTTGGGTTTTCAATTATGGCTTTAACTAGTTAGATGAATCATTAAAACATCATATAATTATATTTTAGATCAACATTAAGCTCTATAAATGATTTTGTGCATTATTCTTGACTATATAATTACTTTAAAATCAAATAAAAAATCCTTGCATCAGTTGTTTGAAGGTAGAAGACATAATCTAGACCGTCCATTTTGCATATATTTATTTGGATGGTCTAGATCATGTTAGATCATTCATGTATACAACCCCAAACCCATGGTTATATTTTGTTGGATCATAATCATTTGATCATCTGATTGAAAGGTTAATCTAACTGCTGATGTGTTTTTGTAGCGATTGCTGCCAAACAGCTCAGCCAATCAATACGTGTCACTTGTAAAGCATATGCCTTGTTAGTGCTATTGACTAATATTTGATTTAAAATTAATTATAAAATCATTTAATGCTATAGAGCTTCCTTAAATTATATAAAATTAATTATTGATCCAAAATTTTTAAACTTGGGCTCTAAGGATTCAGGAGAAGAACCTCTTTCATATGAAACTAATTCTTTATGGATTTGATAACTACATTTCAATTAATTTTAATTTAAATGTTTATTATTTTTCTTAAATAATCATCAAATACATATCAAATTGGTTTCAATTTTGGATGGGGGATACTATTGAATGTTATAGACATCCCAAATTTTTCTTAGCCTTTATTGAAACCCAAACTGTTGTGAATTGATTTTTCAAACAAATAGGTCATAACTTGACCAAAATATTTGAAAAATAATTATAGATAATCCAAAATATTTGTTGATTATACATTATTATGTAAGGGTTAGTTAGCTTTGGTTATAAGCCATGTTGACCACTAGACAGAGCTAGGTTAATGAGCTTAGGTATAGGGATTTCAAAATTAGAAATATTTTGAAAATTCTATTTAACATTCAATAGGAATGAAATTTAAAACTAGTAAACTTAGTGATATTTCAAATATTATAAATTAATTTAGTCGCAATTAAGGCTCATTAACTGATAAAATTCACAAACTTTAAAATCTAACCCAATTTTGGCTTAAAAATAAGTAAAATTCATAAATAATTAAATAAAAATAATAAAACTGCAAAGTAAATTTCATTCAATCACAAATTCAATGTACAATGATGGAAAAATAAAACTTTTTTGAAATTTCAACATAAATTATTTTAATTGCAACCAAGGGCTTACTTAATTTTTTATCAAATTAATTCAATAATACTCATACATTTGTCCAAAATACATCAAATTTTCTATGATTGTACTTTTAGTCAGCCCTGACTGAGGGTGAAAATTCTATGAGGATTTGAATTAATTTAGCAAATCAATTTTAAATCCTAAGTTCCTTGGATAAAAATGATTTAAATGCTTTGCATTACCTTCTAAATGCCAATGTTGCTATCACTTGAAGACTATGAATCATGTTTTTATTTGTGGTCCTATTACGACTAAAGTTTGGTTGCATTTGGATGATATTTTTAAATTCAACCATTTTAATTTAAATTCTAATATTTCATCCATTCTTAATGCCTGGTCTTTTCCTTCTAAAGGCCACATTAGAAATAAAATTCCTACTCTTATTTTTTGGCTCTTATAGCTGGATAGGAATGAGGTTATTCATAACAATAAAAGAATGGATCGTTTGGGAATTTTTTCTAGGATCAAGGATAAAGTTTGTCCAAAATATGTTGCAAACTAAATATGTTATAAGAAGTTTCATGGTTGTAAAAATATTGCCTCTGAGTTTTGTCTGATTCTTGATAAGGATGGTAACACTACTATTTCCAGAATTGTTTGTTGGCTCAAACCTCCTCCCCCCCACCCCCGCCCCACCCCTGCCCATTTGTTAAAATTAATATTGATGGTTTGGGGAAAAATAATTCTTTTTGGTGTGGCGGCATAATAAAAAACTTTACTAGGGTTATTATTGCTTTTGCGTGTCCCTTACAACAATGTTCTATTATTTTTGCGAAATTTAATGCCTTGTACTACAGCCTTAATCTCTATAAAGTCTTAAAAATTCAAGACATTTGGATTGAGGTGGATGCTTTAATTATTATTTAGTGCCTGCAAGATAAAGCGTATCATAAATGCAATCATGAGATATTTTATATAATTCATAAGATTAAGTATCTCTTAAAGAAGTTTAAATTTTAGATAACTAATATTTTGTGTGATGGTAATAGTTGTGTAGAGTGGTTGACTAATTACAGTTGAACTCTTAATGATTTTAGAAGTTTGTGGGTTTTGATTTACCTCATCAATTAAATGGTTTGGTGAGATTAGACAAGACTGATCTGCCATATCTTGGGCTATAATTGGTTGTTAAGTTTGGTCAATTTTCAAAAGGGGGGGGGGGGGGGGTTGGACTTTGATGGTTTGGGTTTAAATTCATGGTTTTTACTCTTTGCACTCTATGCTTAATGCTGAGCTATTTTCTTATATTATGATCGAAACTTGTTTCAGATAAGGTAATATACTGAGTCCATAGTGGCATTCTTCTTTCGGATCTTACTATATTGGCCTTATTATTGTAATTGTTTAATGAATTTATGTGCTATATATCATCTATGTTGGTGCTCTTTGTATTCCATATCTTGGTGATTTTTCTTATCAGGTCTTGAATCAACTACTACGGTGCTCCTTCCATATGTATCCTACTTATTTCCTTGCTGGGTTATTTTTGGCCACTGCATCTCTCTTTTGGGAATCTCTAAGCTTTCTTATATATCCTTACTATGAGTTCTATGTTTCTTATTGATCTATTAACTTGCTCTACTTTTCTTCTTAGTTCATATAATTTTGTCGGTGATTTTTTGCTCCTGCTTGTACTTTCAAGATATATGAAGATTTCTTATTTTCAGGTGATGGCCCCTGGCCTCCCGTAGATGCTTCCTAGGTTTTATTTTATGATGTTTATATATAGATGGGATCTTTGGTTATTAGGAATTTATTTTCTTTTTTTTTTATCTATTTTGACCAGTAAGGAGCTATTTATCTCTTTGAATGACTTATAATTTTAAATTTATATTAATGCATTAGCGGGTGAGTGAGTTTTTACTAAAAATAATAATAATCCAATTAAACGTGTAAAATAAAAATTAAATATATATAAAATTAAAATAGAAAAAATTCAAATTACATCTAATTCTAAATTAATAATTGAATGCATAAAAATAAAATAAAAATTTAAATAATATAAAATAAAGTAGTCGATGTTTGGTCAAACCCAACCTTAAGGGCTTATAATTTCAATAATTTAATGAATAAAATAAATAAATCAAACCAAATCATATAAAAATAAATCTCTTCTACATAAATAAAAATTATTAAGAATTAAATAAAAATAAAATTATTGAATTTAAATAAAAAAATAATATATTGAAAATCAAATAAAAATTCAAATAAATCCAAAATTCAAAATTAAATAAATAATTTTAGAATTAGAGAATTTACAAAAAAATAAATTATTTAATTTAAAGAAATTAAATATTAAATAAATTTAATTCAATTTATCTAAATATGCTAGTTTAGTTGAACTTAAATAATTAATTAAATTTTTAAATTTTGATTAATTAAATCACAAGCTTCGTACATTTGCTTTATTCCCTTTTTTTGGAAGATTTGCATGAAGCATTTTATAAACTTAAAAAAAAACAAAGAAACTAAAACCATAAGAGCTAAACATTAAGCAAAATAAAAAAATAATCCTTTATTTACAATAGAAGAGTGAAGAATCACTATTAAAAAAAACAAAAAATACTAAAAATAATGGCACCAAGAAAGGCGAATAACATAACTATAGAAAGGACACCGTCTCCTTCAAAAAAACTCCCCTTCTTTTACCATTAATATGCTATTATATATTGAATTTTGGACTCAACCATTATCTTCTTGATCATCTCGGGGTGATGGGGACGCCAAATTTTAGAAAACAACCTAAAAAGTTGGTTAACATTCTAGAGGTCCTAGAAGGCGCAAAGAAAATAATAATTATCCTCCCTTAGATAAATACTTGAATGAACACATTAGAAGTAAAGAAAAGAAATACTTAACAAAATATATAAACCTTTCCAACTTGATCACTTAGAATGTAGATTTTAGCAGCCAACAAATTGAACTGATCTATCCGAAGATTGAACAAGTCCTCCATAGCAAATCCTGAAGAAAGTTGCCCAACAACTGCAATAACTTGCAGCCCAACGATTGTAATAAATGGAACCTCCTTTTCCATACAATTGGACCCATCTAGTCTGCCACCCAATGAGATGAAAATAATGCTAGAAGACCCAACAAGTCCTCCTTAGCCAATCCTAAAGAAAGCACACCTTGAAACATTGATGGGAAATGATCCCCGATCAAGCCATCAACATGAAATCTTTGGAGCACCATGTCCTCATTAGACCATCCAAGAATAACAGACATAAAGCTTTAATGCCTTCAATGTTTAGGACCTCCGATTCCCTTTCCTTACAACAAATTAATCCAACACTATCCTTAGCTAAAAAATCCACCATAGGTTTGCAATTTGATGAAGCATTGCCCTTCTTCAAAATAGTGACTACATCTATAGACATAATGTCATCCCATGACACCCTAAAAGAAAACAACCCAATAACTTAACAAACTTCAACCATATGATCTTCGGAATCCATATGATGATCTCCAAAAAAAATTGTACTGTAAGCATCATTATCAAATGATGCCAACTCCTTTAAATCAGCTTTCACCAGAGAATAATACAAATTTGAATCTACCATCCTCTTGAACTTGATTACTAAATTTTCCTTTCTCAAAGAAGTGTTGTCTCTAACTATAGCCTCGTCACAAATAGCAACTTCTAAGTAAGCCTTAGATTGATTACAAAACAAATTCTTGGCATCAATAGATACAAGCACATTGCCCAACGCTGAACTTTGATTCTAATTATAACAATCCATGAAATCTATAGGAAATCAATAATAAACCTCTAAAGAAATTCCAATCAAAAGTAATCTGATAGTAATGAAACAAACAACTCTCAAAGAATGTTGTTCCCATTAACAAAGTAAGAAATTTTCTTAGAAAAGGAAGAAATCCCACCAGAATCATCAACAGCTTCACCAAATATATCTATACCAATCTTCTCGACCAATCCCAACAATATAGCATCTCTATGCCAAAAAAATCCAACCCCCAAAGGAGAAATTTGACAAAATGCTAGAAGATGAACCTTTGGGAGCAACAAAATAGGATCCAAATGAAATTGACTTCCCATAATTAATTTTGATCCAGAAATTAGATGATCCATAAATAGAACCAAGTCTTGATAATAAGATTCAATCTTAACGAGAGAGGCAACTTCAAACTTGTAAATAAGGATAAGGAGGATCGTCAAAAATATCTTTTTTGACACCTGAGGGATCAAGATCCACATAGTGACCAAACAGATAGGTAACACCCGAGAATTACATCTAAGCATGACCTTTAGGCCTAAACCAAGAATGGGATTCATAACACCATTACGACAAAGGTAACCAAATCCAACTCTTCTAATAATAACAAAAGAAGGCCAAATTAGAGACCCAAGGACATGGAGGATCGTAGATAAAGAGACCCCATCAAAAGATGCAAAATCAAAAAATATTTTCTGAACTTAGAACAAATCAATCCCCTTGAAGAGGGCACTGATGAATTCGAGAAAAAAAAATGAACAAAAATTTCCCTTAAAAAAACTAAAATTAATTACTGTAGGCAACATCACCCAAACCTTCACCAAAACCTTACCCCCACCAAGAACCCCAACTAACTTACACCAAAACATGAATTCTTACCAGCAACAATCCTCCTCCAAAGCTAAGAAGAATCCTTGAGCTCCAACCCACCACCAGCCATAAAGGACTGGTGACCACCCCCCGTAAAAATGGCCTCCTTAATAAAATCTCCTTAATTATAATTAAAAATATCAGAGTTTATCTCTTCTCAATTCATGCTTTATCCTTTTTTTCTTTTGAAATTATTCAAATTGCATTAATCAATAAATGAAAAGATAAATTCAACTATGTGATAGCTAGTCTATCACAATCCTTCCTACTCAGGGCAACAAAACTTGAAGGAAATTCACTTTCAATAAAAACAATTCCAAGAGAAATCACCTAAAAGGGCATAATGTGAACAAAAATCAGCCACTCTATTGTTATTTCTAGAAACATAATGAAAAATTACATTACTAAAAATTTCTAGGAAAGAAAAATCAACTCCATGATGACTGCAATTCTGCATTTTGGATTTCAAGTCCGAGTTCTACAACATCTTTTTAAAGTTGATATTATCTCCTTCAATAATAATGCCCTTTTTTAATTCATCCAATCTTTAATAGTGCTTTTAAAATTAGTTACAACAAATAACACTATTTTAGATATGTTTTGATGAAGTAATTTCCTTCCATAAGCCAAAAAGAATCTTCCTTTATGATCTCTCAAAACACTAGTTATACTAGCTAAATTAGCAAGAGAAAGAGATGCATCAACATTCAATTTGATCCATGAAGGAGGGGAATAATATACCAAACATTAAATAACCCATCATGCTGGTTAGCATCCAAGTTTTGATAATTCAGAAATAGTTGAGTTGAATAGAATATGATAAAATTTGTGCTACAATAAGGAAGATGAAAGAATCACTACACCATGCTTAGAATAATTTCTTGCCTTCCAAGCCTGTTAAATAGATGAAATATAAATTCTTATTAAACCTAGATTATGATATGTTATCTTCTTATACTATCCAGACAATGAGATAAGATTTGAAAAACTAGAATTTTGATACCCCATTATTTATATATTTAAATCACTTCTTTTAATATAATACATAAAATCGCAATATGATCCAAGTCTTCCAATTCATGGAAGCCTCTTAAATAGAGAATATTATATTGAAATTTTTTATAGTTTAACCAAACATTTTTAGGAAGTGCATTATTACTATGCCTCCACCCAAAAAAAAATTCCTTGGTCTTACCTTCAGTTTCTTCATCTAGTTTATATTCTTTCCAAAAAAATAGTCATACTGAACAAAGGCTTCAAGATCAATACAATTTTCTGGAATTAGCAATTTTAAACTCAAGTAAATCTTCTAATGATTTAGACTTTATTGAAATTTCTAGAATAACTTTCACCAAATGATCTCCAAAATGATTATTTAATGTTGTTGTATCCCACTTGTAATCTTCATCTATTAGAAAACCCATATTTTTATCTAGAAGATCATACAAATAATATATTTTAGGACATTTATCCAGGCATCTATCCAGAATCCAAGTTTCATCTATTATTTTAATCTTTGACCCATTACAAACCTGCCATCTAATAATAGGCTTCAAGAACTTGGAACCATCCATAATAATATGCCAAGAAGGAGATGAACACCTTTGATTTATCCTTTCCAAATATCATTGCCATACTTAGCTATGATAATTCTATTTATCACTGAATTTGGCTTTTGAATAAAATTCCATGCTATTCGAGCCCTCAGAGGACCTTGCCTTTCAACAACACCTTCTAATCCATGACCTCCCTCCCATATTATATGGAGTGAAGATATATCTCCATGCAATATAATACAAACCTTGTCTTCCATGGTCTTTATGTCATAAACAATTCCTGCAATACTAATCAATATCTTTTAGTATGCCTATAAGAACAAGAGAATGAGTCATAATGTAAGATGGAATAGCTAAAAATGCTAATTTAATTAAAGTTATTCTTCAATCTTGAAAAAGACACCAAGATCCCCAAGTATTAAGTTTTCCATAGCCTTTGTTTAGCTTCCTTTTCCTCCTTACATCCACAACTTTCCTAAATATAAATATAGATTTATTTTCATTGATTTGTTGCCTTGTCCACCTACAATAGTTACCTAGAATTTTATTGATTTTGGTTACATTTTTCCTTGTAGCCTCAGTAACAACTAAAACATCATCTTCATACAAAAAATGAGAAACTTTTTTTGAATTTGGAGAAATTCTAATACAAGATAATTTCTTTTTTTATGAAAAGCTTTTGATAATAATTCTGCGCACATGATAATAAGTAATGGAGAAAGAGGGCAACCTTGTCTAAAACTACATTTTGCATCAATCCATTCACTTTTATTCCTATTAAATAAAATAAAAAACCTGGGATGGCTCACACATTGAATAATCCAGTTTGAGATTTTAATAAGAAATCCCATAACACTTGAGATCTATTTTAATGTGTCCCAACACATACTATCATATGCTTGCTCCATATCTCATTTAATTAACATATTTGGGTATAGCCAAAGAGAATCTAAATTTATTTAAATCTTCTAACAAGCAATTATTTGAAATGGATCTCTTTGGAACAAAAGCTCTTAGTTCTTCTAAAATTAGTGTTGGCAAAGAAGCCTTTAAGTTGTTTAAAATCATTCCTACCGCACTTTTATAAATAGTTTGCCACAAGCTAATTTGTCTAAACTTTGAAAGTACTGAAACAATTGCACCTTCGGAATAGAATTCTAGATTTCTTCCTTTACAATATTCCACAATGATTTAAAAAAACAAGGATTAACATCATCAACCCCATGTGATTGGTTACTATCCATCCTCTTCACAAAATTAGATAAATCTTCTTTATTAAATTTAGCATCCATCAAGTACTTCATTTCTTTCTTCACCTGATGTTCCTCTGAAAAAGTTGGATAATGATGCAAATTACTTCATCTCTCTCTCCATTTATTTTGGAAAAAATGGATGAAAGAAGATAGAATTTTCTCTTGATCAGTTTCAATTTCTCCATTCAAATTTGTTATTTTATTAATCATATTTCCATTTCTTCTAGTTGTTGCATAAGCATGAAAAGAAATTAGAGTTACAATCTCCTTCTTCTAACCATTGCATTTTAGACCTTTATCTA
Source organism: Dendrobium chrysotoxum (assembly GCA_019925795.1). NCBI lineage: Eukaryota > Viridiplantae > Streptophyta > Magnoliopsida > Asparagales > Orchidaceae > Dendrobium > Dendrobium chrysotoxum. The sequence continues at coordinate 26,402,769 of CM034303.1, forward strand.
CACCATGTTTCCAATCTAGCAAGAGGAATATTCAGTTCATGTATTTTTTTTCTTTTGCTGTAAAAGCTTTACTGGACTCAGTCCATCTGGATGGCTCTAGAAGCTTACAAAGAGTATCATTTTGCAAAATCTCTTTCAACTTATTCAGCTCCTTCAATTTTTTTTTTGCAATAGATTAAACTTCTGATGGATCTTTTTTACTTTCCTTTGTAAAATTTTAGCTGCACTTCCATAATCCTATTTTTTCGACGCTTTACTAAGAATACCCTAAGATGCTTCATAAAAACTCCAAATATTCTAAAATCTAATATTTTTTTGTTGTTATCGACAGAATTGGTTAAATTAAGTAATAAAGGACAATGATCTGATGCTACTCTTGGCATGTGTTTTATTACAGTAAAAGGATTATTTAATAAAGATATAGAGTTTAGGAAACCTCTAGCAAGTCTTTCCCAAATTCGAGCTGATCCATATTATTACACCAGGTAAATTTTGCACCAATAGTACCAATATAATAAAAATATTTTTTTATAAAAAATGATTAATTTCCTATGGCTCTTGACTACATATAAATCTTTTCCACCTTTTTTTTCTTATTTAGATAAGATTCAATTAAAATATCTTTTTATTATATATGGTATGTCCTTAGGAGAATATTCTTTAATCAATTACCACAATTTTTTTTATCATTAAGATCCTTATTACCAAAGAAAATAGTGATTTTCAAGCAAATACCATTAGGAGACTTTAGACTCCAAATAATACATTGATTAGAAGAGGCTAAAATAGTAAAATATGAAATATTCTTTCTCCATAAAGCAACAATCTCACTTGAAGTCCCTTTAACAGCATAATGATAAAAGTCCCAATCTTCACCAATAATTCTTTTAACTTCACCATTGTTAATGGAATCTAATTTAGTTTCTATCAACCCAACAAAAATAATTTCCAATTTCCAAAACCAAACTCCTCAAGTAATGAGAAGCTTCTTTTTTCTTAACTCCCCAACAATTCTGAAATAAAATTGAAGATATTAAGAAACAAATGGGGAAATGGCCCTAGCCCCATCTTGACCACCTTCTCCTCTTTGAATTCTTAGTTTATCCTTAATAGGAACTAATATCCTCACCTCCTTGCATAATTTCATCTAATGGTTTACTAATTTGGGAGTACAATTTTCTATAACTTTTTTAACATGGAGAACCATATTATTTATTACTTCCACAACACAATCAACATAAATTTCTTTATTTAAAGTGCCTTTAGAAAATAATATAGATGAATTCATTACCTTCTCCATCAGAGGAATCAGATCTTTAATTCCTTCTTTGGAATAAACCTTTTCCATCTTGCCTTCTTGGAAAGCTTTAATTTGATCAGCATCTTCAGCAAAATTTAACAATCTTTAAATCTTTTTTAGAATCTTTAAATGATTCCAATATAATTTTCTATAAATTTGATTCTTCACTAACTACAATAGGTTCTTGAAGAACCACTTTAACCTCATTTATTTTAGAAGTAGTGACACCATTTACAACTTCATCTTTTTTATAAAGATCATTCTTAAAATTTCTTGATTTTAATCAACCTACTTTCTTCGAGATCTCTCTGAACTTCATTCCACCATTTTGTTTGAATTTGTTTTTTCCATAACTAACATGAATATAAGGGCCATAATTGGTTGAGTTAATATTTTCCATCTCCTTATCAGATACTTCAAGAAAGGATTCCACCACCCTCTCAGACTTTTTTGAATCAGAGTTGTTTAAAATGTCTAAAGAATTCAAAGGAAGACCATTTTTTACTTCATTGATTTTGTCAGGGCAGCTAAAAATAATGTGGCCAATTCTTCCATAATTTAAGAAAAAAGAAGAAATCTTTTCATATTCAATTTTTTGATAGAATCTTCCCTACATCCCTTCATACCAAATTCCAGCGGGCAACTTCTCATCAAAATTGATCATAATACAGTAAATTATCTCCTACCCATATTGAACATATTTTTGTCTAACAGTATTAGAGCTCCAATTTCAGAAGCAATCCTAAAAATATTAGTTTCATTCCAATAATGTAATGGGAAATATGGCATGTGAATCCAAACAAGAGAGAATAAACCCTTCATTGATAATGGAGAAAAACATGGATTCCAAATATCCATTCCAATAATATGGCCTCCTACAAATAATGGACCTCAGCTATATACAGACTCTTTTGCCTTTAAAGAATGAAAGGAATAAAGAATCCACTCCATACCTAAACTAATAATATGGAAAGAACCATATTTACTCCATTGTTTCCTTAATTCAATTCTTATCTTGAAAAAAGAATATTTTTTCCAAAGGCCTTCATAGCTAAAGAATTGTTAAGTCTATGAGTATTAATGATGGTGGGTGATACGGTGGAGTGTAATTTTGAATTATAAAAATTCTTAAAGCTCTATCTCCCCTAAATAATGCTTAAGTTTTTTTTGATATAAAATAATAAACCCCACTTAATATATACATGAATACGTGCTGAATCAATTAATAAAGTGATAAAGTAGAGTGTTGAACCCATGAGGATGTATGTTTTTCAACAATCAACTATTCCTGTTTACTCTGACTTAAAAATTATTCTACTAAAATAAAATTATTTTTTATGGTAATTTAATCACTGAATAAAAATAGTTAAATAATGTATACAATATAAAAATAAAGTGTTATGGATTGATGAATGTAAATTGCATATCATCCCTAATGAAAATCTTATTTATAATATGATTCAAAGCATATGCATCCCAAGATCTCTATCAATCTTGTAGGGGTGAAAAAGATATTGCTGACCTCCCATAGTTATATTATCTGCTTAAGAAACTAGCATGTTTTACATCCTATGTCTAGGTATACAAACATATTATTTTAATATTCCTGGTTATTATTCTTATAATTCTCCATAAAGATTATACATCACACCAGGTTATAACTACACATATGGCCACTATATGCATTAACTAAAGAATAGGATAATATTACAAACATCTTTTAACTTTAGAGCATAAGAATTTTTATTACTACTTAATATGTTCTCTACATCATGAATCCAAAACTTGAGAATTAGGCAGACATAATTAAAAAGATAAGCAAACCATTTTCATTAAAATCATAGAAGAACAAAAATACAACAGAATGATATCACAAGAAAGGATCAATGTATCTCCTTTACACTCCTTCTTCCTTAATATTTGGAGTTACTCAAATAAACATGGACTAAACACTCTAATGATTGTATCAAGTACTTCCAAAAATTCCCTCAGTTATTACCCTAAGAGAGATTCAAAGAAGTACACTGATATGTATTGAAATTAAATAAGTGATTGAATTCCCTTATAAATATAGCATAATGAATATTTATAATAACATAAAAAGTAGGCACTTGGTGTTTTGGCGCTTGAAAGTTTAGCATTACTACACCTAATAAATGGAATAAAATCGCTCCCCTATTATTTTGGTTTTGCCACTGTGCTTGCTTATATGGATAAGTTAGTGAAAAATCACATCATTTCACTGAAAGGTCATGTCCTTTGGATGTTATAACTATTATGTTGTGGCACTACTAACTTTCAAAAACTGCAGTGCCAAAATGACATGTTTAGCACCAAGGCGTGATAGATTATGAAGCTGCAGTTGCTTGAAGATAGAGAACATGGTAGTACAAAGCTGACTATTTTGATGCTATAGCATTGTCCAACAAAGAAGTTGGCACTACCATGTCAATGTTGTCATGCTCTGGTGGTTTCTTTGATAGAGTTACGATGTTCATTTATCCAATGCCACGATGCAAGATGAGACTTAGAGTTTTGTGCCTTTTCATATTTTTTCTACACAACAGAACAAAAATAATACAATTTTACCAAAAAAATAACAGATAAAATAATTCTTTATTTACTCTTATCAAATTTTCCCCATCTTAAACTCTTGCTTATCCTCAAAAAAATAAAAATACTGTAATGCTTTTTAAATGATTAACCAAAGTAAAAAAGGGATAATTTAAAATTACTAAAATAGAGGATAATACATCATGTTCTAGAAGTAGTAAAAATGAACAAGTTTATAATTATAATTTGGAAACAAATACTAATAATTACACTATATAATTATTCATCTTTAATATTGCTTAATTTGAATTCAGAGGTTATAGATTTAATTATTAAGTTTTTATTTTTAAAGTGAATAATGTAATTTAATGATTAGATATGTTAGTAGTTAAAATTAAAACTTTCATTAGTTCACCATCATTTGCACAAGTTTTCTTATTTTATCCTTTATGAATTTAAGTAAAAGATTATAATCAAATTCTATGTTTTTGACTGATACCAATTTTTAAATATACTCATCTTCTCTTTTTTTCCTATTTTAAAGTATTTTCATAATTCCTTTTTTTATATGGAGTACATAGTTAATGATTTAGAATATTAGTTTTAGCTTCGAATTACAATCTTAATAAATTTAATGTAAGGATTTAATAAGATTACCAATTTCAAATTTGGGTTGCTTATAATTTCTAATTTTAATCTGCTCATATATAATCTTTATTTCTAATTATTCATCTTTATCTCAATAATTAACACATAAAGGTATAACTTATAATTTTAAATTAAATTAATAATTAAAATAATCTAAGTAAGTTAATTATTATTTTTTTGCACTCTCTGAAGTATAAATAGTGTTCATTTGAACTATGATCTAGGGTTTCAATATTATTCAAATTTTACATAATTTTTAGTTATCATTTTTACTAAGGTTAATTAAATAATCAGAACACAAAAAAGAAAATATTGTAAAGATGAGAAGAATTTAAATAAAATGCAAATAAAAATATACAAACAACCATTAACAAAATATATGCTTTCATATAAATGATAAAAGGTGCATAAAATATGCGATAACATGACATAATATAACACATGTTACAAGATAAATAGTGCACTAGGCAGCATGCATAACATATCAAGTGGGTTGCTTCCCAAAAGAGCTAATTTTTAAGTCTTCAGCCATACTCAATAACGTACAAAACGTAATTTTGGGTTGCCTCCCACATTGCGTTAAGTTTATAGTCTTCAGCCAGACTTGCTTATATTTTTCAAATTGGTTGGGTTATATTGTTTCCATTCTTCAAATGGCTTTCATTTAGATCTTTTTCTTTTTTCTATCAGATTAACTTTAGGTTTACTAGGTAAAGATCCAAGAGGTATACTACTTATTGAAATTGCAAGCAGACTTAATTGGGTTTCTAATTTTTTAATAGAAGCAACTTGATTTTTTAATTAATTCCCTAACTGTAAAACTACATCCTCCAATGCTAACTTTTTATTTCCAATTTGATTGCTTTGATTAAATCTGGGAGGATATATATGTCTAGGATTAATAGTAGGTTGTTGAGAAGTTTTTCAATTTATTCCTTGATTATTCTACCAATTATTCCAATGATTACTACCATCCATATTATTTGACCAATTACAATTAGGATGGCTCCTCCAACCTGGATTATTTGTATTTGTATAGGGATTATTTTATCTTCCAATTAAATTAATATTATAAATCCCCTACATATTATTATCTTTTAATTGAATTTTGATCTCCTAAGGATTTAGTTCCTATTCCAGAATTTACTCATATTGTATTCAACTTCTTAGAAATTGTTGCAACTTATGCAGTAAAGATTAATAAAGTATCATATTCATAAATTTATCTACTTTTTTAGGATTTACCCTTTAGCAAGCCACTAAAAATTTTTAGTATCCATTTCTTCTAATAATTAATAAACTTTCTTAAACATATTAGGCATTAATGCTCTTCTAGCTACAACATCAATTATAGCTCTAAGAGATCTCACTATTCCATTATAAAATATTTGAATAATCAACCATTCAAGTAATACATGATGTGACACTACTTAGAGAGAGAATCTAGAGAGAGAAGGTGCGAGAAAATAGATGGGATTTATGGTTTTTTCAAATTTTGATTTCGTAGTTTTCACGTTGGGTCCGATGGTGGTGGAGGGTCATTGGCCTTTGATTGTCGGTGGTCTGTTTGATGTTTAGCATTCCTCATCAGGGAGCTCTTATGCTCTACTCTGTGCATTCTCCTCTTCTCCACCGGCGTTTGCGGATGGGAGATCTGGATTCGCTCAAGGGGCGAAATCAAAGGTGAAAGTTGGAATGCCTTTTAGTAATTAATGAAGGAGGGTTGTTGCTATCAAAGAAGGAAGTCAAAGTCATCGACAAGGGGAAGGATGTGGTAACAGAAGATATGATAAGTTTCAATTCAAATCAGGTTTACTTCCAGAATAAAGAGGTGAGGCATTCGGTAATGAGGGTGCCTCTTCTTCTTCAAAGACAATCCTTATAAGGGATTTTGTAGGAAATGGCTTATTTGTATATGGAGATTCAGAGGGTTTGAATTCTGGCATTGTTGAGCTGGGAGGGATTAGCTCTTAAGATAATCTAGTAAATGAGGAAAATCTGATTCAATCTGCTGCGACAGTGGCTGGCATTGCTAATAGTAAGGTGGAAGAAACTCATTCGGATCTGGTTAAAGTTCGGGATTACAATTCAAAAGATTTGGGCGGCTGTGTTGAAGGTCTTGCAGCAAATCCTCCAAGACCGTCTTTTAGTACCCAGCTAAATGCTTGGAGCAGGATGGAGAACATAAAGGTCCTAAATCTAGATTTTGGTAATTGGTTGTTGGAGGATGGATCATCAGTTAAACTTCATGTTCAAAATGAATTGGAGAATTCCAAAAAACTTCAAAACCCATTAGTGATAAAGGTTTTGGGTGGAAATGTTTAATTTCCAGTTATTAGTTATGAGCTTAGAAGACAATGGGCTCCTTTTTGCAAATTCCACCTCACAATACTTGGTTTGGACTGGGTTCTTTGCTCATTTTATGAGCAAGAGGCATTAGAATCTATTTACTCTAATGATTCATGGTATGTTAATGGGCCTATCATTGGGGTTGATAGATGGTTGCCAATATTCTCTCCTACCTCCTTAAAGGGCTTGACTACCCCTATTTGGATTAGAATGCCTAATTTACCACTACAGTGCTGGGATGAAATAAACATATTGAGAATTGCATCTATGGTCGGAAAGCCATATATTATTGATGGAAATATGTTCCAGTGGGCAAGAAGGGAGTTTGGGAGGATTTGTGTTCATATTAAGCTAGAGGATAAATTGCCTCTAGGAGTTTGGGTGGAGGGATGCTCTGGGAAATTCTTTCAGAAGATTGAATATGAAAGGCTCCCAAATTTCTATTTCAAATGTGGAAGGATTGGACACTTCAAAAATGATTGCTTGAATAATATAAAGGAGATTGATCTTATTTCAAAACAAGTGTAAAGCACAATTAAGCCATTGGAGGTTGATAGTAGCAATGATAACCATGATGCTGTGGTAGATGGCTCTAGTGGCGAAAAAGGTGGTTATTGTCCATGGGTGCACGTTAACTATGGGAAAAGGGGATTTAAGAATCTTGGTTTTATGACCCCATCCTATGGTAGCGGGTGTGAGAAAGATTCCTAAAAAACTGGGAGCTAATGGTAAGGAAAATAATGTCGTTGCTAATAAGGAAACTATGGAAGGAAAAGTAATGGATCTTGACAAAGAACTAGTTGAAGGTTCTTTATCAAAACCTACTGAGTTCTCTATTTTAGCTTTGGGTGGAGACCAATGTGATGATCCTAGTTTGGGTTCAACTCAGGAATTGCTGGTTGGTTCACAGGCCTTGAAAGTTAAAGATGGTATGGCTATTAAACCCTTTATTACTTCTATTATTGAAAATAAATTCAAAATTTTAGAAGGGTTGGTAGAGGAAGGAGAAATTGTTATCCCATAAGAAGTTGGTGTTGTTACACTAGGTGGTTTGAATGGGATCAATAGAATTGGAGAAGGAAACTTGAATATTAATTTGAAGGTGAGCAATGCTGATTTGGGTGTTGCAAAGAAGGGGGTTCTTCTAATGTTAAGAAGAGGGGTTCTAACTTAGCTCCTAGGAGTTAGAGAGTGGATGGTGATTATAAAGATAAAGTGGGGATTTCATCCCCTCATATCTAATGATGTCTTCCATAGTTTTTTGGAATTATAAAAGAGTTAGGAAGAAGAAGGCTTCTCTAAATTTGAAGGAGGTTGTGAAGGATTATGGGATTTTTTTTCATGGTTTATTGGAAACCGAATTATTAAATATTGATGGAAGGGATGTAGATTTGTTAATTGGTTTAGATTGGGACTTGTTTCAAGTTTCTTTAGAAGGTTTGTTTGGGGGCATTTTGCTAGAAATCTAGCATTGCAAAATTTCAAGTTTTGGAGTCCTCCCCCTAATTTAGTATTGGTGATTTGGAGGTTCCTAACAAAGAAAGGTGGAGGATTGCTTCAATTTATTGGAAAATGGATGTATATAAAAGAAGGAGACTTTGGGAGAGGTTGGAAGTCTATTCCTCCAAGGATTTGCCAATGGTGATAGGGGGATATTTTAATTGCCTACTTTCGAAGGAAGATAAGAGGGGAGGGAAGAGATTTATTTTCTCCCAAGGACCTAAGGAAATGAAGACCTTTTTATCTTGTAATGACTTGCATGAGGTTGGGTTTGTTGGATGAAGATTCACTTAGTGTAATAACAAATCTGGTGCTGATCTGATCCTTGAAAGATTAGATAGATGCTTCTTGAATTCGGCAACTTTAAAATCTTCTCATAGAATGGTGGTTAGGCACTTGGCATGGGTTTCTTCTGACCACTGTTTGATCCTCTTAAATCTTCTTGATTTTCAGCCTTTGCTTAAAAGAGCATTCAGATTTGAAGATGTTTGGGCTTCCAACTAGGCTTCAGCTGCGGGGGTGAGGGGGGTTTGGTTGAGAAAAACTGCTAGTAGCAAGTCTCAAATTCTAAATTCCAAGATGAAAAAAATCCTTGAAGGCATTATTTTATTGGAGAAAAGCTAAATATAAAAGTTTATTTCAAATGAAGGAGTGCTTATTGATGGAAATTGAGGAGATTCAAGTTAAAGAAGCTAATGATGGAGGGCTTTCGAAGGCTGATAGCTGGGCTCTCAAAGTGAAGGTGGGGGAACTCAATTCAACTCTTACTCGATTGGATTTTTATTGACCTCATATTGTATGAGGTCAGTACGACCAATCTAGACCTTAGGATCTTTTCAATCCTTAGGATCAATCTTGACCCTAGGATAAATCTAATCTTAGATCAGTCCATACTTTAATATCAATCCAGATTCAAATCAATCTTAATCCCATTTAATTAAACTCTAGATTAATCTAAACTCTAGGATCTTCCTAGACTCTAGATCCTAGGATTCTTGTAGGTTTCAAAATTTAGGATTCCTAGATTTTAGGATTATTCTAGACCCCAAGGACTTCTTAGACACTAGAATCCTTCTAGATCCTAGACCCTAGGATTCTTCCCTAGGATCTACCTAGATCATTGATCAATCCAGACCTTAAGATCTAATCTAGATTATAGAGCTACCTAGACCCTAGAACTTCCCTAGATTCTAGAATTAATCTAGCCCTTCATTAAATTCAAACTCTAATCAAATCCAGACTTCAAACCTCTTAAAACCTTGAACCTAGCCTGATCTCAATTCTACTTCAAACCTTGATCCAATCTATGACCAAGCTTCAACCCGATCCTATCACTTATGATCTTGAAATGATCATAAATGATGTGGGTAATTCAAATCCATTCATTCAAATTCAAAGTCCAATTTAAATCCAGATTTCCAGATTCAAATTCAAGGCCAAAGGTTTAAGTCCTGAAAGCCTTTTCTAGTAAATTTTTAAACATTTCAAAACACTTTCAAATGACTTCTGATTCAGAGTCTATCAGTTGCATACTGATATGACATGTCTCTAGAGACAACCATCCAAATTTAAGCTCATTCAGATGTCTCTAACCCCAGAAACTGAATTGAAATCCATAGGTTGTAAAACCTTCAAATATTTACAGCCTATGCCACTGGACCTATCACCCAGTGGATCTTGACCTTAGAGCTTTCTCCAAAGCCTCCAACCACTTCCAAACCTCTGATTATGACTCACTAAACATTAAAGTGTATTTGTTTGGAGTCATTTTGACCCCCAGTCGACCAGGGATCAATATTACTAGAATACCCCTCAAGCGGGTATAAATAGTCACCTTTGATCAAATGAGCTCCAAATCAAATGCAACTACTTCTAGCAATTTTTAAATATTAAATCAAACCTGTTTGACCTAGACCTAGACCCTGGGTCAACCTGGTTGACCAAGTTAACCTAGGTTGATCTAAAGGTCCATTAATGACCCAAATAGGTCATTTTGACCAAATGGCCTGTCCTGACCTTGAAACTACCTCTACTAGACCCCATTCATCATTTCAAACCTATCAAGCCTAAATCCTGGTCCTAGGTCAACCTGGTTGACCAAGTCAATCAAGCTTAACCAATTCAACGCTTAAGCTTCCATATTTTGAATCAAGCTCCTGATCAACCTCAAACCTTTCCAAACTTCTCTGATCATTTCCCTTAGTGATTTAGATTTCATTGGACCTTTGACCCAATTTTTAGTTGAATTGGTCAACTAGACCCAAACCTAGTCAACTTAGGTTAACTTGGTTCAATCCCTTGAATCCAATCAAATTAACACCTTCAGATTTTTAATTTCATTCTAAGGTGTGGTCCAAACATATCTAAACCCATTTGAAACCAAAACATGTTTCATTTGACCAAGTCAAGTTATTTTGATTTGGTCAAAACCATTCAAAGTCCCATACATCACTTCAAACTTGAATTCCATGGTTTGACATATGTTCTAAGTCACTCCAATTAATCTTTGAGACATCTCACTGCTACATCTACACTCATGGGCCAATTAACTAGTCAAATAGTCAATGGGTGGTCAAATGACTCTTTTAAAATGGTCAAATCACCTCCTAGGAGCTAATCCACTCCATTTAAACCATCCCAGCATCTTTGGTGGAGTCTAGAATCTTCTTAGGACCTACCCCAGCCCTTTGATCAAGATATAATGGCTCCTAATCATCCCACATGGTTGCTAGGTGACAAAATAAGCTTTTTACATGGCATGCGCTCTTTTCCATTTATTCCCTACTACTAACCAACCTCAGGGATATGTGGCATCATCCAGGAGCTCCCAAGTCGATCTGAGCCATTCCTTTGGCCTGGAGAAGGCTGAATAGGGAAAAAAACCTTTAAGTGGGCCTCATTCTTCAAATCCTAGTCTCTCTCCACTCAAGTCTTCTGAGAGCCAAAACTTCAGTTCTATTAAGCTCTCTAGCAATCCCTCAAGCTCTCCTAACCAAAATCCGGTGGTTGAAGGTAGCCGGCGGTGAACTTTCGGCCAAACCGAAGGTCAAATCCATCTAGCTCGAATATTGCTCAATCTGAGGAGTTTCAAACCTCGACTTCCATTGGAGAAAGATTCAAGGACAAACTACAAGTTTGAAGCTATCTTAAATTGATTAATCCGTCATTAATCTGAGGTATAATGCCTAACCCTAGGTAAAATCACTTAGAGAGAATTAGCTTCTTATAAAGTGATTTCCAAACATTAAAAATTGCTCCACATTGACTCTGTTCATGTGCTTAATTCATGTTTAAAATTTCAAGCTAAATGGTTTGTTCGATCGAGAGAAAACTCAGGAAAACCCATTCTAGGGTTTTGGCTGGGTTATGCTTAACTGCACATATTTTAAGCCGTTGATCTTGAGATCAACGGCTCTGATTGCTCCATTCTGTAGCCCTTGTTAATTGCGGATTCGATCACGTATTTAATATCTTCATTAAGCACAATCTCTACCGTCCAGCTCGAACATTGCTCGAACGAAGGGTCTATGATCCGCACTGATGTGGTTTAGTGAAAGAAGCGTCCGCGGTGTTGATTATTTAATGATTGTTGGTGGCACAATCATTGCGCCATCGACAATCATTGTCCCACGGTTTTGGTAGCCTAAACTGAGGCTGCCGCGTGTCCCACTCAGTAGCCGTGCCACCATAACCGTTAAATGAATTCAAATTTGGTTTTAAATCATTTTAAAATCCATTTTTCTTTAAAAGATTATATAAAATTAAATATAAATAAAAAAAATTAGTATTTTATATCTAATTACTCAGATAATTAAACTCTTTAATTCAAAATTAAAATAATTTTAAGATGTCATATATTTTTAAAATTATTTCAAATATTAAATATTTATTATTTTTAAATAATATTTAATTAAAAAGAATTAAAATATGTTCAAATTTTGAGGAATTTAATTTCTTTAAGCTCTCTGATCTTAAGAAAATGTTTAGAAATTATTTTAATTTTATATTTAGAATTATTTTTAATAATTAACTACTTTTAATTATCTTAAATATAATTAATTATTAAGATCTTCTAAAAATAGTTAAAATTCTATTTTTTTTAGAAATTTTAATAACTTAGATTAAATTTTTTATTTAAATACTTTAGTTTAAGATTATTTTAAGACCTTAATTTTAATATATTTTAAATAATTTGAATTATTTGAAGACTTTAATACTTATTTAATATTTAATTAAATATTATATCAAATATTTTAAAAATTAAAAACTTAATTTTAAAATAATTTTGATAACCTGAGGATCTCTCAATCCCTTACAAAATTATTTTAGTAATATTTTAAAATTATTTTATTTTAAAACTTAGGTTTATAGGTTTATATATATGTATATATGTATTTTAAACTTCTTTTTAAAACTATATACATTTAAACCTTTAAGCCTTGAGAGGTCCATGGAAATTTAAACATAGATTAAGCTTGATTGAATAGAATCCATGTGGAGTGATGATTAATCAATGAATAATTACTTGGTTAATTATTCATTAATTAATCTTTCAATTAATCAAATTTTAACTTGATTTGCATGCTTAAAGACATACACACACCACCTAGTTCCAAGGCTCTCTTAGACTTAGGAATTGATTGTGCTTGTGCATGCTTATGTATATGTTAAGTCAAGGGTTTAGAAACTTTGATTCAAACCCAATAAACTTAGTGACATGATTAAGGATAATAATTAAGGACTTGTTTAGAAAACTTAGAATATTTCCAATAATTAGTATACACCTCCTTTTTACATGAAAATTTGAACACTTGAACTTAGTGACACTCTCAATCTTAAGAAAAATCCTCACTGATTTTTGAATTCATTAAGCCCTCTAATTAACTTAATCAAAATCAAAGCTTAATTAAGCCTTTAAAACTTCCAAAAAATATAATAAATCAATTTTAAATCACAAAAATACAAATAATACCTCTAACTTACCAAAATTGAACCCTTAATCAATGAAAAATAAAAGCCCCTTTACTGGACTTCAAAATCAAGTTTAATTTAAGTTTAATTGAAATTTAATATTTAAATAAATAAATTAATTAAAAATAATTAAAAATTTCAAAATTCTCTCAAACACTTAGGAATCTCTCCTTAGGTCATTCCTGACCTTTAGAGTTGATTCCCAGGAGTTTAGAGGTCATTTGGATTCAAACCATCAAAAGCCTTTTAATTAAATAAATTTTAAAAATTCAATAAATACTCAAAACTTTGAAAATTCATAACTAATTTAAATGAACTCTAAATTGAGCAAACTCAAAGGCATTCAACTCACCTTAAGGTCTAATATTTATAAAAAATATCAACTTTCCATAAATCAATCAAATATTTTAAAAAGTCGACTTTTGGTCAAATCTAGTTCAAAATTAAGGCAAAACTTTAAACCTTCATAATAAAATACACAAAAATCCAATTTCACCATACTTACAGTCTAACTGATTTTACTAAGGTCTAGTATTTTAATAAAATATTAACTTTCCATAATTGAAGCTTAATCAAAAAGTCAAATTTTGACCCCTTAATTAAATGATTAAAATAATCCAAAAAATTCCAAAATTCAATAAATCTTTTAAAATTCCAGAAAATATTAATTAAACCTTAAAATCAGTAATCAAACAATCTTAATTAAAATTTAATAACTTCCAAACTTTAAATTAAAATTTAATTATTTAATTATACGATTATCACTAGGTAACCCTGGCCTACGAGGCTGTTAGCTTAGCCCCAAGGAAGGTGAAATAAACTTCACAGCCTCAGTGTAAAATAAAGGTGATAATCAATAATCATTTAAAATACACTTTAAAATTAATTTTAATCCATTAATACTTAAACTCAAAACTTAAAATCACGTAAGCCTTTCAACTAACCAGAATGTTAAGCAACTTCAATCAAGTGCCATATTTAAGACATATCAAAGCCACACAACCTACCTCACATATTTTAGATGGTTTGCTAGGACAACTAACTCAAGTCTTAGGCTAGGCCGGTGTTTACTTTTCTGTTGTGTGCCAGATTTTCGAGCTTTTACAGCATGTTGTCTACTATTGGTAGAATTGATGTGATTGTTTATTTATTTCTGCACTCTATCTTGTGATTGATTGTACGTTAGATCTAGCCCTAGGTTAGGGACAATTTATACTAATTCAGTCTCATGCAGGTGGCCATGCTCTTACAGGGCATTTAAAATTATAGGGGCAATAATTAAAGATTTAAAATTAATATTGTTTTATGCAGGTGCTCCAGAAATTACTTAAGTCCCCCTTTAAATTAAAAGAGTATGGCCAATTATGGCTGTGATTTGAACATCTTAAGTTTGATTAACATAACTACTTGAGATTGATTATAACTGCTTGGGATGTTTTATTAAATATTGATTATTAGGATAACCCTACATGATCGAGTCTAGATTTTTAATTTTAATTGATATAATTTGAATGTATTTGAGTTGTAAATTGTATTAAGTGACTTGAGAATGAGATATATACATATCCTACTTAGATTGCAAATAGGAGAGGACATCCCTTCGGGGAGAGTTCTCCATTTGGAATCCTAAGTTAAGGTACTTTTAAATATCCAAAGAGAAAAGATTACACGCTTGTCCAGGGAGAGTTTCTTTTCATTTGGATATCTGGACCCGACGATCCAAGGAGCCCCGCAGAAGGACGAAGAAGTAAAGAATGAGAAGAATCTAAAATATCAAAGTCACTGGAGTCTTAGGAGTAGAATTCGGGTCGTAGTCAGTGGTACCCGGCCACTTTACTTTTCTTTCAAACCACCCTGGGTTGTATAATTAAGTGGCACTTGCCACATGGACTTTTATTTTAAGTATTAATTTAATTGATTTGATTATTTAATTAATTTGATTGATGTTGATTATGATTAGGATTGCCTGCTCTTTGTAGTTTTTTGGCGAATATTGCATGTCAATTTTGATTTAGCCTGGAACTCGATCGGAGGCTCGTGAGGGTACGATTAAACTATTTCTATTTAAATAAAATTCAAAAGACTTAAGCTGACATAGTAACTTTAACGTTTTAATAAGTAAGCTCGGGACCACTGCAATTTTTCATAAGCATATTTGTTGCACTTTCTTTCCATTTGCTAGGCACCTCCCCGCCTGCGGGTTCTGGCAGACCACTTGGCCTATGAGGGTGCAGTTCTATCCAAGGGGATCTATGTATCTTCTAGGATAAAACTATTTTTTAAGACTAATTTTAAAACTTCTTCATCTTGATTTTAGCATTTAATCAAGTTAATTTGAATGCATTGCATTAGATACAAACTTAAAAAATATCTAAAATTTTAATTGCATTTTAATTTAAGCATATCACCTAACATATGTCAAGGGTTCAATTAGGAATCTGCTCTAGATGTTGACCCCAATTCCTTAAACTCAACCTTGAACAACGTCCCTAACCACTCTTTCATTTAAATACTTGATTCATGGTTTTGAAGTGCTAATGTGATTTAGCTGGCTCCCCAATCAAGGCTGGGGTAAATCCAGGTTTGCATTGCATTAGCTAGGATCTGGGTTACTGATTTTTAGTGCCCATTTTAGATTTAGGTTCTGAGACAGATTCTTAATCTTAAGATATCAACCTCTGGGAATCTAATTCCCACTTTCTAATAAAATTAACCATTCAAACTCAAATCTCTCTTTTAATGAAATTCAAGCCCAACACTTAGGATAGGTTGGGGTATTTTCTGAAGTTATTTAGAATCTCAAAACACCTCCTACCCTTCTTCCTTTGACTCCAGAAAGAACTGTTCAACCATAAACCAGTCCCTGTTGAAATTCCAGTCCCTACCTCCTTTAAAATCAAACTTTGAAAATCTTAAATGAAATTCGTATCGCTATTTTAATCGAGAGTATTCATAGAAAATTTTCTTGTTCCCTATGATGTAATTAACTATAAGGGATTACGCTCGTTAGAGATTTAGAAACCCATACCAGATTTCAAAATTAAGATTTTCAAAACATTCATTAATTATCTTTCGGAAAATTAATGATCATTATTATCTTTTTCAAATGATCGTTAATAGACGATATCCTCTTCGCTCGAGAAGATATATTGTACTATTATCATAACTTTGATTATGAAATTAATTATCTATATCTAGATCATTATAGTTAAATATTGGATTAAATATCATTTTAATCCTTCGGGATTATATGTTGTTTATCCTTGAGTTTGATTATAATAAGCAGGATAAATCTCAAGTTTTGAAATCTGAACCTATTAAGGAATAATATGTTCACCTTTGGAGGTGATATGTTATTCATAATAAAAGTTTGATTTCAAATATTAAAAATTCTAGAAATTTAACTTTCCCAAAGATAGATTAATCCTTTTCAAAACTATAATCTTTTCAATCAAAATAAAAAGGCGACTCCACTAGGAAAAATCTCTCTCTCCATCTTTAATAGCGCTACAAATTTTGTTGCATTGGTAGTTTTGACAACCTTTCTTCCGTTGGTCTCTCGCCCATTTCTCCCTTGGCTGAGTGTGACCAACTCAATTAAGATATGTAAAAAGAGAGGTGAGTGTAGGAAATCTCCCTCCAAGCCAGGCTTTAACATTTTGCCTCCAAGTTCATTGGTAGAGCAAAAGAGTCAAGCCAATTCAAAATCTTCCTATATATTTTGCAAACTTGCATGCGAATAAATCTTTGTATGGTAAGTTTCACAATTTATAGAAAATCCCTCAATCTCAAAACCAATATTTAAAATTTATTTAATCAAACCTGGATTTTGACATTTCACCCTAAGCTAGTCAGTGTGGTGAAAGAGTCAAGTCAAGGTCCCCAGATTTCTCCACTAACTTTTGTGAAAATTTTTGTTGAGAATAAAACTCAATATTTTGAGTTTCGAAAGTCAAGGAAAATCTTTTAAATCAACTTAGAACGTCATTATCATGGTTTTTTATAACATTTTGTTATAGTTGAACATATGCAACACAAATCCAAAACTCTTTTGTCAAATTTAGGCTTTAACATTTCTCACCCAAATCACTTGGTGGGGTGAAAAGAGTCAAGCCTAATTTCTTAGGATCTTCAGGTTAATTTGGTAAACCTACATATTTGAACAAGATTCAATATATTGAGTTTAAAATTTTGAAGAAGATCTGTTCAGTTTCAACCTTGAGTTTAAATCCAATTTTGAACTTAAATTTAATCTCAATTGAAATTCAATTTCAACCTTGAATTCAAACCCAAACATAACCTCAAGATTCAAAACCTTATGTCTAAATTCAACTTTCATCTTGAATTCAAGTGTGATTCTAACTTTGAATTTAACTTTAAATTTGATTTTAAACTTAAATTCAGATTTTGACATTTCGACCCAAGTCAATTGGAGAAATGAAAAGAGTCAAGCCTGGACATCGAATTTTTCATATCGATTTTGTGTACCTACATGATTGAGTGAAACTCAACCTATTGAGTCACAAAATTTGAAGAAAGGTCCATTCGACTTCAACCTTAAGTTCAAATTCAAATCCAACTTTGATTTAAAATACAATCTTAACCTTAAGTTCATATTTGATTTTCACCATAAACTTAAATTCAATTTTGAATTCTAATTCAAGTTCAAGCTTTGACATTTTGCCCCAAGTCAATTGGTGTAGCAAAAGAGTCTAGTTCAACCCTTAAAATTTCTTTGACATTTTTGTAAACTCTCATGTTGAGTGAAAACTCAACATGTTGGGTTTCAAAGTTCAAATAAACTGATCAAATTTAAAATTCAAATGCATTTTCAAAATTAACTAATTCAAATCACATTCTTTTAATTTTAGGAATTCGAGCACTCAAATGGCTGGGAAACTCATCTTCTCCTTGGATAGAAACTTGATAGTAGAAGGAATCACTTCTGGTAATTTCATCCAGTTTGAAATGCACTTCCAAGACTTCAAGTTATCAGTCAACAGAGAAGAAATGATAGATATGTCTACCGAAATACAAAGGGACATCCCCTTAGTTAGATTACTTTAGGGTCAGGAGTTGACTCCCCCATCTCCGAGATGGAGATCACTGTCACCTTTTTACCCACTGTATCCTCTACTAAGGAGGATAACAACTAGAAGTCAATAACGACGGGAGAGCTACCATCTCAATTCGAGATTGGGTCAAGTTCTAGCACCCTATCGTCAGCAAGAACAAAATGAAGAACTACCTTCAAGGAGTCAGAAAGAAAGTTGTTAAGGCCAGAAAGACTGCTGAGGCGAAAGCCTTAAAGCAAGGCAAGTCTGAGGTCAATCAAGAGTTCGTTGCTCCTTCTACGTACCCCTTCTCTGGTGAAAATCATTTCCACCCTTCTCCTGTTTCTCAAGGGAAGGAGGTTATAAAAATCAGAGCACGATCTTCAATGCACCTTCTAGACTACTACATGGTAAGAATCAATAAAGCCAAAACAGAATAAACACCAGTAGTAGGCCCTAGGCCCCCAATTAAAGGTTATGACCCGTCCACTCTACTAGAAGATATTAGGTCACATTTCTATATGTGTTCCACTACATCACCTACAGAGGAGGAGGTGTAGAAACCACTCGGAGTGCCACTCTCCTAATTACTAGACCCCTAGTAATGAAAGGGAACTAATCTAAGATTATATCAGATAGTGATACTGTCAAAATTCAACTTTCAACGGGGTCCTATCGAGAAAAATCTTTTGATTTAAGTGATGCCAAAACTTCTACGGATAGTGCAGACCCAATAGTAGTCTCTCCCTCTAAAGGAAATCAAAGCAATTCAATTCCTTACTACTGGGGTCATGCCACCTAGACTTGTAACTTTTTAAGGAAAAGTTTCTAATTTCTCAAGTGTACTGATTTTAGATTCTCAAGATAGTTGAATCATCATTTTAATAAAATTGACCTCTCCCTTAAGTCTTAAGCACGAGAAAGGTGCAGTTGACTCCAAATGTTTGAATACCCCTCCCTCCCACCTCTTTTGTGGGATTAATTTAACTGTTGAATCAAAATAAATGACAAACTTAAGTTGACCTTTGAAATGAAGATCTTCTCAAATTTCTAGCAATTTTATATCTTAATAGATGTCTCTTGCATGCTTAAAATCAGTTCAATGATTTTTAAAAGTCAAGCCGATATTCTTTTCAAAAAGATTGGATCTTGCCCTGAGGATAATTCGTCCTTGTATAAGAGAATGCGTTTTCTTCTCTTATACTTGAGATGTAATCCTGACATTGAAATAAAGTAGGTGCAGCTTCTTCTCAAAATCAAAACAAAATCAAAAAGATGTGCAAAGTGTGCCAATAATTAAGAAATGCTTGAAGTGCACCAGAAGTTAAAAGATACGCAATGGGCGCCACAAGTTAAGAAATGTGCAGAATGCACTTAAAATCAAAAGATGCATAATGTGCGCCATCAGAAAAAGAAAGAAAGAGGCTCCCTTCATCTAAATCATTAAATCTCGAAAAACCCAGTCAATTTTAAATTACTTGATTTTGAGAATCTTGAATCCAGAATTTTTGTCGTGCATCGATAATCTATTAAGATACAAAAAAATCTCTTGTGCAAGAGAATTGAAAAGATTAAATTTCTTTATTCAACTTAAACCACTTTGAAGTTATTTTATTAATTTAAAATAGTTAAGGGAGACCCCAGTTTAGTTTCTACAAAACTTAGTCTGGGTTAACAAAACCTAAATCCTTTAACCTTTTCAGCTTAGCTAGAGTCACTTAACTCTTCAATGTAGTTCTGAATTTGTTCCTGTTTGTCATTCCGACGGGGTCCAAATAGCTTGAGGGAGTTTTCTAATAAAGAGAATTGAATCTTCTACTCTTGATAAAAATTCAAATTTGGTCCTTGAGGAGTGTGTGTGAGTTTTTCCACATAGGCATCTTTTCCTACAAGGCCTTCTTTGTAAAATTACACTCTATGCTGGGTCCAAGATCAATCCTACTAGACGAGTATTTTTTAATGCTAGAAATGGTCATTCAAAATCAAACCCCACCCTATCTGGGTCCTAGATCTTTCTGATCTAAGAGCGTAGTTTCCTTCACTGAAACTTGTTGTTTAAAATCAAACTATAATTGAGTAGAGTACCCGACTTCAATTTGAAGATCTCTAAGGCCTCAAGCAAAGTTAAATACATGCTCGATGAAGTTTGAAAATCCATAAGTCACGGTTGATTCGAGATCCCAATAAATTGTGTTACTTTAGAACTCCCCAAGTAGGAGTCTTGGTCGTAGTCATTTGGAGACCACTTTTGTTGAAAAGCTTGAATAACGTTGACCAGATCGTTCATTTTATATGACAATCTTTGAGGGAATTTCCAATTAACTGATCAACCCTGAAGAATGCCACCCAATATTTTTTTTTTTAAAATATTGGGGAGGCTCTTTAGGATGTACCATGTTAGATGAGTGTCAAACTTAAATTTAAATTCAAAACCCATTTAAAATCAAATTCAAAATTAATTTCAAAAACTTTTAAAACTCAAAATTAAATCAAATCAAGTTCAAAATCTTCCCAAATTTAAACTCAAATCAAATCAGTTTCAAAATTTTTAAATTCAATATTAATAAAAATTAAATCAAATTTTAAATTCAAATCCCTCAAATTCAAAATCAATTCAAATCAAGTTTCAAGTTCAAATATCTTCTGATTCAAAACATAATCAATTCAAATTTAAATATCATTTAAATTTCAAGTTCCAGAATTCAGATTCGATCCTCTGTATAGAGCAAGTGTCCTCTACACATGATCATTCAGACTCAATCCTCTATGTAAAGCAAGTTTTCTTCACATATGATCATTCTAGACCTGATCCTCTGTATAGAGCAAGTTTCCTCTATATACGATCACCCTGACCTGATCCTCTATACAGAGCAAGTTTCCTCTATATATGATCATCCAAACTCGATCCCTAGTGTGAAGCAAGTTTCCTTCACATACGACCACTCCAGACCTGCTTCTGTGCAAAGCAATGCTTCCTTCTCGCAGGATCATCCAGTTTCTTTTCCTTAAGGAAAGATGCGAGTCATCGTGCTTTCTTTCCTTAGGATTAGATCTTCTAGTGATGGAGCACGCCCTCCGTGGCACCATCCTAGGTTTAAAATCCAGATCTGATCCTCTGTGGTTAGGTGTGATTCCTAGTGCTTCCTTCCCACATGATCATCCAGTTTTCTTTTCCTTAAGGATAGATGTGAGTCATTGTGATTTCTTTCCTTAGGATTAGATCTTCTAGGGATGGAGCATGCCCTCTGTGGCACCATCCTAGGTTTAAATTCAAGATCTGACATTCTGTGGAAAGCAATGCTTCCTTCCCACATGATCCTCCAGGTTTTCTTTTCCTTTAGGATAGGATTCTTCCTTTCCTTAGGATTACACGTGCTAGTGGTCGAGTACGCCCTTCGTGGCACTATCCTAGTTTCTTCTAGTTTTCTTTTCCTTAAGGATAGATATGAGTCATTGTGCTTTCTTTCCTTAGGATTAGATCTTCTAGTGGTGGAGCACGCCCTCTGTGGCACCATCCTAGATTCAAAATCCAGATATATTCTTCTGTGGGAAGCAATGCTTCCTTCCCTCTGGGTCCTCCAGTCATCTTTTCCTTAAGGGCAGATGAAAGTCATAGTGCTTTCACTCCTAAGGATTAGATCTTCTACTGATGGAGCACGCCCTTAGTGGCACCCTCTTAGATTCAAACTTAAGACTCGATTTTTCATGGGAATAATTTCTTCCTTCCCACAAGATCTTCCAGTTTTCTTTTCCTTTAGGATAGGATTCTTCCTTTCCTTAGGATTAGACGTGATAGTGGTGGAGTACGACCTTTGTGGCACCATCCTAGCTGCTTCCAATTTTCTTTTCCTCTGGTTAGTTTCTCCCTTTCCTTAGGATTAGACGTGCTAGTGGTGGAGTACGCCCTTCGTGTTACCATCCTAGCTTCTTCCAATTTTCTTTTCCTTAAGGGCAAATGTGAGTCATTGTGCTTTCTCTCATTAGGATTAGAACTACTAGTGATGCATAATGCCCTCTACTGCACCGTTGTAGTTTCAAAATTCAAAACTTTAATCTTGATCTCCTATAGGAAGCAATACTCCCTTCCTATGTGATCATCCAGTTCTCTTTTCCTTAGAGTAAGTATTCTCTTTCTCTTAGGATTAGACTCTCCAACGATGGAATAAGTCCCCTGTGGCATCGTCTTGGATTTAATTTCAAATTCTAAAATAAAACTTGCTCTTTTTGTAAAGTACTATTTATAACTGCTCCTGTTTGGATTTGTCAATCCCATCTACCTTTATATTGCTGGGATGAAGTTAATTTTACTAAAATTGCTTCAAGGGTTGGAATACTGATGTATCTAAATGGAAATTATTTTAAATGGGGAAAGAGGGAATTTGCCCGAGTTTGTGTCTGAATCAATTTAGAATCCAAATTACCAGTGGAAATTTGGGTGGATGGATTAGGTGGGAGATTATTTCAAAAGATCAAATATGAGAAGATTACTTCTTTTTGTTTTCATAGTGGCATAATTGACATTTGAAATTTAAGTGTTCTGAACTAAGTGCTCATGATGATAATGCAAAAGGTATTAATAAAGCTCCGAAGGGATCTACTTCTGATTTTCATAGCGTTTCAAACTTTAATCATCAAAATTAGGAATATGGTCTATGAATGCATGTTAAAATAAAAAATAATAGATTTAAGAAGTTGAGGAAGGAAGCTGGGTCAAAACCTCTAAAGAATTTGAATGAGGTGAATGTAGTCAAGTAAAAATTCACTGAATTTCAAGCTGTCAGAAATAATCAGAATGATAAAGTGGAGGAGAAGGGAAAATCTGATGATTTGCATCAGAATCAAGATAAATTAGAAGAAAATGAGCTTCAAATTTTTGATAATTTGCATTCTGCTATTTGTGTGGCTAATAAATACAATATTTTAGATGATTCTAGTGAAGATGTAACTGCTTTTATTCTGTCGTTATTTCCGGAAGTAAGAATGAACATATAAATTCTTCAAGTAATGGTATAGATCATGAATATGTTGTAACTTCAAGTTCTGAAGTTACGGCTTCTACTGTTGGGATTGTCAAATTTGGATGTAAAGATACTATGGTTGCTAGTACTGAATTTCTGAATTCTAATGCTATAAAGCACAAATTCAACAGTTAGCTAAAATTCTTTGGACCTATAGAATCTGTCCCTAGAAAAAGAAGAGGAGAAGGGAATATGAGTAAGATAGGTGGGGAATCTTCCCCTTTGGGTAATTAATGTCTTTTTCTGTGTTTTAGATTTGTAGAGGGGCTAAAAAGAAGGAAGCCACTCTATATCTTAGAGAGTGTGTGAAAGATAATGCTATTGTTTTTAATGGCTTAACTAAAACCAAGCTTGCTAGAACTGATAAGAGGGATATCCACAAAACTATTGGGAATGATTTAGATTTTTTCCATCATCCGGTGAAGGGTACATCTGGTGTAATTCTTGTGTTATGGAATAGGAATGTTGTGTCTTTTAGAGTGGTGGAGCACTCATCTCAATTGGTCATTGGGGTTCTTGATACGCTTACTAAGGGGTGTTGGAATGTTGTTACAATGTATGGGAATAAGGAGTTTCATGTTAGAAGGAGGTTGTGGGATAGTCTTGAAAGGCCTGTTGTGGGAAGTGTTCCTTCTATTGTGGGAGGGGACATTAATTGTTTATTATCCAGGGAAGATAAGAGGGGTGGTAAAAGATTTATTATGTCTTAAGGGCTGAAGGAGATGAAATTTTTATGGCTAATATTGATTTTCATGATGTAGGTGTTGTTGGACCAAGGTACACTTGGTGTAACAATAAAGAAGGTCTGCAAGAATTTGCAAAAGACTTGATAGATGTTTGATGAATTCTATTGCTTTACAGGTAGCCCTGTTGGCTATGATCAAGCATGTTGCAAGGGTGGCATTAGATCTCAGTCCGATTGTTTTCAAATTTAATGAGGTGCCTCAGTTCCAGTCAATGATATTAAGATTTGAAGACACTTGGAAGTCTTATCTGATGGCATGGAATATTGTTACTGAGCCTTGGAGGAAAACTAATTTTGGTGATGTAGCTTACATTCTTAATAGGTAACTTCAAAGAACTTTAAAGGCTTTATATTACTGGAATAAAAACAATTGTAAAAATCTGTGCTTGCTCAAGGAAGAGTTAAAAAAAGACATTTTGGAGTTACAATTGGAGGAAGATACTGAAGGAGGGCTTAATCTGGAGAAGTTAAACTTGCTTCATGGTAAAGTACATGAACTTAAAATTACTTTAGGTAGATTATCTACCTAGTGGAATCAGAGGGTGAAGGAAAATTGGCATGAAGGTGGAGACACTAATTCAAAGTTTTTTCATGATTATGCATCAGCTAGAAGAAATGGAAAAAATTTTAGACAAATTAAAGATGATGATAATAAATTGGTGGAAGATAGTAAGCTAATTGAAGCAAAATTTTTGAAGTTTTTTAAGAAAGAGTGGATATTCAAAAATTGTAATTTGTAAGATTGGCCGCTGGTGAATGAAGAAAAGAAATCTGCATCTTCTGAAATTGATTAGTTAAGTGCTGAAATCAATGAGGAGGAGCTTTTACTATAGTGTTTTAGCAAGGGGTTAGCAAAGCTCCTGGATTGAATTGGAGCATGGCCTCATTTTTCAAGTTCTATTGGAGTATTGTAAAGGATGTAACTTGGAAAGTAATTGACAGTTTCTTTAAAATTGGTGTTATGCATGAAGCATGGAAGGATATAATGATCGTTCTGATTCCAAAATTGAAAAATCTTGTATTGCCTTCTAACTTTCGTCCTATTAGTCTCTGTCAAACTATTTACAAGTTTGCTATAACTATAATTGTTAATAGAGTGAAAGGTTGTATCTCTAAGATTATTACTGAAGAACTAGTTGCTCTCATTCCAGGAAGATCTATGTCTGAACATTGTTTGTTAGCTCATGAAATTTTTAATAAGTTCAAAATTTCTAAAAATAAAAAAAGATTAATGGCAGTGAAGATGGATATAGAACAAACATATGATAGCATGGGGTAGATGGCATTAGAACAAGTTTTAAAATGATATGGGTTCCCCTCCAAGATCACTAATCTTATTATGGAGTGTGTGGTGAATGTGAGATTTTCAATCATATTAAATGGGAAAAAAACTTAATGGATATAAGCAAAGAGTGGTTTTCAGTAAGGATGTCTTTTGTCACCTTATTTATTCATTATGTGCTCTCAACTCTTATCAAATGTAATAAATCAAAAAGGACAAAAATTAGTAATTCAGATTTCTCCAAGAGCTCAGAAGATTACGCATCTTCTATATGCAGACGATGTTCTATTATTTGGTTTAGTGTCAGCAAGATTAGCTCAAGTAATGATAAGCATAGTTGTTGAATTTTGTGGGTGGACTGGGCAAAAGGTTAGCAATAACAAGTCTCAGATTACATTTGGAAAGGCAGTTAGATCTTCCAGAAAGAGGGAAATTAAAAAGAGGTTGGATTTCAAAATGGTTAATGAGTTGCAATACTTGGGAATAAAAATTGAATTACGAAGAATGGTTAAGGCGGACAATCAAACTATGGTAGATTATGCATTGGAAAGATTAAATTCTTGGGGTGATAGATTTTAATCTTTGGCTGGTGTTGACCTCATTTTTGTATGAGGTCATGAGGACCTACCTGGGTTTTCTTTTGGTGACCTAATGATTGAGGGTTGTCCATCACTCAATCATATAGGTCCCAATCCAACTTCCAATCAATCTTCGATCATTTTCCAATCAAATTTCGATCACACTCCAATCTAGTTCTCAATCTACACTTCCTTCAAATTTTCAATCACACTTCGATTCAATCTCAATTCAAACTTCAAACATCCAATATTTTAATCAATCATCAATCAAGCTTTAAATCGAATTCAAACGAGCGTCATTAAGTCAATTTGAATCTATTCTAGAGAATTTTAACGTTGAAAATTTCGATCAATTTAATTTAATGAGTTTTGACTCAACTCAAGTGCAAGTTAACTTTATTAATTTTAATTGATTCAATTTGAGTTAAATTAATTTTGATGAAGGCAAATTTGCTATATCAATTTAAATCAAAATGCTACTTGATGAATTTGGTTTCTATAAATCCACATTTCTTCTCCAATTTAGCTCTCTAAATCATATAATATTAACCATCCGATTAAGTTTTAAAGGCTGCATGTCTTTTTTTTATTCATTCTAATAGCATTAGGACGCCCCGTCACTCTAAGGATCCCATAACTCCAAGCCCTAGTCGCTCCATATGCAAGCAGCCGTAAAGCCTCCCACAAGCAGTCGCTCCCTCCTCTTTTCCACCAGTCTAAGCTTAAAAAAGAACGAATCAAAGCTCTAGCCACCATTCTTCTTGTATAGTAGATTTTAGCCCCTTGCTTATGTGTGCGATCCCAGAGACGAATAGAGAAGGAGGCGGATGGGAGGGAGACTTTTGAGCATGCTTGTGCAATTGATTGAGTGTGCCATCTGGTTTGGTAATCTTCTCCCCTTCTTAATCTTTGATTGGTTTTATTCATTTAAATCAAGAATTAAAGATTTGAATCAAAGATCTCATTGATTAAAAAAAAATATGAGGTAAAATTCATTTTCCTTCCTTCTTTTGATAAGCTTGGTAGTTGAGAAGTGATGAAAGTTTGTTGGAATGCATATAACCACATATGATTTATCTTAATAAGTCAATGGCTGCATTTATTTCACCTTGTTTAGTTAGACCGCTTGATACTTTCTTCCTCTTCTTTGAGTTTTTCTTTTCTTGGAACTGAAAGGAAGAGTTTATGTCTCTTGAGAAATAAAGAATAAAAGAGTTTGTTTAGCTTATTTCCTTAAAGAACAGTAAATACAACACTCTACATTTTTTTAAGCTTGAATAGTAGTTGACGAGACTAGGTCTTTTCCTTTCATCACCAAGCAAGTTTCTTTTAGATGTTCATCCAAATTTATTTTCACTAAGTTGATTGTGATGGATATTCTCAGACATATACATTGCTTACTATTAGTTCGATAATGGTTGGATTAGGCAAACATTTAACAAAGAAATGTTTGTGGGTTTGACTTCCAAAATAATTACAAGAACTTTCTCTATTTTAGTTCAGATTTATTGCGTATGAGTTAAACATGAAAATATGATTAGATTTTTCTTTGCAAATTTTTGATTGACAGTGAACTTTGTGAATTTTGGGTAAATCCTAGTGGAAGATTATCCATGGTATAATATATGAAGATGTGTAAGTAAAGGTGTAACAAATCCTTGTAAAGGTTACTTGTAAACTATATTCACATCATGCATTTAAAAAAAAAATGTAGCAAATCTTAGCCAACTGCAAACTTCTTCTTCTTTTCTCTCTTCCATTTCATACTTGATCTAACTCATTCGTACTTACTATTTCTTGATGGTAGATTTTGTTCATAGTATAGAAGTTGATTTGCCTTAAAATATACAAGTCCTTTTATCTTATGTTATTTTATTTTGAGCACTGGAATCTCTATTTGCGTATTTGATATATGAGTAGCTTTCTAATATTTATATAGATGTGTATAAGAGGTGCGTATGAACTTCTACTATGGCATAATTTAGCATCCATGATTTCAAACAATGTGTTAATTTAAACGCACATTTTACCATTATCATGAGTATATTTTCGAATCCCATCTATAGTCAATGATAACATTTATTAATTTGATCAAAGAGTTGTTTTTCTGGAATGGAAACAAATGCTTGAAACTATATTTTCGCCTAAATGTTTAGATTCAAGAAGCTTCAATGGGTAGTAGCTTTTCTCTTATCTTCCATGTGATAACAATGGTTATTTTGAAAGCTTGTATATATGGACTTGCTCCAATAGGGAAAGTGCCTGCAACGTCAAAAGATTAAAAAAAAAAAACACTTGCATGCTTTACATTTCATATCATATTTATACATTCAGTGAACAACATGCATATTAATCAAGGTAGGGAAAACTCCATATGAGTTTCTTGTAGGTGATAGTTGTGTTATGTTTGATAAAATCATATGATTGATAACCATTCATTGTGTTAATATTTTGTGTTAATACTTGGCACCACTTGGCATACTATCTTAATTTGTTAAAATGATATATGTGAAATGCTTGTATTATAAAATTGAGCTTCAATATCATATACACATGCAAGCTTAAGCAACATTTATGAGTTTACCGAAGATTTCTAATATATGTTTGAAGCTATGTAGCATATGGATCGGTGTCTATGCTAGTATGTTCTAGCATGGTTCATATACACTCTTCCTCTAAACTTTATGTCTATGAGTTTTCATATGCTTCATGTATTATTCATCTCTTAACCTTGTTTATTAACATCAATAGGCTTTCATATGTTGATTTAGATGCACGCATAATTTTATATATGAATATCACTTGTGTATGTCTCTCACTTTCATATGCTTTTATTCTTCTGTTCTTCCTACGAATAATTATTTATTGCGAATGAAAGAGCAGTGTATATGAGCTATTCCTACTAACATGTATATATATAAATCATATTTTGGTATAAAATCTCTCATATTAGCATGTAACCAAAAGCATCATAACCTACATAATCAAAGGTTATCTTAAACTTCACTTAATGATTTCATAAGTTTTGAAGTAGTGTATGTTAATATCTCTTTAATTTTTCAGGTGTTATTAATATATATGCTTTGTTTTTCAAAGTATCTTTTATGAGTTTTATGTATAAATTAATTTTGGAAATTATAATACATTGAGTTCTGACACCTCTTTCTCTCTTCGCCTTTTTGTGAGGTACTGATGGAGCTGATTGGAGGATAGAGCCTAGGAGCTTTACTCACCCCCGTTCTTCCAAATGGGGGAGCTACGCCCAAAGCCATCTGACATTAGCTCCAGTGAGGTAAGTTTTCTTAAAACTTAGAAGACCTTAGGGCCCCCTGGATCTATTTGTTGAACTATTCCCCTAGCCTTAGGTCTTTATAGTAACCTGTTGTATTTAAATTACCTTTTCTTTTTTAAAACACAAAACCCATTTGTTTACACCCATGTGAATTTTCAAGGGTTAGAGACATTGATTATAAATCCCATTATAGCACTAGTGTCATTTAAGGACAATAATTAAGGACGAGTCTTAGAGAACTTAGGTAAACTCTAGGATTCATGCATATATCCTGTAGGGATAAAAAATCAAACATAGATAACTTAGCGACATTACACCCTAGGATTAATATACAGAGTTGATTTGATCCTTAAAATAATTAATCAGTAATTCTTATTCAAGATTTGAAAACTCAAATATTTAATAATAACTCAAATAAGATTTATAAAAACATCAAACCCTTTCCCAATAAACCCCATCTGACGCATACAATCATTAAAAGATAAAATTTAAATCCAAATTTTATTAAAATTTGATTAACATCTTAATTATCCTTTAATTGAATATTAATTAAATAAATTCATTAAAAATGATATAAAATTCAAAACAAAAGAAAAATTCAGACAAGAACAAAATGAAGATCAGAAAATCTTAATTTCAATTTAAAATAAAATATTTCAACTAAACATTCATTTTAATTTATTAAATAATCAAATTCATCTATAGTTAATTAAATACAATAAAAATACTTCAAAAACACATTAAAAGTTGAATACAATTAAATGAAACCTAGAGATTAATAATTTAAATTTAAATGAAATATTTGAATGAAATTTAATTAATAATTCAATTATGATTAATTAAAATTAATTTAAGAAGATTTGAAAATTATTTAAAAATTCTAAATAATTCAATAATCAGTTCAAATTCCAGAGAACTCTAATTTGATTAATAAAAATATCAACCAACATTCTAATATGCAACAACCACTCCAGAAATTAAGTTTTAGGCTGGACTACTCCGGGCTGCGGGGCTACGTGTCCTAAGGAGGCCTCGTTCCTCGAGCCTGGTGGCACAACTCCACGAATGAATTTAATGGAGTGTAAACATTAAAATTAATGGATTCTTAATTATTTAACCAAACTAAAAACCTTAATCCAACTACATACATCAGGTTTTTAGGATGGACTTCTCCGGGCTGTGGGGCTACGTGTCCTAAGGAGGCCTAGTTCCTCGAGCCTGGTGGCACAATGCCATGAACAGGTTGATGTAAAATCTAAATTAATTTAAGCCATAAAATTAGCAAATAATCAAGTTAATTAAAATTCATCAATCTCTTAATATTTAACAAATTAAATTCGTTTGATCAATTAATCTTTAAAATGCATCCTAAAATAAACCTTAATACATTAATATTTGAACTCTAATCAAATTTACCTTTCAACCTTCAACAAACCTAAACATTAGAAAACTTCAACAAATCACCCATTCTAGGACATATCTCAACCACACATCCTACTACACACACTTAGATTGCTTTGTTAGGCCACAGACTCTAGCTTTATGTTAGGCCGGTGTTTCTTTTTATTTCTAAGGTGTTAATCTACATGCGAAATGAGTGTTGATTAATTATTACTTACTATGTTGAATTCCTGTGATGATTATTTTTAATGCTTATGGTGGCATCCTAGGTTAGATAATATAGACATAGGTTCACTTTCCACAGACCTGTACACTTCATTTTTATTAGCTTAGGATTAGGTCCCCAACCCCTTGGCCTACGAGGGCCCGTTGAATGAGGTAACCCATGGTAGCTAATAAGGATCCTCTTATCGGCACTCGGCTAAGTAGGCTAAGGACACCGACGAACCCGGGATGATGGAAAACTATGAGATCTTGACCGAGGACGTCATACCCACTTGGTAGGTTAGTCTCCACCCTCACTTCCTGGGCATTCTTCTGATTTGGTGATCGAGAATATAAGTCCCAACTTTTTAATAAAATTTTAACTCAAACATAAAGATTTCTCTTTCTAAAATACTAAAGCCCAATACATAGGGTAGGCTGGGGTGTTTCTAAAATGTTTCATAATCTCAAGACACCTCCTACCTTTCCTTCTTTGATCTCTAGAACTAAGTGTTCCAATTCTATCCAATCCCAATTGGAATTCAAGCCTCACTCCCTTGATATCACTCCTCAAAATCCCTTAAATATAATTTTTGTCATTATTTTAATTGAGAGTTTTCATAGGGAATTCAACCTCCCTACGATGTAATTAACTACAAGGGCTTACGCTCGTAGGAAGTTTAAAGCCCACATTAACTTTTTTAAAAAAAATCAATTTTCAAAACATAACTAGTTTTTTTTTTGGAAAATTAAATCAACAATGATTATTATCGTCATATTCGGATAATCGATAACAAGCGATATTTTCTTCCTTAGGAGGATATATCCTTTGTTATCTTACTCTTGAATATGAAATTAGTGATCTCCCATCAAGACTATTATAATTAAATACTCGATAGAACGTCATTTTAACCCTTCAGGGTTTTATGTCATCCTTCCTTGAATTTGACTACTTTAGCCTAGATGAATCTTCAGCCTCGTTATCTAAACCCACTATAGAATGATATCTTTGCCTCTTAAGGTAATATATTGTTCATGGTGACATGTTTGATATCGAGCCTAAAATCCTGAATTAAAATTCCCAAAGAAAACTAGATTTTTAAAAAACCTGCTTTCAAACTAAAATAGCTGGGAGGATTTTACTTATAATGACTTCTTTTTTATCATTGCAGATATTCTTATATACAAACTCTTTGGTTCCTAAGGGAATATTGTATGAATTGGAAAAACTTTGCAGAGATTTCATTTGGCATAAAGATAATGGTAGACAAGGTCTATATTATGTGGCTTGGGAGAAATTATGTAAACCAAAAAAGCTTGGTGGAATGGGTTTGCATTCAGTGGTCCAAAAAGTTGTTCCTCTTAGAGAGAGATTGGCTTAGAGGTTCGTTCAAAATCATTCATCTTTATTGCATAGGAATATTGCTGCTAAGTATAGTAGTAGTATTTTGAATGGTGAGTTAAAAAGAGGATATTCGGCTGCATGGTATATTCTTTTGGATGGTGGTGCATACCTCAAACCACTTATAAAATGTAAGGACAAACGGAGAAAAAGTTAATGTTTTGAATGAAATCTGGCTATTGGGTAGAGGCTTTAAAAAATAGCCATCACTAGCTGATTATGTCGGGTTGAATGGTGTTACGCGTTAGCAATTTATATTTCTTGATGGTAGCTGGAATATTAATGAACTACAACATTGTTTTCATCAAGATCTTATCAGGTTGATCGTGCAAGTCTCTATTAATCATGATTGTGAAGAGGATCAAGTGGAACTCTGTTTCAGCATTCGGGCAGATCAATATCAGCTTTAGCATATGATGAATTAATTAAGTATAGCTTTGAAGATGATGATTTTGGATACTAAAATTGGTTAAGAAAGTTAAAGTTTAATTTGAGAGTAAAAATGTTTTGGTGGAGAATGAGAAGGTGTGCCATACCAATTAATGATTTTTTGAAATATAGAAGGCTTTTGCATAATGATCTTTGTGCTAGAGGGTGTCACTAGGTTGAAAGTTATGCTTATATCATAGTCAACTACAGATTTTTTCTTGATATTATTTTTAAATTGAGATAATGGGGATTTAGAATTCCAATTTTTTAGTTATTAGAAATATGCTTAGCTGAACTTAGAAAACTCTCTAAACAACATTTCAATATAGTGAAAGTCTATTGTACAACAATTTTTTTTCAGGAAAAACCGTAATGATGTCAAACATGGAAATTCTACTTCTTCAAGTTCGGTGGTTGCTGCTAATGTTTTATCCACAGCCCTGAAACAGTCTACATATCTAATGCTAGTTGACTGGGGTGCTAATCTCCAGATGGAGTTTGAAAATTTTTGGCACCCTCCACCCCTAGATTGGATCAAGATAAATGTGGATGCTTCTCTTTTGGATTCTATTCTTTAAAGCATTGGGGGTATAATCAGAGACTACAAAGGAGGATTTCTTCTTACATTTGGGAAAAAAAAATTCATTAGGATATAAATCAACTTGAAATTGAGGTTATTTTTTCAATAAGGGAATTCATTCAAGCATGGATGTTTGAAAGCAAAGGTGTAATAATTGAAGGTGACAATCTTAACATTATCAAGTTCCTTCAAGAATCTATGAAGAAATCAAGGTGGCAAGTAGACACTCCGGTCACTAAGAATTTATTCTTTCTTAATGATTTCAATAAAGTGGTTTTCCAACATACCTCCAGAGATTGTAATAAAGTAGCTGATTTATGTGCTACTTTGGCTTTAGAAGATAATTTTTTTGTTGATTGTTTTTGTTTTCGGTAACATTCCTTCTTCTTTATTTCGTTAAATAAAGAAGGAATGTGATAGATGTTTTTCCTTTTGTTAACTAGTAATAATCTTTAGTCTTTAATTCAAATTGAAATTTTCCAAAAAAAAAGAGATAGGATTTTATAGTGGGAAGCTTGAGTGGACAAAGGGGAACACTTCTCCTTTAGATGTCAAGGTTGGAGGATCATCGAAAGTAGGAGTTTGAGCTGGAAGCAGAGAGGTTTCACCAAAATTTGCTTGGGATAATAACTGGAAGAGGTTGGGAAGTTGGGGAACTAGAGAGGAATACTCAGAGAGCTTGGGGAGGATTTTTTAAAGCTTTGAAGCGAATGAGGACATCATGATGAGGGTACCCTATTCAAATCATTGATGTAGCCATGGATGGCCAGGATTGCTTGGAAAAGATATTGGATGGCTTCCAAGTGGAAGGGGATAACTTGGGGAGTCGTTTAGAGATCAAGGAGAATGAGTTTAGTCCTTGGGGAAGCTTCTGCTAGAGCTCGTGAACAGGGAACCACTAGAGCTAGTTTGCCATTTGTTCTGGCTGCCACTAGCCACTTGCTAGGTGAGGGTGAGCTGGAAGGAATGATGGGAGTCTGGTGAGCTCAAAAGGAGGGTCAATTGGGTAGGAGGTAGCCCTATTCATTGAGGTGGCTCTGGTTGACCCAAACTAGGATGATTTTGGTCAATTTTGATGCAGCTTGGCTCAAGCTAGGTGGTAGGATTGATAGGGAGGGTGCATTGGTTCAAGGGGAAACTAATGCAAGTGTTAATTGAGTTCGAAATGATATGTAATGGAAGATAGCTCAGGTCAAGGTGGCTTTGACCACTTTGAGCTAGCTTGGGTGTTGACCCAAGTCAGCCCAAGGGCTGATCTTGCCAGGGTGGGTGTGTTAGACCTAGGGCCACCCAATGGAAGTGTTGGCTTGGCCTGGTGAATCGTAGGTTGAGAGATGGCTAACCCATAGTAGTTTTAACCACTTTGGTGAAAGTTCGATAGGGATGTTAAGCCCTAGTGAACTAGTCCCGAGGCTAACCAAGAGGGGGGGTGAATTGGTTATTTAAAAATTTTACGACAACAATGAAAAATCTTTTCGATACTTAGCAGTGGAAACAATTAAATAAGAACGAAAAGATCAATCTCAGATATTCACCTACGCAGTTAATATCAAAGAGTAAAGTGCAGAACTAAATCAGAAAAGCAAACCAGATTTTATAGTGGTTCGGTCAACTTGACCTACGTCCACTCCCCGGAGCCTCCCCTCCGGGTATTGCACTAAACAAAAAGTTTCTCTCCTTTTGCTCCCACAGCAAGGCGGAGAAGCCTGTACATGACCTCCTTTTCACCACACGGTGGGGCAGAGAACCCGACCTCCTTTTGCTTCCTCCTGAAGCTGGCAGAGAACCTTCGAATTCCTTTTGCTTCCATCTGAAGCGGGAAGAGAACCCCCGATCTTCTTGCGAACGATCCTCCCACGACGAACACCAACTAGAAGAAAGACGATGAGCGGAGAAGACGACTCTGATCCGTGCTTGGAGCAACCTTAGTGAATCTCTCACTAACTCCCCCTCACAAGATCCTCTCTCTCTCTCCCAAACTCTCTCTCTAGGGTTTCTCTGGAAAGGAAGGTGGCAAAAGATTTTTCTTCTTTCAAGAAAAAGTTCTTTTATAGAGGGCTTAAAATTTGCCCTAAATCTCAACTGGTCGGCCAAGATCATCCAGGACGATCGATAGATCGTCCTGTACGATCAGTTCAAAATCAGCTGTTTCAGCCTGGACGATCTGGCTCTTCTGGATGATTAGTAGAAAAAAATGTTCATATCGTCCCGTACGATCCTGCGATCGTCCGGGATGATTAGTGCAAATCGAGGAATATCGTCCAGAAGACAGTTCGGGTCGTCCATAGAAACTTGTGCTGGACGACCAAAAAATGACTTAATCGTCCAGGACAATACGGGTATCGTCCTGTATGATTAGTTCAAAAAGTGCCCAAATTATCCTGTACATAGTTCTGGACGTACAGCTGAAATGCACTAGACGATCTTGATCGTCCGGGACGATCCTGCGATCGTCCAGGATGATATGATCGTATCAATCAAAAATAAATTGCTTTCCTTAATTAACAGATTAAATTAAGCATGATTGTACTGAATCGTCCAGGATGATACATGTATCGTCTGGGACGATCAGACCAAATAACTTAAAATAAAAACTTGCCTAACTTGATCTGGCGGCTGAGAATTTCTGATTTGAGCATATCGTCCCGTACGATCCAAAGATCATCCAGGACGATCTGCTTAATTAGATCCTCTTAACTTAGTCACCCTAATTAGGGTTTCTGTTTTTACCTGATCGTCTAGGACGATGTGAATATCGTCTAGGACGATCTGAACAAAAAATGAACAGAAACTCTAATTCACTCAAGCTCTCCCCCTGAGTGTGTGTGTGCAAGGTTACTTAGCTGGGGGATCAGTTACATTACAATTGACTCAAAAAAAAGAAAAATAGTACATTGGACACACTTGGACCCGATCTTTAGTTGGCTTGAGTGGCTCGTGATCTTTTGTGCCTGAAACGGGTTAGCCAAGCAAAACACAATAGAACCATGTTGGTCATCATCAAAATCATATTTCCAACAATCTCCCCCTTTTTGATGATGGCAAACCTATGTTCAGTAGTTTTTAAAAAATATAAGAGCTAGGAGACCAAAAAGAAATTTTTTTTTAATTTTTAATTTTCATTGAACAGTCAAAGTAGTACAATCACAAGTACAGAACATAACAGGAACAACGCTAGTACTGACTCCCCCTTTTGACATCACAAAAAGGAGGGTAAACAAAATCAACAGAGACAGGCATGACAAAACAAAGCAGTGCAAATAAAAAAAAAACAGCAACTACACAACAAAAACTAAAACTGAGGCAGATCCTGATCGAAGAAGGAGGTGACGGTGGTGGGTTGAAGTAATGGTGAATGGCCTGAAAGTGGGCTCCAATCCAGGAGATGTCCTGGTCATGCTGCTGTTACTGCTGCGCAGCATAGTCAGTGAAGCGCTGGATGTCCTCGGTGTGCCGCTGCTCCTGGGCAACCACATAGGAGTCAAATCTGGCCTCCCACTAATCGAAGCACTGCACCAGGCGGTCAAAGGGAGAGGTAATGTGAAGGGGAGCAGGTGCCTCTAGTGCAGTAGGAACTGGAATGGCCTCTTCCTCTTCCTCCTCAACATCCGGGGCAGGCTCCGGATGTAGTCGGGTGCTGTGTAGGACGTGGAATGAGTTGTTTGTGAAGAAGGAAGGAGGGACATCAGGAGGGACAAGATACTGAAGGTCATATTTTATCTCTAAGGCATAATGAATAAGATGACCTAAAGCTAGATTTGGGCGACGCCTGTGACCCAGATCTCTAATGGTGGTTAGGTGTTCTATGTATCGGATAATCAGATCAGAGGCATTAAACTCTCGACGGGCCATGATGTAGTAGGTGGTCAAGGACAGTAGCAGGGTAATGTGAATTCGATCCCCCGCCTTTGGAGTGACGGAGGAACGAAGGATGTTCTGAATGGTCAGTGCGTCCTTGAGAAGGGAAGTACAAGTGTTGTCATGATTTGTATTACGAAGGAAGTGATTGGTGACACTCCAATCATAGTCAGGATCGGTGATAAGCGTGTGGAGTTTATTGCCAGTGACAGACAGGTTAAGAATATTGTGAAAATTATGGGTGGTTAGTTCCACGGGACGTTGATTGACATATGAGCGAAGAGTAGAATAGTCCGCGAAATGTGCAAATTGGCAAAGAAAATCTGAAGGAGTTCAAGATTAAAAGGAAAGGCTAAGGTCAAGATGAAGGTGAGGGAGGTGTGTACGAATAGATCTAGAATGAGATAAGTGAGAGTGCGGGGATTTATAATTTTATAGTGCGTGATCCCCACGTCACGGTAGCACTCGAAAGCAGCCTGATCTGCTGCATTTGGGAAGCGAGGATCAACTTGTCCCCAGGAGGAACTGGCACCCTTTTGACGGGAACGTTTGCCACCAGCCATTAGAAATCAAGAGTGTAGGGAACTAGAAGGAGAGTGGAAGAAAGAGTGTGAAAAAACTGAAGAAAACTGCTGTTTATATAGAAAAATGGCCTGATCATCCCGTACGATCGCCAGATCGTCCAGGACGATCAGTGCAATTATTACGGCCTAGACGATTGGTCAAAAAGGCTATCCGATCGTCCAGGGCGATTAGAGATCATCCAGGACGATTAGACTCAGACGATCGTCCCGAGGAGTCAGGCTGGACGACTGTTGACAAAAAGTATCGTCCAGGATGATTAGGTGGATCGTCCAGGATGATATGCAATAAATATGTCGGACGGGCCAAATTCGAATCGTCCAGCGGCTAACACGTGTATCGTCTAGGATGATAAGGTGGATCATCAAGGATGATGGACAATAATTGGAGCAATGTCAGTCGTTTGATCAGATCAGGAGGATATGGATCATATCGTCCAGGATGATGTAATGATCGTCCAGGAAGATCACCAATAATTAGAGTTCTTTCAGCAGCAGGAGCAGTATGGGGATGTTTCTGAATGAATCATCCAGGATGATGTTTGGATCGTCCAGGATGAAGAGGATCATCCAAGACGATCGAGGTATCGTCCAGGATGATGTGAAGAAAATAGAAAAAGATGGAGGATGAAGATGATAGATCAGGATCCCAAAAGCACAATCACGAAATTTAAATAAAACAAAATGAATAAAACTCACAGAAAAAATAAATAAAAGCCACGATTTTTTTTTTTGATCAAGCTGCTCGAGTAAATCAGAATTTTCCCTTGATTTTAGATCTAAAAACCAATAAGGAGACAATTGACAGTGCTGAAATCCAGAAAAAGTTGGAAAAATTAACTTTCGTAACTCCGACCCCGGGCACCTTATCGATGCAAACCTCTTTCAAAACAAAAATCTGAGTCAGAAGAAAAGACATTAGATTTGAAAAGAGATCCTTTCAAGCCTCGTTCCAGAAAAATATCTGATATAATAGTGTTACAAAGTAAGGAATCAGAGATCAGGATTTCTAAAATCAAGCTTTTGAAAATATTAAGTGGCGCACGAATTTTTCTAAGACATTTAACAATCTGAAAGGGAAGAAAGCTTGGTTTGTGCTCATTTTGTGCCTCTTTTTCAAATTGGTTGGCGCTTTGCGCATCTTTTCATTTTTGATACACTTTGTGTATCTAATTTGGCAATTTCGCATCTTTTCAGTTTTGGGCTCATTTTATGTCTCTTTTTCAATTTATTTGGCGCACTGCGCATCTTTTGTAAGCTTTTTTCCTTTTCATAATCATTAAAGAGTCTCAGCTGTGAGATTATCTTCCAAATATAGGAGATGACTCTCCATAGTAAGGAAGAATGATTCACAAAACAAAAGCCATACAGCATATGATAAATGCAATCACTTGATTTAGAAAATCAAACTAATGACTCAAGACTTTGAAAAACACTATTGATATGAGGCAGATTACTGTAGGAAGATAAAATAATCTCTATTTCAGAAACTAATATTTTAATTTTGAAGAGGATTTTTATCCAAAAGAAACTATACACCAGTAAAGGAGTTAGAGGAAAAGAAACAATCATCAATGTTTCTTCCCTTTAACAGATTCAGTGGAATCAATCACTGCTTACCAGCTTCCGAATAAAAACAAGGTAAAACTCCCAGTCAAAAATTCAGATTATCAGAAGTAGTGAGCGGTGATCAGATTTTGAAAAGCATAAAATAGTAAGTGCAAGATATGAACCAGTGAATAAAAAGTAAGTAGAAAATTGCATCAAAATAAATGCTCAAATCAAACTAATAGTAAGGCTAAAAATAAAAATCAGCAGAAGAAATAAAATCAACTGAAAGCAAATAATCAAACCAAAAACTAACTAACAAAAAATAGAATACCAATCAGAACAAAAAATCAGCTGTCATCAGAATCAAGCATTTATATCAATCACTCCTAATCTAGTTCTTAAAATGATGAATGAGTCAAAGGCCAGTGGTTTAGTGAATATGTCAGCCAGCTGATTTTCAGTTGCTACATGATGTAGCTCAATATCCCCTTTTGTAACATGGTCCCTAATGAAGTGATGCCTTATATCAATGTGTTTGGTCCTAGAATGTTAGATTGGATTCTTAGAGATACAGATGGCACTAGTATTATCACACAGAACAGAAATTGTGCCAACAGGTACCCCTAAATCCAAGACTTGTTGCTTCAACCAAAGAACTTGGGCCACACAACTCCCTAAGGAAATGTACTCATCTTCAGCAGTGGAAAGTGCAACTGAGTTCTATTTTCTACTGGACCAGGAGACTGACGACTGTCCTATGAATTGACAAGTCCCAGAAGTGCTCTTTCTATCCACCCTACACCCCGCAAAGTCAGAATCAGAATATCCAATGATCTCAAAAGAGGTGTTGTGCCTAGGGTACCAGATTCCTAGGTTTGGGGTCCCTAAAAGTTATCTAAGAATTCTCTTAATAACAGTCAGGTGGGACTCTTTAGGATCAGCCTGAAACCTAGCACAAAGACAGACACTAAACATGATATCAGCTCGGCTAGCAGTCAGGTAAAGCAGTGATCCTATTATCCCTCTATACTTCTTCTGATCAACAGATTTTCCACTTGAATCCTTATCTAACTGAACTGAGGAGGTCATGGGAGTATTGATTGGCTTGGCTTTGCCAATTTCATATTTCTTTAAAATATTCTTAGTGTATTTAGATTGATTGAGAAAGGTTCCATCATCCGTTTGCCATATGCTAAACCCCAAAAAGTAGGATAATTCTCCCATCATACTCATCTCAAACTCCTTACTCATTATTTTAGAAAACTCATCACATAAATATTTATCAGAAGATCCAAAAAATTATATCATCAATATAGATC
This sequence comes from Dendrobium chrysotoxum, assembly GCA_019925795.1. NCBI lineage: Eukaryota > Viridiplantae > Streptophyta > Magnoliopsida > Asparagales > Orchidaceae > Dendrobium > Dendrobium chrysotoxum. The sequence goes on from CM034303.1 coordinate 26,443,384, forward strand.
TGGACAATGAGTAAGTCATCCCCTATTCTCCTCAGAAAAATGGTGGTGTCAATGCTCCCCTTAACAAACTCTCTTTCTAACAGGAATGTGCTAAGCCTCTCATACCAAGCTCTGATACCACTTGAAAGTTTGATAGGGATGTTAAGCCCTAGTAAACTAGTCCCGAGGCTAACCAAGAGGGGGGGTGAATTAGTTATTTAAAAATTTCACAACAATAATGAAAAATCTTTTCGATACTTAGCAGCAGAAACAATTAAACAAAAACGAAAAGATCAATCTCAGATATTCACCCACGCAGTTAATATCAAAGAGTAAAGTGTAGAACTGAATCAGAAAAGCAAACTAGATTTTATAGTGGTTCGGTCAACTTGACCTACGTCCACTCCCCGGAGCCTCCCCTCCGGGTATTGCACTAAACAAAAAGTGTCTCTCCTTTTGCTCCCACAGCAAGGCGGAGAAGCCTGTACAAGACCTCCTTTTCACCACACGATGGGGCAGAGAACCCGACCTCCTTTTGCTTCCTCCTAAAGCAGCCAGAGAACCTTCGAACTCCTTTTACTTCCACCTGAAGCAGGCAGAGAACCTCGGATCTTCTTGCAAACGATCCTCCCATGACGAACACCAACTAGACGATAGACGACGAGCGAAGAAGACGACTCTGATCCGTGCTTAGAGAAACCTTAGTGAATCTCTCACTAACTCGCCCTCACAAGATCCTCTCTCTCTCTCCCAAACTCTCTCTCTCTCTCTAGGGTTTCTTTAAAAAGGATGGTGGCAAAAGATTTTTCTTATTTCAAGAAAAAGTTCTTTTTTAGGAGGGCTTAAAATTGGCCTTAAATCTTAATTGGTCGGCCAAGATCGTCTAGAACGATCGATAGATTGTCCTGTACGATCAGTTCAAAATCAGCTGTTTCAGCCTGGACGATCAGGCTCTTTGGACGATCAGTAGAAAAAATTGTTCATATCGTCCCGTACGATCCTGCGATCGTCCGGGACGATTAGTGAAAATCGAGGAATATCGTCCAGAAGACAGTTCAGGTCATCCAGAGAAACTTGTGCTGGACGACCAAAAAATGACTTGATCGTCCAGGACGATATGGGTATCGTCCTGTATGATTAGTTCAAAAAGTACCCAAATCGTCCTATACATAGTTCTGGACGTATAGCTGAAATGCACTAGACAATCTTGATCGTCCGGGATGATCCTGCGATCGTCCGGGATGATCCTGCGATCGTCCAGGACGATATGATCGTATCAATAAAAAATAAATTGCTTTCCTTAATTACCAGATTAAATTAGGCAAGATTGTACTGAATCGTCCAATATGATACATGTATCGTCCGGGACGATCAGACCAAATAACTTAAAATAAAAACTTGCCTAACTTGATCTGGCGGCTGAGAATTTCTGATTTGAGCATATCGTCCCATACGATCCAAAGATCATCCAGGACAATCTGCTTAATCAGACCCTCTTAACTTAGTCGCCCTAATTAGGGTTTCTATTTTTACCTAATCGTCCAGGACAATGTGAATATCGTCCAGGACTATCTGAATAAAAAATGAACAGAAACTCCAATTCACTCAAGCTCTCCCCCTGAGTGTGTGTGTGTAAGGTTACTTAGCTGGGGGATTAGTTACATTACAATTGACTCAAGAAAAAGAAAAATAGTACATTGGACACACTTGGACCCGATCTTGAGTTGGCTTGAGTGGCTCGTGATCTTTTGTGCCTGAAACAGGTTAGCCAAGTAAAACACAATAGAACCATGTTTGTCTTCATCAAAATCGTATTTGCAACATTTGGGATAGCCCAATTCACAACTTTAGTTGACCCAAGGGCTCGATCAACTAGGGTAGGTGTGTTAGGGCATGAGGCACCTAGTACAACCCTTGGTTTGAATAGATTTGGCTTGGGTTGATATTTGGCACATGGAGACCTCTATTTGGACATTTGGGCCAAGCCATATGGCTAACCCAAGTGTTCCTAAGTCTTGGGCCTTCGAGAGGACATCCCTAGGGACCTAATGAATCATCCTACGGGTTTCAATTGACATAAGTAAGTCTTGGTCTAAGGATTTGAGTTTGATAGTGTATGTTAGAATGGTCAAACTTGGTTGATTTGGTTAACCAAATTGACCAAGGGTCAAGGGCAAGTTGCATTAATTTTGGATTGAATTTTTGAGTCTAATAGAAGTGATCCTAAGTGATAAGGAGGTCATTTGGGCTAAAATACAAGTTTAAAGGTTTAAAGGATAGTTAGCTCAACCATAGGATACTTGGTTAACTAGGTGAAATGAAGAGTTAAATTTGGGCTCAATAAATTTAAATTGATTAATAGAGACCAATGAAGATAGTGTCATGCATTGAAGTGGTCTTTTGGATTGCAATTGGCATTTGGACCCTTAAGGGGCATTTTGGTCAACCATTATTGGTTTGGTCAACAAGGTCAAACCAAAAGGTTGGTTTGAGTTTAATTAATTCCTAATTATATTTATGATCCATTAGAAGAGGTTTCAAGGTTTGATGTGGTTGAGTCATTTTGAGTTTTGGGGAAAGTCCAAAAATCCCCTTAAAGGGCATTTTAGTCATTTTGACCCCTAGTCAATTCTGGGTCAAACTAGGTCCAACAAAGTATATTTTACTGGTCAAGATGACATGTTTGAAGTCATGAACATGTTAAAAGGTTTTGGGGAAGGCCCCAAGGTCAATTTTTACTAAATGGCATGTATAGTGGCATAGGTAGTAAATATTTAAATATTTATAGCCTTTGGGAATCAATTTAGTTTCTAGAGTTAAAGGGGTCAGATTGATCTAAAATTTGGATGGTTGACCCTACATACATGTTTAAATACTATCTAACTGATAGATCATGAATCAGATGTCATTTGAATGAATTTTAATGTGGTTGAAAAATAACCCAAAAAGGGTTTCGAGACTTGGGTCCTTAGCCCTAGGATTTTATTTGGAATTCTAGATTTGGACTATATTTGGATTTGTATTGATAGTAGAATGGCCCTAGATGACCTCATACATATATGAGGTCAACAAATTAGAATCCTCTAATGGTTCAACAGAACCTCAAGTTATATAAAGCTAAAATGATCTAGGCTCACGATAATTTGGTTCATCCGATAACTATTTAGTTAGGTGACTTGGTGCTAGTTCTATGAAGACCTATCTTAGCTCATCAAAAGATAGGTGGTAAATTTGAGGTGACGTGGGAGGATCCACTTGTGCTGGAGAAAGTCTACCAAGGAGGGCCTTGTCATCTTATAGACTGTAAAGGTGATCATTCTATGTTACCCTTCAATGAATGATACCTTAAGAAGTATTATAATGGTTGATATACTACATAAATTTGAAATGGAATAAATTCTAAAGTTTGAATTTCTAATGTTGTTGATGTAGAACAAAGAAAAATATCTTTAAATGGTAGAATTAAGTAACTTACCCCAGTGGAGTTCAGAGGTCTTAGTTTTAAATTCACTCATTCGGGAATCGATTTCCCATCTGAGTATTTTACTTTGTCTGGATATCAATATTCTAGTCAAAGTTTAAATAAAACTTTAAGATAATCTGTCTATCGATCAGGTTATAAATCCACTCATTCGAAATCAATCTCCTATCTAAGTACTTCAATTTGTCAGGAAATCAATCATCTAGTTAGAGTTTAAATCATCATCATCTTTGAAACCTTTGATAAGTCCATTTGCTTCCACATCAGGTGAAAGTTTTTACTTGCTCTTTAATTACTAAAAAATAAAAATGTAAGTTTTGTCTTAAAGTAAGCAATAGGTTTTTAAAACTACCAATTCACCCCCCTCTTTGTGTGCTTAGGGATAGTTCACTTAGGCATAATATCTTACATCAAACTTTGAGATCTTCCATCTGAGTATACCACTTTGTTAAGAAATTGATCTTCCAGTCAAAGTTTAAATTCACCTTTTTAATAATCGATCTAGCGGTTAGGTTCTAAATCCACTCATTTGGGAATTAATCTCCCATCTGAGTATTCTGCTTATTTGGATATCAATCTTCCTGTCAAAGTTTAAATTTACCTTTTCAATAATTGATCTATCGATCAGGTTCTAAATCCAATCATTCAGGAAGTAATCACCCTTCTGAGTATTCCTTTATGTCTAGAAATTAATCTTTTATTCAAAGTTTAAATTCACCTTTTTAATAATTGATCTGTCAATCAGGTTCTAAATTCACTCATTCAAGAATCTATCTCTCTTCTAAGTATTTAGCTTTGTCTGAAAATCAATCTTCTAGTCAAAGTTTAAATTCACCTCTCTGATAATTGATCTATCAGTTAGGCTTTAAGTCTGCTCATTCAAGAATTATTCTCCCATTTGAGTATCCACCTCTATGTGGGAATTGATCTCCCACTTGTGGTTTAAATTTCTCTCTCTGTGAATCAATCACTCAGTTAGGTCATACATATACTTCGTAAAAATTGATCTTTCAATCAATTTTCTAGCATTTAAACTCTATTGATTGCTTTGATCAATGCCAATGAAAGTTCATGAGGGTTGTTAAACTCTAAAGAACTAGCCCGAGGCTAACCACAAGGGGGGGGGTGAATTGGTAGTTTTAAAAAATCTTAAACCAAAAGAAGATCTTTTTATCCTTTTTAAATATTTTTTAAAACAAATAATAACCCTTGATGTGGAAGAAAATATAATTTCACAATAACAGCACAATCAGAGATTTAAACCACAGAATAAATCATAGATAAGTGCAGAAATAAAATACAAAAAAGCAATAATAAAGAGCAAGAAGCACTTACAAAATCTTTCCATCACCCCAATGAAGTAGAGAACTTTGAATCCTTTTTCACCCTCCTGGTGAAGGAAGAGAACCCAAAATCCTTTTACTCCCACCTAAAGTTAGCAAAGAACCATGGATCTATTTAGGAGTAGGCAGTGAACCTTGATCCGATGTTGAAGATTGTCCCCACAGAGCAACCAAGGAACCAAGGATGAAGCTTTAAGAAGACAATCAAATCCTTTCTTGGAGCAACCTTTGTGAATTCTCTCACAAACTCCCCCTCACAAGACTCTGTCTCTCTTCTAAACTCTCCTTCTCCTTCTCTAAGCTCTCCTAGGTTAGAATGTAGCAAAAGATTTGCTTAACAGTAATTTGGAGAACTTAAATAGGAGGTTCAAAAAAAGCCCATATTTTTAATTTAGCATCGAACATCGTCCAGGATGATCCTACGATCGTCCTGTACGACTAGTACAAAATAGCTTTACTCCACCAATACAATCAGCACTGTCTTGTACGATTAGTGCAAGTATTTATACATATCATCCGATATAACTCTGCGATCGTCTGGGATGATTAGCTCAACATACTGTCTTAATCGTCCAGTATGATATGGAACGATGGGTGGCAATTTTAATATCATACCGTAAATCATTTGGGATGTCCAGTATGATTGGTTGATCATCCTATGAAATTGCAAATATTGTCCAGGACGATCTTCACAGATCCTCTGGCATGATCAGATCGATTAATCTAACCATAATTAGTCCCCTAATCACAGGATCAATTTAGGCATGATTGAAATGAATCATCTAGGATGATATGTATCATCCTATACGATAAGTAAAAATTTTGAATTTTAAAATCTTGCCTAAAATGTGATTAGTGTCTTTTTTTATGATTAAAATATATCATCCTGTACGTTATATGATCATTCAGGATGATTAGTTTAATCAATCTTATTTGACATAGATGTCCTAATTAGGGTTTGTGATAAACTGATTGTCCAAGATAATATAAATCATCCAATACGATTAGTTCATAAAATTAAAAATTTTCCTAACTCACTTACTCACTCCCTTGAGTGTGTGTGCAAGGTTACTTAGCATCAGGAACCATCACAATACATTTGACTCAAGAAAAGGGAAAAAATTCATTGGAATTAAAATTATAGACTGACTCAATCCTAGTCTGATCTTGAGCTGATTTGCATTGCAAGTGATCTTGTCGACCTGAAAAGTTAGTGATTAGGGCAAAATAAAATAGATATACAAGAATAGCAGAAGTAATGAAATAATAATATTTGTTATCATTAAAATAACTATACTTGGGCCCAGATTTGCAACACTGGAGATGTCCTCTAGACTTTCCTTAAATACTTCAAGCCTCAAAATCCAATTGATAGGATGTTACTTGGCTTAAATCACTTTCTCTCTCTTTCACTCTCTTGAGTCTTCAATTAGAGAAGTTTGAAGCTATAGCTGGTTGGGGAAGGCTTTGGGGGACTTGAGTGAGTTATTGCCAGGCTAAGGAATAAAACTGATTAACCCTTTCATTAGAAATTATTAAGGTTTTATAAGAGAAAGAATTTGGATTCAAGGGTCAATATCTTGCCACCCAAGCAATGTCTATCAACCATTTCAATTGGGGATTGTCTAATAGGATGCAAGGGAAGGTTTTTGATAGTTTTAGCTCCTTTGGACAGTTTGATAGTCATTTATAATTAAACCAATCATTACTTAAAGGTTATTTTTGGGAATCTTCCCACATTAATAATCCACAATGATGGAGATAGCTAGGGCTTGTGGGATGAAAATTCTAGAACATAATTCAATTATTTACAGCAACCTATTTTGTTTAGGTTAGTAATAGCTCAAGAATTTATGTTTTGGAGTTTTTGGCTTAGCTCAATTGGTTAACCCAAGTTAACTTTTGGGTTGGGCTTGTTGGGTTTGTTGTATGGGGTTAAGGGCACCTGCTACAATGGTTTTTAACTAATCGTCCAAGATGATTTAAAATCATCCTATACGATATGATCAAAAAATAGAAAAATAACTATCTCACCAAATTACTCACCTGAGTGTGTGTGTGCAAGGTTACGTAGCTTCATGATCCATCACAATACATTTGACTCAAGAAAAGGTAAAAAGATGCATTGGAATTGAAATTAAAGACTAACTCAATCCTAGTCTACTTGATCTTGAGCGGATTTGCATTCTAAGTGAACTTGTAGACCTAAAAAGTTAGTGAGTAGGATAGACAAAATAGATATGCAATAATAATAGTAGAAAAGAAATATTAATGTTTGTTATCATCAAAATCACTATACTTGACCCAGATTTGCAACAATCTCTCCCTTTTTTATAATGACAAACATTGTTATAAAAAAAATTCAAAGCTAGGAAAATTTTTGTTTTTGTTCTTCCTTTTTTTGTTTTTTTTAAATGAGACATAAAACAAACAGAACAAAAATAGAACAAAATAAATTCCACTAAATCATAATCAAATGACATACTAAGCAACATACTACTCCCTCTTTTGACATCACAAAAAGGAGGAAAAATAGAAAAAAAAACATGAAACAAAATAAAGTATAGAAAGAAAGACCAGTATAAGACATAAAAGCAGAAGCACTAGCAAACTAGAAAGAAGAACTCTGAATAGGTGGAGGTGGTGGTGGCTGAAAGTATCGGTGAAGAGAGGCAAACAGCTCGCCAAACCAGGCTATATCCTGGTCATGACGCTGCTGCTGTTGAGTTGCGTAGCTTTCAAAATAAGTGATTTCCTCTAGATGCTACTACTACTGCTCGACTACGTAGGAGTCAAGCCTAGCCTCCCACTGATCAAACCTCTAAACCAGCTGATCAATCTGAGGCTGCTATCTGATAGGGGCAGGTGCAGGAAAAAGTCCTTCCTCTTCTTCCCTAGGCTCCTCACACACATTGTGATGACGAGTACTATGAAGGGTGTGGAAGGTTCTATTAGAGTAGAAAATAGGGTGGTGATTAGGTGTAGCTGGGAATTGAAGGTTGTATTTTGATTCAAGGATATAGGTGATGACATGTCCTAGGGATAGATCTGGCTTCCTTTTATGGTCTGGATCCCTAATACAGGTTAAATATTCAATGTCATGGATGATAAGATGAGCTACATTAAATTGAAGGTTGGGCATAATGTAGTGGGTGGTGAGTGAATGGAGAGGCGTAATGTGAATTCGGTCTCCAACCTTAGGAATAATTGTGTTATGAAGGTTGTGTTGGATGGTTCTGGCATCTTTGACTACGGTATTGACTGTGGATTCATGATATGGAACATTGGTTTTGCTAAGAGTATTATTAATAAGGGACCAATTGAAATTAGGATTAGAAGCTAAGATATGGAGTTTATTTCAAGTGGTGGATTAGTGAAGAAATTCATAGAAATTCTGATAGGTTATCTCTACAGGCCTTCTATTCACATATGATTGTAAAGTAGTAAAATCGGTATTAAGGTGAAGGCTTACAAAGAATTTGAATAGTAGTTCTGAGTTGAAAGGGAAGGCAAGGGTAATAATGAGTCCAAGAGGTGTTAGCATATAGGTGTAGTACCTGAAAGTTTAGAGTGGATTGATTGATAATCTTGGAAGGATTGATATTAGCAGATTTATAGCGGGTGTAAGTAGCTTCATCAACTACTTCAGTAAACCTGGGATTGATAGCCCACCTAGAAGAGTTGCCCGTGAGTGCACAGGATCTTTTACCACCATCCATATCCAATAATTGAGAGCTTGAGTTGGAAAAAAGAGAATTGGAATGCTTTGAGTGAAGAATAAGGCTTGAGGATGGTTGTTTATATAGGATTGGGAAAATCATCCAGGATGATCATGAGATCATCCAGGATGATCAATTGCAATAATGTCATCCAGACGATCGATCAAAAAAGTTGGTCTTATCATCTAGGATAATCAGATATCGTACAGGATGATTAGACATAGGACAATCTGCTCGAGGAGTTAGTAGAATGATCATTGATTGGCTATATCATCCAGGAAGAATAGATGGGTTGTCTAGGATGATGAGCAATAATGGATAGGCCTAACAACATTCAAATCATCCAGGATGATATTGTAATCATACGGGATGATCACCAATAATTGATCAATTAAAGCCGTTGAATGTATTGGATCTAAGATTGGAATTTTTTTGTTTAGATCGTATGGGACGATGTGGATCGTCCTGGATGATGTGAGCAAAACTAGAAAAATTTAGGAATGGAATGTAATGATGAGGAGGATTTCAAAAATAAAAATAAAAATACAAAAACACATAAAAATAACATAAAAACCAAATAAAACCAATCATAAATCAAATTAAAAGGTTTTTTTTGAATCAATCAATCTCTAATAAATGATAAATTTTCTTTAATTTTAGATTTAAAAACCAATAAGAATGAATTGACAATGCTGAAATCCAGAAAGGTTAGAAAATCAATTTTGTAAACCTAAGCTAGGACAACTTACATGTTAGAGTTCCTTTTAAACAAAAATCTATTTCAGAAAAATGAAATTAGATAAGAAAAGTGATCTTTTCAAACTTTATTTTAAAAAAATATCCAATAAAATAGTATTGCAAAGTAATGAATTAGGAATCATAATTGTCAATCTCAAGTGTTTCAAAATATTAAGTGGCACATGAATTCTCAAAGATTTTTAAAGATTTGAAAGAGAATAAAGCTTATTTCTTTGTGGGCTCATTTTGTGCATCTTTTCAGTTATTCGGCGCACTTTGTGCATCTTTTGATTTTTGATACACTTTGTATATCTTGTAATTAATTAGCAAACATTGTGCATCTTTTCATTGTTGGGCTCATTTTGTGCCTCTTTTCATTTCTTTTGCTAGTTTGCTTCTTTTCATAACCTTTAAAGACTCTCAATTGTAAGATTATCTTTTAGATATAAGAGAAGAAAAACTCACTCTCTAATATAAAGAGTAAACCATAAAATAGAATCATATTCATATGACAAATATAACCACCTGATTAAGAAAACTTTAAAGTGATTCACTAATTTGGAGTATTTTTCCTATGAGATAGATTACAGTAGGAAGATAAAAGAGATCTCAATTTTAAAGTACAACTTTAATTTTTAAAATAGATTTTAATTTAAAGAGAAAGTATACCATTGAAAGAGTTAGAGGAAGATCAATAATTATCAATGTTTCTTTCTTTAACTACTTTAGAGGAGTCAATCACTGCTTACAAGCTTCTAAACAAAAACAAAACAAAAATCTCATTTAAAAAGCAAGTTTATCTACAGATGTGATTAGTGATCTGATTCTTAAAGTACTGAAGAAAAATAACAGGAAATCAAAAACATAAAATAAACATACATAAAAAGAAATAAATAAATCAATCAAATAGAATAATAAAAACAGAAATATAAATAGAAAGCATCATTTTCAAGCATGAATATCTATAAAAACCAAATCTAGTTCTTAAAGTGCTAAAGGTTTAAAAGGCTAGTGATTTTGTAAAGATATCTGCAAGTTAGTTTTCAGTGGCTACATGGTGTAGTTCTATGTCTCCTTTGGTAATATGGTCCCTAATGAAATGGTGCCTGATGTCGATGTATTTGGTCTTAGCGTGTTGGATTGGATTCTTTGAAATGTAGATAGCAGTAGTGTTAACACACAGGATTTAAATTATGCCTACAGGTAATCCTAAATCTAGAGCTTATTTCTTTAACCAAAGGACTTGGGCAAATAACTTCCTAAGACATGTATTCAGCTTCATCTGTATATAGTGCAACTGAGTTTTATTTTCTACTGGACCAGGAGACTAAGGATTGTCCTATGAATTAACATGTCCCACAAGTGCTTTTTTTATTAATCATGCATCCTGCAAAATCTGAATCAAAATATCCTACATTTTTAAAGGAAGTGTTATGCCTAGGATACCATATTCCTAAGTCTTAGGTCCCTAGGAGATATCTAAGAATTCTCTTAACAGTAGTTAAGTGTAACTCTTTTGGATCAGTCTAAAATCTAGCACAGAGATTAACACTAAATATAATATCAGGTCTGCTAGCAGTAAAGTATAGAAGTGATCTAATAATTCCTTTATATTTCTTTTGATTAATAGATTTTCCATTTAATCCTTATCTAGCTGAACAGTGGAACTCATGGGAGTGTTGATATGCTTGGCTTTATCCATCTCATATTTCTTAAGGATGTCCTTAATGTATTTTGTTTGACTAAGGAAGGTTCTATCATCCTTCTGCCTTATGCTAAATCCTAGAAAGTAGGCCAGTTCTCCCATCATAGTCATCTCAAATTCCTTACTCATTATTTTTGAAAACTCATCACAAAGTTTTTTATTAAAGGATCCAAACAAAATATCATCAACATAAATTTGGACAATCAGTAGTTTATCTCCTACCTTTTTTAAAAATAGGGTGGTGTCTATGCTCCCTTTAATAAAGGTTCTTTCTAGTAGGAATGTGCTTAGCCTTTCATACCAGCAAAATGAATTATTTTACATCTCCAGTCATATGCGTTTAACATCCAATGTCCAAGTACCACATGCTCTCACGAGGCCTTTTATGAGAGCACTCATACAAAATCATCATATGTCAGAATTGGGAACCCAAACAAGTTTGGGTGCCATCTTATGGAAGGAAGAGTGAGATGCATGCAGGCTATGCTATAAATTTTGAACTTTAGGTCTCCACACTAAATGTGTTCTATGATGAATAGTGCAAGTATGGGAGATATGTCCAACATACCATAAGAGAAACATCTAACACCTAGAAAAGGATTTACTAATCTATTTAGGCTATAGTGCCTCTTCCTAGGTTTGAATGATGCATGCTTTATTGATAGTTTTTGAAGCTCTTCCAATGTAGGTGGCTTTTTATTTTCCTTGAAAGCAGTTAATTTAGCTTCTAAAAACTTATATGCACTTTTAAGAATTGAATTTTCTTTTTTTAATGCATGCTCCCTACTATCTAAATTAGATGCAAGAGTATCTAAGTTCTTATATGCATTTTCTAATTCAACATGTGATATTTTCAAGGAATCATGTTCAGTAGTTAATTCAAGATGATTTTTGTTCAAAGTATCAAATTCATCTAGTAAAGCCATGTGATTGTTATCCAGAGTGGAATGATCTTTCCTTAGGATTTCATGCTCTTTCTATAGATTTAAAAAATCAACTTTGAGGCTAGCATGTAATTTCTTGTGCTTCCTATATAATAAATAAATTTTTTAGGAACTTGAAATAGTTGGTCATAGGTAAGCTCACAAACCTCTTCTTGATCAGATTGATCAAGATGATCATTAGCCATTAAGCACAGGTTTGTTACCTCCTCTTCTGCTTCAGTTTTAGAGGAGTCTTATGTTGAGTCTGCCTAAAAAGCCTTTTGGGTTCTTTGCTTGACCTTCACGAACTAACGTTTTCCTTTACCCTTCTCCTTGCCTGGGTGAGCTTTGAGAGTTGGGCAATATGACTTCAGAAGAAACTTTAGTATTTTTTTTATTCTTACATTGGTTCCATTTCTGATGATTCTTTTGCTTTTTCCTTAAGAAGCTTTTGAATTGTCTAGTTATTAAAATAATATCATCACTTTTAGAACCAGAAGAATCAGTGTCAGAATCATTAGCCTTTAAGGCTACCATTTTCTCCTTTTTCTTCTCACCTGCATCAAGTTGCCTTTGGTTCACTCCTTGCTCGTAAGAAATGAGAGATCCAAACAAGTTATCAATTGAATAAAAATTCAGATCTTAAATTTAGTAATGGCAGTAATTTTTTTCATCAAAGGAAGAAGGTAAACATCTAGAATTTTATTAAATTTTTCATAATTTGTGAGTTCTCTTCCTAAGACATGCAGGGATGTAATAATTTGTGTAAACCTAGTATATATTTTAGAAATAAATTCACTATGTTTCATGCAAAATAGTTCATAATCATGGAGTAAAATGTTCAGCCTAGATTATTTAACTTCATTTGTACCTTCATATATTATACTAAGTTTGTCCTAAATTTCCTTGCCAGTAGAACAAGTGGAAACACACATATAATCCTCAGATTTTAAGGCAAAGAAAAATAGTTCAAACACTCAACTTTTAGTTGGGCTAAATCTCTATCATCGATAGTCCATTCAGCAAAAGGTATTTCAATTTTAAAGCAATCTACTAATCTAAAAGCTACCGAATAACCTTCCTTAACTAGCATCCACATGCGATAATCAATTGATTGTAAAAAGGTGGACATGCAAGTTTTCCAAAAATCATAAGGAATATTATTAAATAGAGGTGGTCGAGTAATTGAATAGCCTTCCGTAGTGTTACGATTACCAAGGTTAGCCATTGATCAAAATTTAAAAGTTTTCTAAAACTTTATATATGAATCCCGCTCTGATACCACTTAAAAGTTCATGAGAGTTGTTAAACCCTAAAGAACTAGCCGAGGCTAACCAAGAGGGGGGTGAACTAGTAGTTTTTAAAAATCTTAAAAAAAAAGAAAATCTTTTTATCCTTTTTAAATAATTTTTAAAACAAATAATAACCCTTGATGCGGAAGAAAATATAATTTCATAAAATTAACACAATCAGATATTTCAACCATAGAATAAATCCCACATAAGTACAAAAATAAAATGCAGAAAACGTAGTAAGAAAGAGCAAACTAAATTTTATAGTGGTTCGATCAAATCTGACCTACATCCACTCCCCGAAAACCTCCTTTCCAGGAATTGCACTAATCAATTAGTGTCTCTCCTTTTTCCTGCACAGTAAGGTAAAGAAGCCCTTACAAAATCTTTCCACCGTCCCGGTGAGGCAGAGAACCTTGAATCCTTTTTCCCCCTCCTAGTCAAGGCAGAGAACCTGGAATCCTTTTACTCCCACCTAGAGTTGGAAGAGAACTACGGATCCTTTTTCTCCAAACTAGAGTAGGTAGAGAACCTTGATCTAATGCTGAAGATCATCTTCACAGAGCAACATAGGAACCAGAGATGAAGCTTAAAGAAGACGATCAAATCCTTACATGGAGCAACCTTTGTGAATTTGCTCACAAACTTCCCCTCACAAGACTCTCTCTCTCTCTCTCTCTCCCAAACTCTCCTTCTCCTTCTCCAAGCTCTCTTAGGTTAGAACAATAGCAAAATATTTACTTAACAGTAATTAAAAGAACTTAAATAGGAGGCTTCCAAAAGAAGCCCTGATTTTCAATTTTGTATCAATGATCTTCATATACGATTAGTACAAAATATCCCTTTTAGCTAGGATGATCAACTTTGATCTGTACAATCAGTAGAAGTATTTTATATAGATCATCCTGTACGATTATGCGAATGTCCGAGATTATTAGTTCAAGATGGGTAGCAATTGACATATCATCCTGTAAATCTCTCAGAACGTCCAAGATGATCCCCTGGACGATTTGATCGAGATGGGTGGCAATCAACATATCATCCCGCAAAGCTCTCAGGACATCCAAGATGATCCCTTCGACGATTAGAAGAAAATTATAGTTTTTATCTTGGGTGATAGTGGATCGTCCTACAAAATATAAAAGATCATCCAGGACGAACCAAGTAGATTGTCCTGTACTATAAGATTGATCAATCTAACCATAATTAGTCTCCTAATCAAAGATTCATTTTAGGCATGATTGTAATAAATCATCCAGGGTGATGCTTATCATCCAGTAGAATTAGAAAAAAATTGAAAAATAACATATTACCAAAATTATGATTGGTGGTTATTTTTCACCAATGGTGCTGATCATCCTGTATGATATGAATCATCTAGGACGATTAGTTAAGCAAACTTTGTTTTTAAGGGAAACCGTGGGGAGTCCTATGTGCTGATTAAAATAAAAGTATGAGGTCCTTAAAGGGCCCTCGAGCTCACTACTGCTCATAAGAGCTACAAAAAAAGCCCAAATGAAACCTACGAGCTTAAGGTCCCAACTAAGAAAAAATATAAAGACACCTAGCTACAATCTAGGGTGGCTAGAGGCCAACACCCAAAAAACTGAAAGGATCCAAAGATAATCTTTAAGCACCATCCTTCCACGTCAAAATCCAGGAGCAGGCAACACAAAAAAGGAGAATTACCTGCCAAAAAATTTATGAACCAAAATATCAAAAGCATAATAGGGATTACTATAAACTATTAGAGGCATGTGAGGTAAAATATGACAATAGAAAAACAAATTAAACTAATTGCCAAAACCAAAAAGGAGATAGATGTGGGTACATAAAGATATAAGACTGAAAATAAAACCCCTAACCATGATATTCAATAATGAAACATAACCTTACAGCATAAAATATAAGGGTAAAAGAAGTAAGCAAGTGCAATAGTAATTAAGTGGAAGATACCCTCACAACAGTCCAGTTGCAGAAAAACAGAGCAACTAAAACTAAAAATAATCAAAGGCAAATAAAATGCTATAGCCAGCCCCCCACAACCATGACCAAGGTACCTCACAGGACGATCCCAAGCATCTGCAAAATTATCATGAAACTTACTGGCCACATACCACACCCCCCAGCCAAAAGGAACACCAAGGAAGAAAAAACAATTCCTGAGAGTAACCAAACCATCACAACACAACAGCTTCTCCGAAAACCACCCATAAAAAACCACAACAAACATGCAGTTACAGAGGGAAAAGCTCCTCCCAACCTTAAACTAATCCCTAAAAAAACTAACACCAAAGCAATTCGAAAAGGAAAAATGAACCGCCACAAAAGGAAGAAAGACGAAAAGCTACAAATCCAAAAAAGGATCAGGGCCAATAGAGCTCAGGATTAAGCACCCAATGCAACCATCATTAAAAAACCCCTAATTCCACTCCATTCTAAACCCATACACTCTCAGGTTCATGAAATAGAAGAGGTGAGTAATAGAAAAGATAACAATATAGGTAATATTAACAATAATGATAGCATCAGAACAAACACAATCCCAAACCATGAAACTGTAGCTAATCCAAGAAAAAAGACACTTACTGAGAGCTGCCCATTAACTAAGAACAAATCCCCAAACCTTGCAGCAATACGGAGCGTTAGGAACAGCCCAACAATGATATGGGCTAAAACACGACCAACCAACACAAAGGGATTAAAATAGCCAACCAGCAAAAACACCCCAGGGAAAAGAAGAGCAATAATAGAGGTTGAATAAGGGTTTGAAGGATTCCAATCACTACTCAAGCCCCTCACAAAAACACATCAACCGATATAGAAATTCACAAGATTATCATTACAGAAGTTAAAAATAACCCCAGAAAATTGCAACCTCACAAAAATAAAGAGAAGGGACAAAGTTAAAGGCCACAACCAGAAATAAGGTAGAACTGAGGCAACCAAGCCAAAGCAAACAAAACTGCCAATGCAGACAACTAGATCAAATTCTGACATAAGGTATATTCATTTTATCCAACCTGATCATGCCTTTCAGAGGACTAGGTAAATTAGCAGCTGTAAAATTCGTAAGGCACAAGACCACAACCCAAATTGGCTAACCAATTAGAATAGGAATTTCCCTCTCTGAGAATATGAGTATATTAAAGTTAACAAAAACTAACAGCTGCTTAATATCTCTAATAAGATAGAAAAAATTCAGGTTGCAAATACTATCTGATTGGTTCTTAAAATAAGGAAGAGTTGAAGTGGCAACCACCTCAATCCAAATAATATTAATACCAAGAGAGATACATAATTTAAGCCCATTGAGAATGGCATAAAGTTCAACCATTAGAGTAGAACATTTGTCTAAAGGGCCAGTAAAAGCCATGATCATGTTGCCCCCGATCATCTCTAATAATGCCACCACAACCATACCTACAGTAAGAGCCATCAATATTCAACTTAAAAGTGTTATGAGGAGGTTTTAAACAAAAAATTAGTTTCAGGCAGTCCAAAAACTGCTATTATAAAGAAAAATGCAAAATTTTGAGCAAAAAAAAAAATAATTCCTAACATTTTTTTGGTTCAAGAGGTTAGCATTAAAAAGCTTACGCACTGTCTTTAATATTCTGAATAATAATGTGGTAATTCGAGCTGATATTATTGAAAAGGGAGTCATTTCTAGCATTCAACAAATACCACAGAATGACGGAAGGAACGAAATTTCTCATTTGGCCTTTCGAGTAAATAAACCATAAATCCAATAAATTATTAATGGACATGTGAGCATTAAAATAATTTAACTTGAACATATCATCAAAGTAAACCCAAATTCTAGCAGCAATAGGACTAGAAATAAACACATGATGAATAGTTTCCACATGATAGCAGCATTGACACTTAGAAGTAATAATGAAACCTCTCTTCCTTAAAATGTCATCCATAGGAATATAGTTGTGTATAATTCTACAAATAAAAATAGAAATGGTCTTTGGAATACTTATATTCCAAATCATAAAATAAACTTTCCTAATAGAATGATTATCTCTAAACACATGCCACGCATCCTTCAAACTAAACATACCATTATGAGATAAATCACATAAAAGCAAATCATTCGAATCCATATTAATAGACAGATTAAGAATTCAAGAAATAACATCTTTAGGAATCATATCAACAAGTTTATTATAGTCCCAATTATTATCCGTGATAAAATGGTCTACCTTAATGGCACTAGTAGTAAAAGTATTAAGAATAGAGTCAATATACTGGTCTCCAAGCCATTGGTCCTGCCAAAAGAAGAGGTTAGCTCAACCAAGACCCCATTTAACATAAGGTTCAACTTTCCACTAGATTGTACAGAGCCTTTTCCAAACCCTGGAGTCACCTTTATTATAAGAGCACATAGTAGGATGCTTACCAACACACTACTTATCAAATACAAACTTAGCCCAAAGAGAAAGTTTAGACCTAAAATTGAACCATAATTTAAAAGAAAAGGCTTCAAAAAGATCATACATATTCTTGCAACCCGACCTCCCTTCTTTAAAATTCCCATAACAATTGGTCCCGAAGACCAAAGAACTTTAGAATTCACATTGGAACCATGCCAAAAAAACTTATTTAATAATTTTTCAATCCTATTTCTAATAGTGTTGGTAGGTTGTAAAGTTTGAAAAATATAAACAGGTAAGGAACACAAAACACTTCTAATAAGGACTAATCTACCACCAAAACTAAGAAAATTAGAATTCCAAGAATTCAGCTTTTTCTGCACGGAAGTAATAAGTTCATCAAAAAGAAAGGTATTCTTCCTACCTTTATAAAGGGGGACCCCTAAGTACTTAATAGGTAAAGTTCCTTGTAAAAAACCAGTACTATTACTAATGGAAATAACCCGATCATGAGAAACCTTATTGGACACAATAAAGGAACTCTTACTCTTATTAATATTTAGACCACTACAACTTTGAAACTCATTTAAAAACTTTATGATTCTATTCACCTGATTAATCGAAGCATTAGAAAAAATAATAACATCATCAACAAAACATAAATGGGAAAAAGGAAAACCACCTAAACTTCTATAGCAATTGCTCTAAAAATTCTCATAAATATTGGAAATGCCTTTAGAAAGATACTCCATGGAAATAGGATCCCCTTGTCTTTAACCATGAGAAGACTTAAAGAAACCATTACTTTTACCATTAATAATAACCAAAAAATAAGAATTTTTGATGGACTATTTAATAAGTTTAATGAAGACAGAATTAAAGCCAAACGAAAGCAAGATTTGGAAAAGAAACTCCCAATTTATTGTTATCATAAGCTTTAGAGATGTCCAATTTAAAAATAATGTCACCACCAGGCACCTTAACATCTAAGTCATGAATAATTTCTTGAGTCAATAAAATATTATCTGTAATGGATCTAACTTTAACAAAGCCAGTTTGATTAGGAGAAATAATTCTAGGAACTAAAGGAGCAAGATGGTTCATAAGCATTTTAAAAATAAACTTACTAAGGAGGTACAAAGACTAATAGGTCTAAAATCTTTCGAATTACAAGCGCCAGTAGCTTTCGGGATAAGTACAATAGAAGTAGAAGAGAAATATTTATGCATGATATTACCCACAAAGTAATCATTAACAGCATTAAAAAGATCAAAATTAACTGTCTCAAGCTTTTTGAAAAAATTTAGTAGTGAAACTATCAAAACTAGCAACATAATCCATCTTTAAATCAAAAATAGTTTTCTTGATTTCCTCCAATGTAGGAAAAACAGTGAGGGACAAATTGTCTTCCTGATTAATGATATGAGGAATAAGATTAGGATTATCAATAATAGGAGGAGTAAAATTTTTATTAAACAAATTATTAATGAAATCCACCCCAGAAGACGCAATTTTCCTAGCATTATGAGTAAAAGAACCATCATCTTTAGAAATTTTAAGAATCTATTTGGTAGCTCTATTTCTTTTAACTAAAGCATGAAAATACTTAGTGTTATTGTCCCATCAATAAGATGCTTAGAAGCCAATTTCTTCTTCCAATAAGCTTCATTCTGAGCTTGTAAAAAGAAAAGATAATTTTTAGCTTGTTGGAGGCCAAAAAAAATATCATCAGAAGGATGAAGTTGATAATTGTGCTCTAAAGAATTGACTTTATCCTCAGTAGCCAAAATGTTAGAGAAAATATTTTTAAAAACATTATGATTCCACCAATTTAATTTTTGCTTTAATATCTTCAGTTTAAACCACAATCTATTCATGCCAAAAATAGAATTATCTAGATGCAGAGGGGCTTGCTAGTTCTCCTTAACCATAGCAATAAAAGAGTTATCAAGAAGCCACATATTTTGAAATCTAAAATTAAATGTAGAGATACCTTGATTTAACCTTATAGTGATAAGCATAGAAGAATGATCAGAAAATGTTCCACTAAGGTGTTCAATATGCGTAGAAGTAAAACAATTAATCCAAGTATCATTAAAAAGAAATCTATCCAAACGTTGCCAGAGGTTACCACGATTCCAAGTAAATTTGCTACCTGTATACCCAATGCCAATGAGGTTACAATCTAATATCATATTATTAAAATCTTCCATAGAGTGATAAATAGGGTTGGACCCCCCGAGCCTTTATGTAGGAGAGTAGATATTATTAAAATCACCACCCACCAACCAAGGAGAGTTAACATGACTATTAAATCTAATGAGTTGGTCCCAGAAATATCTTCTAGTTATCCTAGAGGAAGAAGCATAAACAAATGAGGCAAAATATTTAAATTGCAAGAAAGTAATACTACAGTGAATCACTTGAGTAAAATCACCCACAATATCAATAACCATAAGATGCTTCCAAAGAACCCAAATCTTGTTAGAAATATTAAATGCAACATGATTAAAGCACAAAAACTTAGCGGTATTATCCAACCCGATATTAGAAATAAAAGGCTCAATCAAAATAAGCATAGAAATATTATGAATATGACATAATTTCTTAACTCTAATTCTTGTGGACGTGCAACCAATACTTCTCACATTCCAAATAATAGACTTAAACATTAGACTGTAATTCAGAAGTTTGAGAACGGATGGTTCTAGGGGATTTCAGACAAATATTTTTATTCTTCTTATTTTTTCTTGAAGTAACTGAAGAGAAATTATTAACCTCATCACCTACTCTTATGTTACCATCATCCTATTTTTCCTTACCCTTATTAACAACATTAATTTGAGATAAAGTATGAAATCCTTACAATCCTTTTCCAAATTTATAGCCCTTACTATTATTATTATTATTATTATTATTATTATTATTATTATTATTATTATTATTATTATTATTATTATTATTATTATTATTATTATTATTATTTATGGGAAACCACCACCAGGCCTACGCGTTGATGACAAAAAAGGATTACAAGGTCCTTAAAAGGACTTCTAGCTTTCTACTACTCAGAAGAGCTACATAGAGAAACAAAAAAGAACTTATGAGCCGGATGTCCTTACTAAGCAGAAGTACGAGGGTACCAAATAACATTCTATGAAGGCAAAGACATTAGCCCAAAAGGAGAAGAAAAGATTATACTCAATCAGCTCATTCTTCCCGGCCAAGAATTTCCCCTGCACAAAACAAGAAAAAATCTCAAGAAACCTGCAAAAAAGGCCTACAAGGACAATGGTAATAACAAGAAAAAGAAGCAAAACAGTAACAATTTTAATTGGAAAAATAGTTTAAAGGAAATACAACACACTGATAAAAGTATAATAATATAGAATAACATCTTGAAGGGGCATAAGAATATAGAAAGCATTCTAACAAAGCTTAAAAATAGCCTTGATATAATACCTTAAGCCATAGAAAGTAGAACAATATAGGGCCACCAAACCTGTATACCCCACCCCATCCAGCCAAGTCTTGCCATAACTCATATTCAAATAACCAACACTCTTACTAGCCACATGAAGATCAACATTAACCTAAAACTGAAAGCTCTCCAACAAGGAGACGGAAACTAAAGTGGGAATGATGCTAGAAAAGCTCAAGAATATAACACCAGCAAATTTCCAAGTCCACCACCACAAAAAAGTGGACCACTCAAAATTAAACTAGAAGAAAGTTGAGAAAAACTAAATGATCATCTAGAGATGAGAAGAAGCCAAACCAGCATAGACAGACTAACAGAAGTTCTGAAGATCAATCTGAATCAACCTCCAGCAGTTAAAAAGAAAACAGATAAGAAAACTCAAAAGAAACAAAGAAATAGCACCATAAGTAATCCAAGTACTGTAGCCCAACACACCGAAGCCAAAATAAGTCATACAACTAATTCGACCACGCATACAGCACATCGGATGATCCATATTGATATTATTCCAACCAAAAGACAGGCTTAGGAAAGAAATAGTAAGATAATCATGACCAAACAGGTAACACTTGCTGCTCAAATCTGATCCAGTATAGAAAATACCAACTGGAATAGTGACTATTATGTGAAGCCATATAGCTAGCCAACATACAATTAAAAGGGATGATCGCATAATAACGCAAAACCCAATAGCTAGCAAGGTTGAGGTCCTCAAAATGATTATAATGACTAAATAACATCTTAGAGATAAAAGAGCAATAGACAACCAAATTAAGAGATCCAAAAATGAACCAACAACATTTTGCTCCCTCATCACCAACATAATCCTCTAAAAAGAGAAGGATCAGATAAGCAACAAAGGAGCCAAAGGTTCATATCTACTAGATTGCAATCATTGCCATACTTTATGAACTATTCAATCTCAAGGGCCAAAGGCCAAAACACTCTCTTAAAATAAACACAAATCATAAAGAAAACAAAACCAAAACCAATCACCTGAAGCAAATTAGTAGCTTCTAACATAAGGAAGACCCATACGGTCCAGTTTACCACTCCCGCAAGTTTGCCAAGAATAGAAGATCCCACATAATCCACATAATCCAATAAATTGCAACCCATATTAGGTAAAAAATTAGAAGCCAAATTTCCTTCCCTGTAAATGTGAGGAATAGAATAGGAGATGAGAGAGAGACATTGTTGAATTTCCCTAATAATATAGAAATAAGAGGGATTGGTATTAATAATACTAGTAATATAATGAATAACAAGCTTGGCATCAACTTCAATCCAAACACTAGTAATCCCTAAAGAAATACATGATTGAACACCATAATTTAAAGCTTGAAGTTCAGTCATATTGGCATTTTTATAAGGGGAGGGATCTGCAAAAGCCACAATAATATCACCATTATAATCACGGATAAGCCCACCACAACCAATAACCAAAGTTTTAAAAGAACCATCAATATTGAGTTTATGAAATCCAAAGGGAGGTTTCACCAATTTAACAATAATATCTTTACGATCATAGGTATTAGACAAAATATTAATATAAAAAAACTCAACAATTTTCAAACAACCATTAAAATTCCTCCCATTAATCAAATTGTCCAAATATAATTGTCTAACTTTATCCTTAATTTTAAAAATAATACTCAAAGCATTCATGGTAATGTTCTCATGTTTCGAATCATTTCTAGTTTTCCAAAGATACCAACAAATAATTACAGGAAGAATATTACAAATGTTACGTTTAGAAGGCACACACCAATCTTGCATAATACTTTTAATATTATAATACTCATTACAAAACAGATTATTAAACAAATTATCAAAAAACAACCACTCTTTCATAGCAATGGGCCATTAGCAAGAGCATGACTTAACTCCAAGTGAAAAATCATTGGCATTTGGAAATAATATTTAATCCCCTCTTGATTAAACTAGTATCCACTTGAATGTAATTATTCAAAATTCTCCAAGTAAGAATAGTATAAGAAAAAGGAATACCTTTAGGCCAAATGGACGAGAAAATTTGAGATTTAACATGTGAGTTCCTAATGGAGTGCCAAACTTCTTTGAAATTAAAATAGCCATCCTTACATTTATTAAACAAAATGCAGTCCTTCTTATCAAGTTGGAGGGGAACTTTCAGAATAAGATTAATGACAAAATTAGGCACCATTTCAGAAAGATAATCCACATTCCACATACCATCATGAATAAAATGAGAAACTTTGTAAGTGCTAGTAGTAGGAGTATTAAGCAAATTATCAGTAGAGGAGAACCCCAACCAATTGTCTTGCCAAAAAAAATGCCTCCCAACCCCAAACCCCATTGAATAAAATTCTCAACATCCCATTTAATGGAACACAATCTCATCCAATTAAAAGAGCCCCCTTTTTAAAAAAAACACATGAGAGGATGCTTGCCAACACAGTACTTAACTGCTATGAATTTAGCCTAAAGGCTTTTCCTAGTCCTAAAATTAAACCAAAGTTTATAAGAAAAACTAAGAGAGATGTCACTTAAATTCGCTTACCTTCATCTTGAACATAAGAGCATTTATTTCAACAAGCCGAAAAAATGGCCGACTTACCTTCTTAGCTCCCAAAAAAAACTTGTTGAAAATTCATTCAAGCCTACTAAAAATACTCATAGTGGGATATAACATAAGAAATAAATAGATAAGAATAAACACTAGACACTCTTAATTAACACCAATCTACCCCCAAAAGAAAGAAAATTAAAAGCCCAAGTAGAATGGTTTTTTTTTTAATAGTAGAAAAATGTCACCAAATAAATGCGATCTCTTCCTTCCTTTAAAAAGGGGAGTGCCTAAGTACTTAAGGGGTAATGATTATGCATAAAGCCAAAAATTGTTTTGAATCGACATGATCCTTTGACTAGAAATTTACTTAGCAGTAATAAAGCAACTTTTAAGAGAATTAAAAATTAAACCACTAGTAGTTTTGAATTGATGAAGAAATTTAAAAAGTATGTTGAGCATTTTTTTGGAACCATTAGTAAAAATAATAAAATCATCAGCAAAACTCAAATGCGAAATAGGTAATCCACCCAAAGTCCAGTATTGTAGAGTGGGATGTTTCTTGAAAAGATCATTAAGACATCTTGAAAGAAATTCCACCGCCAAAATGAACAAAGCAGGGGATAAGGGATCCCTCTACCTGAGCCCTTAGGAAGACTTAAAAGGACCATGATTCTTTCCATTAATAATAATAGAGAAGAAATAATGCTCGATACAATTCTTAATGATTTTGTTAAAACTATTACTGAAACCAAAAATATTAAGCATGGTATAAAGAAAATCCCAATTGAGGTTATCATAATCTTTGGTAATATCAATTTTGATGATTGCATTACCACCAGCAATTTCAGCCTCCAAGACATAAACTAATTCTTGGGCCAATAAAATATTATCAAAATTAGAACTATCTTTAACAAAACTAGTTTGTTCTAAAGAGATAATTTAATGGAGAATTAAAGCTAATCTACTCATGATCAACTTGGCATTGAGCTTGTTGAAAAAAGAGCAAAGACTAATAGGCCAAAAATCACACCAAAAATTAAGGACATTACTTTTGGGAATAAGAACAATAGAAGTGAAAGTAAAAAAAATTAGGATATGGATTTCCTTAAAGAAATCAATAACGTCATTGACCAAATCATCTTTAATAATATGCTAAGTTTTTTGAAAAAAATTAGTCGTAAAACCATCAGGACTAGCAACAGAGTCAGTGTTCTTATCTTTGATAATCACCCAAATTTCTTCAGTAGAAGGAATTTTAGTAAGTATATTGTTATCCTCATCAGAAATAATAGAAGGAATGAAAGAAAAGTCCACATCCAACATCAGATTAAAATCCTTGTTAAACCCATTCTTAAAACAATCAATACCAGATTCAAAAATAAAATTAGGAGAATCAATGTGAGACCCATTAGGATTAATAATTTTGTGAGTATAACTAGCAACCTTCTTATGATTGACAATATTATAAAAAAATTTAGTATTCCTATCTCCCTCCACAACAAATTTAGAAGCCACTTTTTGTCTCCGGAAGACTTCTTATTGCAATTTAAGTTTAAATAAAACAATTTTGTCATCATTCAGTAAGGAAAGGTTCTCCATAGAAGGGTCAAGCATATAATTATTATCAGTCAAAGGAACTAAATTTTTAGTATGAATAATATTAAAAAATAAGTTCTTGAACACAACTTTATTCAACCAATTCAATTTTTGTTTAAGCCTTTTAAGTTTAAAAAAAAATCTAGTCATTCCAAAAATATTGTCAGAAGGAAATAAAGGGGCATGCCAATTACTTTCAACAATATTAAGAGAAGAGTCATAAAGAAGCCACATGTTTTGAAATCTAAAAGGATAATTAATAATATTATGATGCATAGAAATATTTAAAAGCAGGGGAGAATGGTTAGATAAGGTTCTAAATAAATGCTCAATGTGAGTACTAGGAAAATTAGAAATCAACAAGTTATTAAAAAGAATACGATCTAAACATTGCCACATAGTAGCTTGATTCCACGTAAAAGCATGGCCAGAAAACCAATATCATGCAAATTAGAGTTTAAGATTATGTCATTAAAGTCTTCCATAGCTTGAAAATTGGGAGGGTTCCCACCCACCCTCTTAGAAGCATTCGAGATAGTGTTAAAATAACCCCCAATCATCCAAGACATAGAAATATTATTAGAAAACTTAAATATTTGTGGCCATAAAATTCTCCTAATAGTGATAGAGTAAGAAGCATTAACAAAGGAAGCATAACAAGAAAGTTGAAGAAACTTAATACTAGTATGAACAACTTAAGAATAGTCATTAAGAATGCTTAAGTTAACCCATTGTTTCACAAAAATCCAAATTTCATTAGAACAATTACTAAACGAAAAAATGAAGCCCAACTTAATACAAATAGAATCTAGCTTCAAAGATGAAATTAAAGGCTCAAGTAAAAGAAAAACATTAATGTTATGAATCCTGCACAAATTTTTAGCCCAATCCATAGAAGGGAGATTTCCCACACCTCTAATATTGCAAATAATGGCTTTAACCATTAGAAGAAGAAGGAATATAAGCTTGAGTAACTTTAGGTGAGAGCAAAAATTGGGTATATTTTCAAATTCAACCTCTTGGAGATAACCAGTAGCTTCAGATCCAATCCACACTTCTCTAGGATGTTTTTTCATACTGTCCAGCTCCAGAAAAATCTGGGCAATCGAAGGTCTCAACCTACAAGCAGTGGCTTGGTCGGATTGAAGGGGACGACCAAATATGGATCCAAAAGCATGTAAAACATGCGAGTTAAGGAAATGTAACCTCAAATTCAGAAAATATAGCCAAAGAGGAACTATAGGAGATTCTTCTTTAATGTCAAAGTAAGGAGTCCACTTCAATAATCTCATTTGATAGTTATTTATGTAATAAGATCTCCTAGTAAAATTCCTAATATAGTCTAAATTCTTAGAAAGTTGGATCGCTACATGCCTAGCATCCAACAAACAAATGGAAAAACCCTAGAAAGTTTAAAATTGTTAAAAATGACCTAATAGTATCGAGGTTTGGGCTTCTTAACGAGAACTTTCCAACCAAAGTAAATTGGAAAGGGGATGCAAGTTTCATTATATCTTCTTCAGAAACTAACAAAGCGAGAACTTCTTTGAAAGAAGAACAAGTAAATTAGAAACCAGAATCTTTCGTGGAAGCACTGCCCGCCAAAACATCATGAAAATATCATGTATTAGTGGAAGAAACATTACCCGAAGCAATAAAAAAACCTTTATTAACTTCGACAGAACCCGCCGGAGGGTTACCTCAAGGGGTCATGATGGTCAAAGATGGCCCCGCTGCCATCTAAGCAAAACCAAAAAAACACCAAAGTCCAAAAGGGCTCAGAAGGAGGAAGCAATGAAAATAAACCACAAATGGTGAGCTAAAAAACAAAAATTCTGAAGAATATAGGAGAAACCACAAAAAGCTATAGAAGAAACCTGATTACCAGAGCTCGAGCACTCCACAGGAGAGAGAAAATGAACGTTACGATGATCCAAATGTATAGCTTGGTTTATAGCCCACTCCTCATTTTCTCGTTGAATAAGTTCTCCTTCTTCCAAGGTTTGTATCTCCTTGGCTTGCTCATGAGATATCAATTCATAATTAACATGATAAGTAATCGCATTAGTGTTTAGGACAAAAATAAGATTAGAAGAAACATTTTCATTAAACATAAGAATTTTCAAGCAAGATAGAGTGTTATTATGTTCCACAACCATAACATCAGTTTGTTCTTCAACATTGATAAACTGTCGATGCTTAACCACACCATCTGGAGAATCCTTGATCACTACATGCTCAGTAGAATGCTCTTGAAGAGCCACATTCATTCCATTTCCAGCATAAACAACCACAGTTGGGTCAACAGGATCCTGGAAACCATTCTTGCCAATCATGGGGACTTCAGCCTCCCCACTAACCTCCTCAAAACCTCCTAGCTTTCATGTGTGAATGTTATCCTTTTAAGTCTTTAGGGATGTCCTTCTGCTTACATAAATGAGGGTGCAAATTAAAACATTTAGCATTACTATGTCCATACATTTTACAATAAGTGTAAAATATAGGCTAATTTTCAAATTCAACTTTCTGTTGATATCTATTATGCTCATAACCTATCCATATTTCCTTGGGATGTTTCTTAGAGATATCCAATTCAACCATAATACAAGCTATAGACAGACTGGAAACAACCGGAGTGTCTTGGCCCGCCTATAAAGGCCTTCCAAAATAAGAAGCTAAAGAAAATAATATTTGGGTATTAAAGAAATGCAACCTTATATTAGAAAAAGAAATCCACGTGGGAGCTATGGAGATTCCTCTTTAACATCAAAATCTAACATCCATTTTAGCAAACGCATTTGACAACCTTGTATATAGTACACTCTTCTTGAAAAAAATATGGCCATAATCTAAGTCATTCGAAAGCTGAATCGCAATATGTCATTGGTCCATCAAACCAAAAATAAATGACCCCGAAAGCTTGAGGTTCAGGAAAAACTTTCGAATCACATCAAGGTTTGGACACCTCAATAGAAACTTACACACAAGGGTAAAGGCAAAAGGCACGTCAAGATGAGAAATAATGTTATCATCAAACATCAAAGTAAACAAACCTTTAAACAAATTATGGACAAAATACAGCTTAGTATTAAAAGAAGAACCACTAGAAAGCACATCCTTAAATGACTGAGATTTGCCAAAAAGCTTCAATGATGGGAATGATGACGATGGAGTCATCATCGCCCAAAAATCTATAGAAGAATGAAAATGCACCAAAGTAAAAACACAAAATCAAATGGACAAACAAAAGATGGAGTGAAACCAGAGGAACAATCACCCAAAAATTACTCCAACAAGAGAACCCTAAAATTCCCTCAAAGTCGCTAGAGAAGAGCAGAGAGACATTAGAGAAGGAGGACTATATTACTGATTAGTTAACAAAACATAATTTCTTGGGATGCCCTAAATAGGGTTTCTATTTTTAACTGATCGTTAAGGATAATTTAAAATCATCCTGTATGATATGATAAAAAAAATCTCTAACTCACCAAATTACTCCCTCTTAGTGTGTGTGCATGGTTAATTAGCTTCAGGATCCATTATTGTACATTTGAATCAAAAAAAGGTAAAAAAATGCATTGGAATTGAAATTACAGACTGACTCAATCCTAGTCTACCCGATCTTGAGCTGATTAGCGTTCCAAGTGAACTTGTGGACCTGAAAGTTTAGTGAGCATGACAGATAAAATAGATATGCAATAATGGCAGTAAAAAAGAAATAATAATGTTAGTTATCATCAAAATCACTGTACATGGGCCCAGATTTGCAACAACTAACACATGTGATTTATCCTTCAAATTCATCACAGCTATTGGGGTCCATTTAGTGACCTTTTTTTTATATGAGGCCATTATTAGGACCTATCCAACCTCTAGTCAATAATCATCCAACTCATGATAAATCAACCATTTAACATTTCAATTATTAAGTATTTTAACTACCTTATAATCATCAATCACCACACCTTCAATTAAATTTCAATCATTTAACCTACTGCCTTTAATTAAGCCAATATTAAAAAAATTAACAATGGTCTACATTAAATCAATCAAAAGCCTTTATCATCAATTTGTACACTCAATCAATCAATCAAGCCTGTATTTTCAATAATCATCTATAAGTATACTTTAATCATAATTAATCAACCAGCTTCCAATCTCCAATCAATAAAATATTAATTAGCTTACACTCCTAACTTTCAATCAACATCTCAATCCAGTATCCAATCAAAGTTACAATCATATGCAGTGGCAGCCCTAAATTACAATTAGTTGACTCAGTACATTGCCAAGCTTAGTACACAGGCACTCAAGACTTCAACCATATCCAGATCACATCACCACGAGCCCCACATATCAAACACCTATCACTAGCTCTCTGTACTATTCATTGACCAACTTGTTCTAATTGAGCTAGCTCAAGCCATCTAAACTGATTATATACTTCTATGGCCTCCAATTGAACTCTAGTTAAATTCTGAACCTCACCAAAACCTCTTACTCAATCCTCCTAGTGATTTGGACCTAATTAGTCACCTTGACTCTGTCAATAATTGACTATGTCAACTAGATCTGTGATTAGTCAAACTAGTCAAATTAAACCTAATTGGGTCCATTTCTTTGTATACATCCAAATCAAGTCTTCCAAGCATTCAATAACCCTCCATTAGATACCTCAAACACACCCAAAAATTATATGAATCACCTCATGCTTGAGTTGACATAGTCAAACCAACATGAATGAGTCACCATAATTCAGTCAATCAAATCAAGCTTGTTAAACTCTATCAAACTCTCATCATCATTCCATTTAATGGCTTAAATATGTTTAGTCCATTGTTGAGTTAAATCCTAGCTAATTTGACCAAGTCAAATCATCAGAATTTGGTCAAATCCACATCTACATTCATATCTATACACCTTGTTTCATTTAAACCTCAATCCTATTCCTCCAAAAACTCTAGTCATTCACCCAAACACCAAGGTACACTTTCTTATGCTCCATTCCAGTCACCCTTAATTATTTGACTAGTCAAACAGTCTAGGAAATCTCTAAAAAAAGTTTAAATGGCCAACTCATTTATTTGGCTACTTCCACATTGACCCAACTCATCCAACCATTTCAAACTATTCCAAAACTTTCCCAAACCTCCCTCGACCCAAGCTCATCCCTTGGTTTAGCCCAGCCAGCTCTGTGGTCCCACCATGTGTAAGAATGACCCCTATCATTTTCACCTGAGCCAGCTCATTCCCTAGCACTCTAACAGTCTAGGATAGTTGTAAGCCAT
The DNA here is from genome assembly GCA_019925795.1 of Dendrobium chrysotoxum. Taxonomy (NCBI): domain Eukaryota; kingdom Viridiplantae; phylum Streptophyta; class Magnoliopsida; order Asparagales; family Orchidaceae; genus Dendrobium; species Dendrobium chrysotoxum. The sequence goes on from CM034303.1 coordinate 26,473,865, forward strand.
CTAAGTAATAAATTTAAAACATCCCATACGTCCACAGCGATCCTAGTAGCCGGAATTGGGCAAAGACCATAAACTACTCATTGAGAGTGAAAACATATTCAAAAACTCTCTCCAGTCATATTGGTGTTTCATTTTTATCTCCTTAGAGTTCCTCCAATCCTTAAATGTTTCTTGGCATTTCGAAGCTGCCAACGAAGAGAGGACTGAATGATCAAAGCGAAATCCATCCCAGTTATTCGAAATCCTCTTTCAGTGCTCCTCCGAGCTAAATGTCTTCTACTTCTTTGTAGAGGAGCTTTAAATGAATGAAGCAAACCTTTATACACCCTATATGATTGCTCGTGTGTAGGAAAAACTCAAACCAAAGGTATTTATTTAGGTTTTCAAATAACATCTTAGGTATTACATCAAACACCTTAGAAAGTCTTCCCCACACTTAATCTAATCCTATTATACCTCTATTTAAAATTTGAAGCCATTTGGTTCACTATGTTAATCATTTAAAATAAAATGTAAATCTAGGGTTTGTGGCTGTCCCATAGGGGAGATGAAATATCTGGTGTCCTTTTCCTCTATTTGATTTAGATGGCTGAGATTGCATCATCTCTTCTTCCCTTTTGACCATGCAATTGATCTCAACCGTGGGATTTGATCTCGGCCATTAGATCAGAATAGCGGTGGATCTGACATCTATTATCCAAGCTGCTCTGTTTAAATAAGTCACATTAACTAACCATCGTAGTCTGCGTTGGCCAACCGTTTGCCGCCACATGGAAAGAACCCGCACAATCAGCTCTGTCGACTTACTATGTAATATAATCCTTTTAATAAATTAAAAAAAAGATATTAAACTTCAAAAAATCTTAAAAAACTCATTTGAATCCATCTTGGGAGTTCATAGACTCTATGGATTAATAATGAAGAGTCCCTCATTTCTAGAATAAAATTAAGTAAATTTGAATAGTATTACGTAAATTATTTTAATAATATAATAAAACTTATTTTAATTTTAAATAAAAATCTATAAATAATATTAGTCTAAATTTTGGTAGAGGTATACTAGGATATATCCCAAACCTCCCTTGATTTTCCTAAGGTTTTTTGATACAAATCCTATTAGTTTATGAATTTACAAAAACCTAGGTCAATGTTTTACCTAGATTTTTTAAAATTCTTAACTAATTCAATTCAATTCTAATAAATATATATTAGGGATCTATAAAATCCATGAAAGGAGATCTTTCATCTAAAAATAAATTCAAGGTATGATTGTGTATAGTTTGTGAGAAAATAGCCATTGATGGTGTATGAATTTTTGTATATTGCTCTCGAAATTAGTATGATCATGGCTTTAAATTGGATGGAGATTCATTTTACGATGTCCCTTGCATCCTCCAACAATCTTAATCCAGTTTAATGCACATATTTATTTGTTGTTGAATTTCTAAGTTCATAGGTCGCTATGTGACCTATAGCTTTAACAATTCACTATAATCATTCCATAGAGCAATATGACACTATATTTTTACCATGATTACTATGTTTTAATTTCTTATGTGTGTACAAAGGGTTAGTAAACCTGATTTCAAACCTATACAACCTAGTGACATTGAGGAAAAATAATTAAAGTGTGTCTTAGCTAACTTAGGCAATTCTTGGATTCACCATGCACATCCATTTTGGATGAAACATTAAACCTAGAAAACTTAGCGTTAAATATCCTATGACTTGAATTCACCCCAATTTGAGATTAATTGACATTATAATAACTTTTTTTTTTGAGAGAGAGAATACCCACCACCGGGCCTACACGTTTATGACAAAAAAGAAATACAAGGTCCTTAGGAGAACCTCCAGCTCTCTACTACTCGAAGAGTTACAAAAAATCCAAAAAAAAAATCTATGAGCCGATGTCCCCACTAAGCGCAAGTACAAGTAAACTTAAAAACATTCTATGATGGCCAGAAGCCTTAGCCCAAAAGAAAAAGAAAACATTACACACATTCAGTTCAATCTTTCCAACCAAAAAGGGACCATGCACAAAACGAGAACAAGTTTCCAAAAACCTAGAAAAAAAGCCTACAAGAACACTAGTAATAACATTAATAGAAAGAGAATAGTGATAATTTTAATAACAAAAAGTAATTAAAAAGTAAAATAACACACCAAACAAGGTATAGTAATGTAGTTGAAAATCCTGAAGGGACATAAGGATACTAAAAGTATTTCTATAGTTCTTATAAATAGCCTTGATATACAGCCTAAGGCCTAAAAAACCTGATAAAATCTAGACCTCTAAATAAGGAATTCCCAACCGACATAGCCAAGTTATGACAAATTCCATACCAAGAAAACCAGCAAGGTACCATCTCAACATAGGAAATAAAATAACAAAGTAAACACAGAATCCACTAAGAGAAAAATCTAATTGCTCCAGCAAAACTGGTAAGAAGTTAATTCCATCATAATCCAGCACAAAAAAATGAGACGGCCAATATAACAAGCAAAATACCCAAGTAAACCAAATAGGCTATAACTAGAGCAGTCCACCTGAAAACCACCATAGACCCTGAATAGATAGCTCCATATCAAGGAGATGCTAAATAACAAGAATGAGGCTAGAAAATCTTAGGAACATATCAACAAAGTCGCCATCACAAATTAAACCCAGAAGCCACTCAAATCTATTCCCTAACTCACCCAGGATAAGCCGGAGGGGAAGGAAGTAGAAAGGGAACCACTAGGAATAAACATAAAATAATAACACATAATCAATATTCCAGGCCCACCACCACAATAAATCGGGCAAATCAAAATCATAAAAAATGAGAAGGAAAAAGGAAATTTTTATCATGTAGAGATGAAGGCCTACATAATCCGGCAAAGACAAGCTACCTTGCAACTAAGAGAACCATCGAGACCACCAAATAGCAACTCACACACCACCAAACAAGGGCTAGATGAGTAATAAATTGGGTTTTAATCAGAACGATATAAGTTACAATCATGGCTTAAAATCAGCCCTGTAAACCAAAAGCTCCAAATCTGAAGGAGAAGAAAACACTCAATACAGATAGAAGAAAGCATCAAATCACAAATCAAAGTTTTATTGGAACCACAACCCCCATGTTGACACCCATGACCAATAAAAAGCAAAACTCCACACCCGACAAAGATCCTCAAGTAACACACAACCAACACAGGAGGATCATTAGAGAAGAACTGAACCCAAGAAACTGGAATAACCAAACAAACAGAATAGAAAACCAACTGCAAGACATTAGAACTTGGAAGCCACCATAACAAAAAAACACTATCCAACACCAATAAGAAAAAAGCCCCTAGGAAGAACAAATATAAGGAAGACTAGTATGGTCTAGCCTAATTAAACTTTTCACCTCACAAGGTAAATTATGCTCAGCATACTCAGTAAAGCCAGATAAATTGCACCCAATCCTAGTAAGAGAATCAGCAACGACATTACCTTTATAGAATATATGGGAAATGGAAAAGGTAATAAGAGAAAGCCAATGTTTAATGTCTCTAATAATATAAAAATAAGATGGGTTATGAATATCAGTACTCTCAACATAATGAATAAGAAGCTTAGCATCAACTTTGATCCAAAGATTAGTAATACCTAATGAGATACACAATTGAATGCCATCCTAAAGTGCATGAATTTCAACCATAATAATCGTGTTAGCAGTTCTAGGACCTGCAAAAGTGATAATAACCTGACCATTAAAATCAAAGATAATGCCACCACACCCAGCATTCAGAGTATTAAAAGACCCATCGTATCAAGTTTGAACCTATCACAATTAGGTTTAAGCCATCTAACAATTCTGTCCTTGCTCACAGGGGGATAGTTTTGAAAAGACTACCCAAATACCTCACTACTATGGTAAAAGCCTTTAAAAGACTTCACATCAGTTAAATTGGCAGCAAAGAAGTGAAGAATTTTCTCTTTAACTTTAGAAATAATACTCTTAGCATTCCTCTGAATATTATCATGCTTAGATTCATTATGACATCTCCAAATATACCAACATATTATTACAGGTAAAACATTGTGAATATGCCCTTTAGAAGGGATAATCTATCTTTTAAAATATTGGGAACAGAATTATAAAAAGCAAAATGTTGAACATTAAAAATGTTGTCAAAATATAACCAAACATGCATAGTAATAGGACCTTGAATAAAAACATGATTATGGTTTTGAATATGATAACAACATTGGCATTTAGAAATAATGTGAAACCCTTTTATCATTAACATCGAGTCAGAAAGCAAGTAATTATGCAAAACTCTCCACATAAGAATAGAATACTAAGCAAGAATACTACAATGCCAAATAGATGAATAAAGCAAAGATTTAGGATAAGAATCGCTAATAGAGTTCCACACCTGCTTAATAGCTAATTTACCATTGTTGGACAAATTAAACATAATGTAATCTTCATTATCCATCATAATAGGAGTTTTGAGAACAAGATTGATAATGAAATTAGGAATATGGTTATAAAGCACATCCACATTCCCAACTCCATCACAAATAAAGTAATTAACTTTGGTAGCATTAGTGGAGTTAGTATTCAAAAGGTTGTCAATAGAAAATTTACCTAGCCATTTATCTTGTAAAAAAAAATATATTACCATTCCCAACCCCCCATTGGATACATTGTTATGCATAGCAATTAATAGAGCATAGTCTTTTCCACATGAAAGAGTCCCTTTATTTAAAGTAACAATTGAGAGGATGCTTACCAGCACAATACTTAGTAGTCATAAACTTGGCCCACAAGCTCTTCTTTGATCTAAAAGCATACCAAAGTTTGTATGAGAAGGCATGTGACATATCATTGATGTTTTTAAACCTAATATACCTTCATAAAAAACCCCATAACATTTACTCAAAGAAGCCCACATAATAACAAAATTCCCATCTTTAGCACCCCAAAAAAATTGTTGAACATTCTTTCCATTCTATTACATATATTAGTAGTAGAACATAAAGTGTGGAATAGATAAATGGGGATAGAGCAAAGAACATGTTTAATAAGAACTAATCTACCACAAAAAGAGAGAAAGTTGAAAGCCCAAGTGGAAAGTTTTCTTTTAATAGCAGAGAAAATATCATCAAATAAATGAGGGCGCTTCTTACCTTTATAAAGAAGAGTACCGAGATATATCATAGGAAAATTCTTTTGAGTAAAACAAAACTTGTGCTGAATAGTAGCAATTCTTCGTTGAGTTATAGATTTGGCCGATATGAAACCACACTTAGAAGGGTTAAAAATTAAACCACTAGCATGCTAAATTTAAACAGAATCTAAAGCATTTTCATAGAACCATTAGTAAAAATAATGAAATCATCCGCAAAGCTAAGATGAGTAATAATAAGCCCCAAATAGCCCAAAAATATAGTTAAGGATGAATCCTAAATAGCTCATTCAGACCTCTAAACAAATATTCCATAGTTATGATAAACAAAGCAGGGATAGGGGATCCCCTTATTTAAGCCCATGAGAAGATTAAAATAGCCATCGGGGCTAGCAATAGAATTACGGTATAGATTGCCCAAAAAGAAATCCACAATAGCATTAACTCAATCACCTTAAATAATTGTCCAAGATTTTAGAAAAAATTTAGTAGTAAATCCATCGGAGCTAGCAATAGAATTAGAGTTCATACTTTTCAAAGTAAGCCAAATTTCATCTTCATAAGGTATTTTAGTGAAAAATAAATTATCCTCCTTAGAAATAAGTGGAGGAATAAAAGACAAATCAAGATTCAAATCCAGGAAGAAATCTTTTTTGAAAGCATTATTGAAGTACTCAATGCTAAAATCATAAATCAAAGAGGGATCATCAATAGAGGAACTATTAGGAGAAATAATTTTGTGAATATAGCTAACAACTTTTTGGTGATTAGCTATATTATGGAAGAATTTAGTATTTCTATCCCCCTCCACAAAACATTTAGAAGAAGCCTTTGGCCTCCAAAAAGTTTCTTCTTTTTGTTGAAGTCTATATAACTTGGTTTTAGGTTCATTGAGAGTTCATTGAGAGTAGATAAATGCTGATAAGTAGAATCATTCCTATAAATATTATCGGCAGCATCAACCATATTTTCAACATGTAAGATGTTGGTAAAAGTATTCTTGAAAACACATTTGTTCCACTAAGAAAGTTTTTATTTAAGCCTTTTAAGTTTAAACCACAATCTGGTCATACCCCCAACATTATCAAAAGGATGAAGAGGGGCATCCCAGTTACTTTGTACGATATTAAAGAAGGTATCGTTAAGGAGCCACATGTTTTGAAATCTAAAAGGTTGAAACATAGTACCACTCTTTAAAGAAATACTTAAAAGTAGTGAAGAGTGATCAGATAATGTTCTAGTGAGGTGTTCAACATGAGACATAGGGTAAGAAGCAATCCAAGAGTCATTAAAAAGAATTTGATCAAGTCTTTGCCACATAGTAGCCTTGTTCCAAGTAAAAGCATTTGCAAAAAAAACCAATATCATGAAGATTGGAATTTAAAATCATATCGTTAAAATCCTGCATAACCTGAAGATTTGGAGGTTTACCTACTATACATTCAGAAGCATTAGTTATAATGTTAAAATCACCACCAACTAACCATGGAGCCTTAATAGAAGAAGAGAAATCGATGACTTACTTCCATGGAGTCTTCTTGCCTAATTTAGAACAAGAAGCATAAATAAAAGAAGCATAATAAGATAATTAAGTTAAACTAATATTAGTATGAACTGTTTAGGGAAAATCCATAATAATGTCTAAAGCTATTCAATGCTTCTAGAAAATAAAAAATTTATTAGTACAATTTCCAATAGCCAAATCAAAACCAAGTTTTTTACTAACATAATCCAATTTAACAATAGAATTTAAATACTCAATTAAAATAAGAAGATGAATATCATTTATCCTACATAAATTCTTTACTCTATCCATAGATAAAGTACCACCCATACCTCAAATATTCCATACAAGCGCATTAACCATTAATAAAAGATGAAGCATTTGAAGCACGAGTTGTTCTATGGGTCAAGCTAACAAAATTCTTGCTACTATTATTATTCTTCTTAGAAGATTTCTAAAAACCCTCATCATTAATTTCATCCTTCCCATTGGGAGATCACATAGAATTAGTAGTGTTTCCTTCCAAAAATTCCTTTGAAGAATCAATGTCGTAAGATACAAACTCCCCTTCTTCCAAAGCATCATCACTTAAACCAATAGGACTCAATTGATTCTTTGGAATTTAATCAATATTAAAATTATCTTTATCGCCATTCATTTGGTTTAATGAACATTTATGTTGATCCAATCGTTCCTCATCCATATTAATCACTTCCTTATTAGTATTCACATTACTATCGAGAACATGATTAGTTTCCTCTTGAATAGTACCTCCCAAGACCGGCCCAAGAGAAGAAATTAAAGCAGGACTGTCAATAAGTGCAATGATATCATCAGGTTTGTCAAGTTCAATATTTCCCTCATTTTTATTCTCTGATTCGCTAATCAAGAACAATTTCTTTGTCATCATCACATGCTTATGCTGACAACCTTCCACATCAAGAGAATCCTCATGATTCGTATTATGAATTTCCTTTTCACCAAGTATATCAATATTCAATTCAATAAAATATTTCGAACCATTCTTGGTTTTTTTATGTTGTGGGTGAACCACAAAGCATTCATTAATTGAATGTCCATGGACCTTAAAATGAGAGAAAACATCATAACCATTTTCAAAATCCACTTTTTGTAGATACCCCAACTTTTTGAAACCATGCCAAATCTCTTTGGAATGTTTCTTGGTGATATCAAATTCCACCAAAATATGAGCCACAAATAGTCTCGATCGAGAAGCAGTGGCTTGGCCCAAGGCATGTAACACATCAGCATTAAAAAAATGTAATTGAAGGTTAGGGAAAGAAACCCAAATAGGAGCTATTGGTGATTCTTCCTGAATGTCAAAATAGGGAGTCCATTACAATAAACACATTTGGCAACTATTAATATAGTATGATCTCCTATCAAACACATAGCTTTAATTAAGATCTTTAGATAACTGAATAGCAATATGTCTAGGATCCAATAATCTTAGAGAAAACACCAATTAGCTTTAAATTCACAAAGAAAGTCCGAATAGTGTCAAGATTAGGTCTTCGGATGGAGAAATTTTCAACTAAAGCATACTGATATGGAGAGGCTAATTTCATTATATCATCATCATTAAATAACAAAGCTGAAAAACCTTTAATAGAAGTTTTCAACAAAAAATATCAGATCTTTTGAGGAAGAAGCGCCTGAAAGTACATCATGAAAAGATCAAGTTTTAGTGTTAGAAACTTTACCATCCCCATTAAAAAATTAGCTATAGAAACAATAAGAGCCAAAGGATGATTCCCCCATGGATTCAACAGAGAAGAGGACAGACCCAACGCCATTGAGAAAGAACAACTAAAACCTAAGGCTGTAGAGCCAAAGGATGATTCCCCCATGGATTCAATAGAGAAGAGGACAAACCCAACGCCATTGAGAAAGAACAACTAAAACCTAAGGTCCACGGCCTTAGGAAAGGAAATTGTGATAAGAAACTAGCAAACTAGTGGATTAAGAACCCCTATCAGAAGTAATGAGATGGGTTGAATAGTGATCACCACAATCGCTAGAGCACCTAATCGCAAAAAGAGAGAGAGAGAGAGAGAGAGAGAGCCATTGAGAATGCTTTGGACCTTATAACATTTTTGTTGGGGGGAAACTCACAGAGCAACTTACGTGTCAATATAAAAAATAATTACAAGGTCCTTATCGGGAACCTTCAGCTCGCTAATGCTCGAAAGAGCTACAAAAAAAAATCAAAAGAAAACTTGTGAGCTGATGATTCCCTACATTAAGATTTACAAAAATACCTAATAACAATCTAGGGTAGCTAGAAGCCTGCACCCAAAAAATTAAGATAAAATTAAAATCTTTCAGCTCAATCTTCCTGCAAAAATTAATCGCCAAGACCCGAGGTTTTGAAATCTCACGAGCATATACGGGAGCAATACTGCAAAATGTGAATATGCATAACAAACTATGAAAATAGCAAGTAACTTTAGAAATAGTAGATAATTAACACACATAAGAATAAGAAAACGTATAGATAACAACATCCCAATTGAGAATTTTGATAATTGTTCTGTTGGAAGCATTTGAAGGGTCAAGGTGTAGATCCTAAAACCAAATAATCGAGAGCACATAGACAGAATAGTTGAAACCAATAGAGATAAGAAGCATAATCATATTGACACAGCACCAACTAAACATATTCTAATAGGATAGGTCCATCATCACAACAAATTATATAGAAGCCACCAAAGAACCACAAATCAGCCAGCAAAGGCAACCCTTAACGAAAATAGAGAGATCGGGTAAGAAAATCCATAACTCCCAATTCCACCAACATATGTTGCTATTAAGATCAATATACCTAATCCTAATATTTAAACAAAGAATGAAACAACCATCCTTTGAAGGATAAACAGCACAACAATCATAGTCTTGAATAAAACATCACTCATAATAGTAAAATTACACCCAAAAAAGAAGTAAAACCAATCCACACAATTGGGTTTGAAATTAGTAGGGTCATTAGAGCTCAAGAAGTTAATAACTGTAGCTTTATCATGAGGAGAACCCAAATGCCACACTATTCTTATACCAAGCACTCATATGCACACTTGAAATATGCAGAGGATGATAATAGCAGAAGAAGCATACCGGCAAAAGGTCAGAATATTCATGATAGAAACAACAGTGCTGTGATTCCTGGCCTAACCACCCAAATTCTAGAAAAACACAAAATTAAGTATCAAGACTCATTAAACATCGGGAAATTCTAATCAATCCAAAGAGACCACTCAAGCTACAAACCAGAATCCATAAAGCAAACATGCTTTAATGGAGTGTCATGGCTAAAATAAATCTTCTCAATTGAGTAGACCCAAGGAGAAGAAGAGCAACAGTTAAGGTTCAAATCTGAATACCAATAGATCCAATCATAGCTCAATCCTAGAACATCAATTTTGATTACAATCATGAAATTCAAAAAATGAAGAACATGATGGGTTTCACTAGAATTAAAACCAAGACATAAAAAAACATCTTATCACAACCACCCAAGACCAATACAAATATAAAACATTAACACTACCGCCCAGTACATAGCAAGATAGACAGACCATCCATTATAAATTTTCTCGCAATGAATAACATGACAGATTAGATGAATAGCGATAAAGATTAGTTGGTTTATTGCAACCTTCCAATAGTCGCAATTGATAGACATAGGGCATAAGATAAAACAACACAACTTAGCAGATAAAAAATCTTGCCAAATAATGAACATGTAAAATAAAATAGTAACAAACTCTAGAAACAACAACTTAATAAAAAATTTTAAACAACAACCCAACAGTAAAAAACAAAAGACAGAAAACCAGAAAAACAACACCCAAAGAAAAACACAGTTATTTAAAATGAATATATGGGAGGCCAAAGCGATCTAATCTAGCATATCCTTTAATCTATTTAGGGGGAGAATACTCATACAATTCAGTGAAATTAGACAAGTTACAACCCATTTTAGACAAAGAATCACTAACATCATTTCCTTCCCGCAAAATATGGGAAATAAAAATAAGTAATGAAAGACAACCAATGCTTAATATCTCTTAACATATAAAAATTAGTAGAATTGGAAGAAATTTTACCTTCAAGATAATAAATCAAGAGCATAGCATCCACTTCAATCCAGATATTAGTGATGCCTAAGAAATGCATAATTGGACCTTTTAACAACGATTAATTTTACTTAACCCTTCGTTAAGGGTTTAATTTCAAAATATCGAAATAAATACATTAAAATTCATGAAAATTTAAAATAACCTTCAATAAATTCTAAATTAATCATATAATCATTAAAAACTAAAATAAAAATTAATTTCCATTTAAATTTAATTAAAATTTAAATTACCTTTAGTTAAATATTAATAAAATAATTTTAAAAAATATAAATAAAATTAAAAAAATCACTAAATTTTAATTAAAGTAACAATTCAATTTTAAATAAACTATTTGAATCATTTTGAATTTTAATTCATTAATAATTAATTAAAACTTAATATTTAATTAAAATTTTGAATATTGCAATAAAAAAAATTAAATTTAATTTTACTTCATTTAGAGAAAATTAATTTGATAATTTGATTGATTAAAATTTATTTTAATCAATAAAATTTGATAATTAATTTAAAAATAAATCAGTTTAGGCTTTCTTTCCTAATGCTTGATTCCTTTTGGAGGGCATTTGGCATTCTTTTTCAAGGCCTTTAACAAAATTTAAATAACCAAAAGATCCCCTAGGTGTTGTGAATAGCTCCTTTTAGGAAGGCACTAATGCATTGGATTGGGGGATCTTCAAACAAAAATAATGCACCAACCTTATACACTATGCTTGCTTCCATCTAGAGGGCATGTCTATTTAATTTATGAGATCCCTTCTCTATCTCTAATAAATCTTCAAAGGCTCTTATGATTATTTGTCATGCATAGAGGATGGGTGTTTTATTTGAAAGCAATGAGATTTATAAATTAATTACACTTGCACTTAGGTGGTTATTAATCTATAAATTCATCAAAATTAAATAAACAGCTTCAATATTTAAAACTTGAATAATTTAAAATGTAAATACACATCACTTTAACTTTAATTAAATTCCCTTTTGATCTTTAATGAATAAACATTAAAATTAAATGCAATTTAAATATTAAATCCCAATAGGACATATCATAGCCACACAACCTCTTCCACACACTTAGATTATTTGCTAGGACAACCAACTTTAGCCTAGGTTAGGTCGATGGATTGGCTTGGTTTGATTGCAAGTGTCTTTTCTTAGAGGGAACCCTTGTGAGTTTTCTTACTTTCAGCAAAATCTATGTCATATCTACTTTTGTATTAGTGCACCAGAGAGTGGACTAAATTAATTCAGGATCATGCAATTTACTTTTTTGTATATATATATATACCTACTCACAATCACTTTCATATCTATATTTTACATTCTGTCATTTACATTTCTGTAAAGTAGAATGTTCATAGGTGATGATGTATACTAAAAGAGACAAGTAAATTTAAATTCCATAGATTTTGTATATAGATTGAGCTGTAAAGTGTCATGAGTTATAAAAGAGTTAAAGAAAACTGCATATATATAAGTGGGGCTCCAAAAAGTTATGCCTTCTTTCCATAGAAGACTTAAAACTCAAAGATTATAAAAAGTTATATTTGATTCTACATATATATGACAGGATTAGAATCTAGGTTTGTTGTTGGGGGGCCTGGCCCCTATTACTTTACTACAAACCCTAGGTTGTTCTTTACAAATTTATAAATAAATAAAACCAACTATTCTATACATTATTGTCCATGCATCATTTGCATAATATGACTAGTATTTATTTTTTGTAAGCATGTTTTATATCATTTGATTTAAAATCTTTTAATAATAAATCCTTGATTCCTAGGATAAAGTTTACTAAATCCTGCATTTATATGGTGATTATTGTTATTAGGATTATTAACTAGTAGCTCACTCTAGGCAAGTGACAAGTCCAGATTATATACACCCCTCTTCATACACGTCCTTCCTTAATTAAAATCTAAATTTCCTATAGGGATTCTAGATCCCATAATAAAATAAACCCTATCTTAGTTCCTTTTTAAGATACAGGAAAAATCTTTGAATGTAGACTAGCTTTATCTATATTCTAAATTTAATTTCATAGTCAAACGATAGATATATATTTTATTTAGCTTTACGGTGAATTGAATATCCTCTATATTTTATTATGGAATTAAATTATAATTTATTCTTCTAATGAGAATGATACGAGAATATGATATTCATCATTTGGGATGAATTGCACACTCCCTATGCTACATCTGATTACAAAAATAAATTATAGTTTCTCTCTTTTAAATTAATAGAAGAACATTACTCTACCCTTTGGGGTGGTAAAATGTTAAGCTATGTAGATTTAATTGGAAGAAATTAATAAATATATTTAAAGCAAACAGTGGATATCTCTCACGAATAATTTTTTTTATTTATATAAAAAAATAAAAAAAATTATCCACATGGCCTTTCTGAGGAATTAACCAAACCTTCAACAAAGAGTAAATATTATAATAATTATGGATATAGTTAATATTGGAAAGTTCATAAAAATAAATCCACACTCTAGTAGCCATAGTGCCATTAGCAAAATCATGGTTTAAAGTTTCCACATGCCTATAACAATGAGATTTAGAAGGCAGGAAAAACCCTTTTTCTTTAAATTAAAATCAACAAGAATGACATTATGTAAAATATTCCAGGTAAGCATTGAATAGGATAACGAAATGTAGTTGTGCCAGATAGATGAGAAAATAGAACATTTGGCTTTAGAAATCCTGAACAAATCCTAAATCAACTTGCCCACAAATTTACCATCATTAGATAGATTAAACATAATGCAATCCTCTTGATCCCCATTTAAAGGAATTTTAATAATGTGACTAACCAAGCAATCATCAACAACATCCCTCAACTTACCCTCATTCCAAATGTTATTATTAATGGAAGTCTTAACTTTTAAGGCAGCAGTGGAATGAGTAAAAAGAAAATTATCAATGGTAGAAGGAACCATCCATTGATCCCGCCAAAATGTGTCATCTTGACTAACCCCCCATTAAATTAATTTTTCTATGTCCCATTTAATGGAGCAAATCCTTTTCCAAATAAAAGAATCACAACCTTCTACATTATAAGCTCAACCCACAAGCTTTATAAAGATCTAAAGGTAAACTAAACTTTGTAGAAAATCTAATTTTGTTGTGAATAGCATTGACTCTAACCAGAGATAAAGACTCAGCAATAATAAAACAACTCTTGTTGGTATTAATGCTCAAGGCACTAGCATTTTGAAAATCGACAAGAAAATTACTAAGCAATATTATTATATTACAAAAATAATAGAGAAAATAATAAAGTTGTCCATTAAACTTAGATGAGATATAGGAAAACTACCCAAAGTACAGAATTATAAATTAGGGTGTTTATCATATAAATTATCTAGACCCCTAGAAAAATATTCCACAACAATAATAAATAAAGCAGAAGATAACTTGTCTCCTAGTCTAGTACCATGAGTGGAATTGAAGAAACCATGACTTCTGCCACTAATTTAAATAGAAAAGAAATAATTCTCAATGATATGCTTGATGAGCTCAATGAAAATTTGATTGAAGCCAAAAGGAGAGAGAATGTGATATAAAAAATCCCAGTTGAGGTTATCATAAGCTTTGGCAATGTCCTATTTTAAAATAATATTACCACCTTTAGCTTTAATAATGAGATTTTGAATCATTTCTTGAGCCAGGAGGACATTAGCAAAAATGGATCTCCCTTTAAGAAAACCTATTCAATTAAAGAATTAATTTTTGGAAGAATATTAGCTAAGTTTCCCATAACAATTTTTGAAATTGATTTGTTCAAAAAAGTGCATATGCTAATAGTCTTAAAACTATCCCAAAATCTAACAGCTTCAGTCTTAAGAATCAAAACAATGGAAGAACTAGAAAAAAATTTAATGTAAGGAATGCCATTAAAGAAATCACAAACAATATCTACTAAGTCCACTTTAAGGATATTCAACATTTTTTGGAAGAAATTAGTGGTAAAACCATCAGATCGAAAATAGAATCAGCATTCATGCCTTTAAGTGTGTTCAAAATTTCATGTTAAGAAGGAACCTAGGATAGAAATTGGTTATCCTAATCATTAATTAAAGAAGGAATAAAAGCATCATTTTAAGAAATATTAGGAGTAAAATATTTGTTTAACAAATTTTAAAAAAAAGCAATACCAGAACTAATAATATTATTATCATCATCATAAAAGGAACCATCATGATTAATGTTTTTATAAGTTTGGTTAATAGATCTTTTTTTTTAACAATACCATGAAAAAATTTGGTGTTCCTAACTTCTTCCACAAGAAACTTATAATAAGTCTTTGTTTCCAAAATCTTCTTCCTTCTCTGCAGGTGGTATAATAAAACTTTCGCCTTGTTAAGGATATTCAATTTACTAATAAAATGATCCTTCAAATAATGATTATAAAAAATAATAGCACAAGCTTCAGCTTCACTAATATTAGGGAAAAGAGTTTTGAAAATACACTTGTTCGACCAAATTAACTTCTACTTTAATATTTAAATTTTCAGCCAAAAATGTTTCATATCAAAAATGTCCTTTTTAGGGTGCAAGGTGGAATTCCAATTAAAGTAAACTATGTTGTGAAAAGAGTCATCAAACAACCACATATTTTGAAATATGAAGGATTTGAATGTAAGAAACCAGAACCTTCTTTATAAAAAATAGAGTATTTATTAATGGAATTTGATTGTATTCAATATTGATTTTAGCTAAGTTCAGGCACATCAAGCCATAAAAATAGTTTTATATGGTCCAATAGGGTTAAAACATATAATTTGGAGCTTTTTGAGGTAGAAGGTCATTTTTCTAAGAAGTTGGGAGTTGAGATTGAAGCTAGATGATTAGGTGGTAGTTTCTTTGATTTTCTACCACCTCATGGCACCACCTGGCCTAAGTTGATTAGGTTAGGAATTTGTAGGGCTCTAAAAGGAAATGCAATAAATATCTTGGCTTGGTTCACTCTATATTGGAAAATGGCTCAAGGTATTATTATTTTGAGCACTTTGGTTAGCCAAATTGACTAACCTAAGTCATCCCATTAGCTGGGCTGGCTACTGTTGGTACATTAAAACTATGGTCTTTTAATACAAGTAATAATTGGGTTTAATTTTATCTAGGTTATGTTTCGGCTCAATGGAGGCCCATTTTGGGCACTTGTGTTAAGCCATGTGGCTAACCAAAGTGGACTTAAGGGCAGATTTTGCTATGGTTGATCCTTGGACACCTAATGAATGGCTGCAAGGGGTTTGGAGGACTTGAATTTTTCTAGATCATTTGAGTTGATGGATGGTGGCATTAGGTCTAGTTTGTTCAGCTAGGCTTGATTAGACCGTGGGGTTGGGTCTAAATCATTCCAAATGATATTTAAAACTTGTTGAAAGAGGTCTTAGTCATGGTAAGAGCAAGCCATATTGAAGTATAAAAAAGGTTCAAATAAGCCAAGCTTGGTTAAATGTTGGTCTTGTCAACTATGATCCATTAATGGCTAATTTAGTTTTAAGAATGTAGGGTTCAATGTTTGAAAAGGTTTGAAGGCTCTGGTGAGGTTTAGAGGAGATTATATGTGTCATTGAAGGTGTACGATTTAAATAGTCTCTTAATGGTCAAAGTTATTAAACCTAGCCCATACAAGGGCTCATTTTGGTCTATACATGATAAAGCATTATTTTTAAATGCCTAGGGGCCAAACCTAGGTCTTGGATCAAAGTTCATAATATGATTCATGCATATGGAAAAATTTAGGGTTTAACGGTCTCATAGGACAAACTAAGTCAACCATTGTCAACCATAGATTCAAGTGGTTTCAAATCATTGCATGGATAATTATGAGCAATTTTAAAAGATTTCTAAAAGTTCCATGGTTTTCAAACCAATAAGCCATGTTGAGTAGTATAGATGGAAAATATTTAAAGGTTTCGGAACTAAGGAAGATGCTTAAGTTTTAGGGCTTGGAAGGGCATGGAGGCTTGTAAAATGGTTAGGTAAACTCTATGGATTGTCTAATCAAGATGTACTTTACCTAGGGTTTTGATCTAATTGAAAATTTCTCTATAAATAGGAAAAATCCAAATGGCTTTATGGTTTGAACATGAATTGGATTTTGAACTTTAGGTTTTAAATTAATTTTTGATTAGATGATTGAAGGATTTAGAGTCATTTAATGATTTAGGATAATTGAAAGATTTAAAGTGAGCTTGATTGAATGACAATCATTGAACGGTTGAATACTGATTGAATGATTTAGTGATGATTAAAGACTTTAAAATGATTGAAAGATTTAGATTAATTTATTTGAATGTGACAATAATATTTATTGATTAATTATAAGATTTAAGGATTGAGCTATTGACAATCATTGGATGATTGTTAATAACTGAATATTGAACATTTAAATGATTGAAGATTTACAAAAAAGATTAATTGAAAATTTATTGATTCAACACTATGTCAAAATCTAATGTATGATCTAGGTTTAATGATTGATGTTTTGATTGAATACTAGACCTTATACAAATGAGGTAAACATGTTTAGTCACAGTAAATCAAGCTTGACCCTTGTTCAATTTTGGTCTGCATGATTAATGATGATTGTAAGATGTATAGGGGCTAAACTTGGGTCTTAACATGAGGTTTATAATATGCTTCATGCATATAAAAGTATTTTTAGGGTTTAAGGGTTTATTTAGTCAAACTAGGTCAACCATGAACCTAAATGGTTTCAAATTATTATAAGGATGTAAATGAACATATTTAAATAATTTCCACAGGTTTTTTGAAGCTTTTGAATAAATAATGCATATAGAGTGGCATGAATTGTAAATATTTGCAGGTTTTAGACCTAGGGAAGAGTCTTTGAGTTTTTGGGTTTAGAAGGGCATGGAAAGCTTCCAAAATAATTATGTAAGCTCTAAAGGGTATCTCCAATCAATATATGAATGGTCAAACACAATTCCAAGGGCTTTATTTTGGGTTTTGATCCAATTGAAAATCTCATTTAAAACGGAACAGTCCAAATGAATTTGGAATTTGAACTTTAAATTTTAGATTTGAATGTGATTTAAGATTTAAAATTTATTGAAGGATTAGATTTGATTGAATGATTTGGAATTATTGAAAGGTTGAATTGAGCTTGATTGAATCATGATTTAATATTAAAATGAATGAACACTTTGTCTAATCATAGTGTTTGAAATTGATTGGTTGAATGGTTATATTTGAATGATTGAATTTAGTTTGATTGATTGGAAATAATTGAATGCTTAAACCTCAATAAATGATTGATTGATGGTTGATTATTTAGGCTTTAATGATTGAATAGTGTAGGTGTAATGATTAAGCATTGATAATTGGTTGATGTTAAATGACTTGAATAATCATGAATGAAAATGGTGTTTTAAAGAATTGAAATCATATAAAAATGAGGTTAGCAAATGAGGATGTGTTGAATAACTTGGATAGTTTTCTTTCAATGTTTAAAGACTGCTTTACATGGAGTTAGGACAAAATGCCTGGATTATCACCACAAATAGTAGTTCAAAAACTCAAAATTCAATTTAATGCAATTCCCATAAAATAAGCTCCTCAACTCATGTGCTTAGAAATTAAACAATAAGTTGCCACCAAAGTTAAAAATTTTATCAATGCAGGCTTTAAGGAGTATACTAATCAAGAAGAACAATGGTCAAATTCACATATGCATCATTTTTAGGGACCAGAATAAGGCTTATGCTAAGGATGAGTTTCCTTTGCCTATCCCAAATTAATGGTGGATGTTACCTTATCGCATTCAATTTTCCCTTTTATGGTTCATTTATTTGGATAAAAGTAAATCAAGATAGCCCATAAAGATAAAACATTAACTGTATTCTGAATGTTTATAGGCATATTCTATTATGAAGTTATGCCATTTGGACTAAAGAATAGTGTGCAACCAACCAAGGGGCTAGGACCTTAGATTTTGATGAAATAATCCACAATCATATCAATGATTTGGTTATAAAAAGTGATGAAAGATAAGATCGTGTTTATGATTTAAGAATCATTTCTAAGCTTATGCATCGCTAGGACTTGAAAATGAACATTCTAAAATGCTCATTTGGTGTATCATCAGGAACGTTTTTAGGGTTCATAGTGAGACATCATGGTATAGAGATTGATCCTTCCAAAGAAAAAACCATCTTAAATATGTCACCTCCTAATAGTCTTACTCCATTAATATCTTTCCAAGAAAAATTGGCATATATTAGAAGATTTATTTCTAAATTATCAAGTCATTGTCATCCATTTATCACTCTGCGTAAAATGTATGTCCAATTTCATTAGGATGATAAATATTAAAATACATTTCAAAACATGAAGCAATATTTGATTGCACATCCTTTTTAATGGGTCGCATCCTAGGAAAAGCTTTGATACTATATATCATAGCTCTAGATGAATCTCTTAGTGCCTTATTTGCTCAAACTAATGAGGAAGGGAAAGAAAATGTGTCCTATTATTTAAGCTGTTTATTACTCCTAGCAGGAATCAATTACCAACCTAATGATAAATATTATAAGGCCTTAGTTTTTGCCGCCCAAAAGCTAAGACATTACATTGTAGCTCATAAGGTAAACCACATTTCCAGAGTCAATCCACTTCAATGTCTAATGACTCTGTTGACTTTATCTGGATGTCAAGAATAATGGTCCATGTTTCTTCTCCAACTTGACACCATCTTAGTACCTCTGCATGCTTTTAAATGTCAGGAATTACCTGACTTCTTAGCGTCACACCCAATCCTTGTTGAGTTGCCTTTGAATGATAAATTTTTTTATGAGCACATCCTATGTTTAAAGGAGAAAGAGAGAAATACTTGGGAGTTATATTTTGATGGTGCTAGATCATATCAAAGGGTTAAGGAACCATATATTATTCTCTTAGAAAAGGATGGTATTGCCTTAGTATTCATAACTCTTGAAAATGGATTGTTGCATTATTCTTAACATTTACTAGAGCCTTGTACAAATATTGAAGTTGAATATGAAGCTCTAAAAACTAGTTTAAAATTAACAAAGGAAATATATATTGTGCTACTTTATTTTGATTTACATTTCTATGATCAAATCTACATGCTAACAACATACCATCATAAAAGACATATAGATGTTTCACTTTCATTCTGAAAATAAAAATAGAATTTATCTTCAAGATAAATTTTAATATAAAGAATATATTATTCATCCTAGAAGATAAAATGATATTTAACAATCATTTTAAAAATGAAATTAACAATGGATAATACTTTTATCAACATCAAGAGATTTTTCCCCAACTCTAGCGAACTAAAGAAGAATTTATTTTTATTGGGTTCTTTCTTTTCTATAAGTAAACTCCTATGATTAGTTACATTAAAATATAAATCCTAAGAAAACTCTTGGTTAAAGTGGTGACTAAACTTTGTTAGATTTATTAAGGTCTTAATCAAGGATTTGAATTTAAACCTACCAAATGGTAATAGTTCAAAGCCAGAACACTTCTTTACAAGGTCAGTAGATAAAAGGCAGAGAGTGCTTGAGATTTTGGAATAACCTTAAAAAACTTTGCTTATTTTATGGTTTGGCTTTACAGAATTAGGTTAAGATTTACATTTAATGTTTATGTTCAATTTATTATAATATTTGATAACCCTCATAGGGAAAATATAGGAATTATGCATAAGTGTAAAATGGACTTACATCTGTTATAATCAACAAGTCTTAAGCTTTCAAAAAAATATATTTGTTTCACTCAAAAGGATAAAGCAAATAAAAAAAGCCTTCATCTTATTTTATTGATTATTTAGGTTTTATTTGTTTATTTAAGTTAATTATGTTTATTTAATTAAATAAATTCAATTTAATTTAATTTATTACTTGATTTTATTTATTTTAAAACATTTATTTTCATTTATTAACCTTTGATTTTAATTATATTTATTTAATTTTAAATTTTAAAACATTATTTAAATTTTTATTTAATTTTAAATTTATTTATTTTATTTATTTAAGTTGGATTTTTAATTTTATTTAATATATTTTAATTTTTTTATTTAATTATTTATAATTTTGATTTTATTTATTTATTTTTGATTCATTTGAATTTTATTTAATTTTTAATTATTTTTTTTAATTTATTTAAATAGTATTTTATTTAATTGATTTATACTTATTTGATTAATTTGAATTTTCTTTATTTATGTTATTAATGTCATTTTATTTTTTATTTTTATTTATTCATTTATAATCTACTTTTTATTTATTTATTTATTATTATTTTGTTCATTTATTTAGGGTTTGACCAAAGTTTGACTTTTATTTTTTATTAAATTTCAAATATTATTATTATTATTATTACTAAATTATTTATTTTATTTGGATTTCAATGCAATTTACTTTGTATTATTTATTTATTTATTTATGATTTATTAAAAACCAGCCGAATTTGTTTTTTTTAGGGAAACCCACAGAGGGGGCTATGTGTTAATTAAAACAAAAGATACAAGGTCCTTAAGGAGGACCTTCAGCTCTCTAATGCTCAGAAGAGCTACAAAATAAATAAAAAAAACATATAAGCCAAAAGTCCCCTATAAGCTAAAATACAAAAAATCTTAGATACATTTTAGGGCAGCCAGGAGCTAGCACCCAAAAAATAAAAACCAAAATATATGCATTAGCAAAGTCCTTCTACCAAAAAAGAGAAGCATGCCACTAATAGCAAAAATAAAGATCACCTGTAAAAAATATAATCTGCACCACAGTAATAAACAAAATAAAAATTTGGTAATTGGAAAGTAAAGAGTGAGATTTTATAGCAAAATAATTGACAGGAATTTAAATATCATAAAGATTAAACTCAATAACAGTCAATTCCCATTAGCATAGTAAAGTTAAATAGCTCTAGTAATAATAAGAAGCAAGAAGCAGGACACTAACCAACCAGAATAATAAATAACGAAAGAGGCCATAATAGAATCGGGCTGCAGCTGACCCAGAGAGAAACACCCAGCTAAACTGAAAATCTAATATAATAAGAGATGCAATAAGAACTGCCACAACAAACCATAGAAGTTCACATGACTTAAATTAAAAGGATAAGAGGTTATTCATCTCCTGAAACCATTAATATTAATCTAGTAAATGGGGCCCAATATATTAAAGAATGCACTAACCAAATGAACACCATAACTATGGGTTATGCAACACCGATCCACGGACATAAACAGATCACTATAGGGAAAGCATAATAGAAATAAACCACTAGAAGTAGGTAGCTGATCCAATAAATTAATGAAATTCTCCCATTATAAATCAATCAAGAAAACATAGGAGATATTAGAAATAAAGGGTTGAAAGCAAATCTAATAGAAACCCAGAAACAATATTAAATACCAAAGAATAAACTTAAAAACCATAGTAGAATTAATCAGATCATAAAGGGTCCCGGAGCAATTGAGATATTGGCTCAGTTGTGTAGTATCGTCAAGGTCATGATTGCCAATATTCACCTACTGCTCGAACCTAGTTCAACAACCACCCAATCTTTGAACGAAATGCTTGAAATAGGGACAAATCAAATCAATCAGACACAAAAACAACAACTGCCACAGATCAGCAAGCCAAAAGAACACTTCCCAATCATTATTTGAGAAAAGAAGCAATCAAGGATATAATAAAGGGCTACCTTATCATCAATAAAGCAAAATGACAACCAACACAGATTATAACACACCAGAGACGTAGTATTCAACCAATAATAATAGCCCTTATTCTCAATCCAAAAATAGGAAAGGATGAGCAATATAGATAAATAAAGACACATTCCATAAGATGTAAAATCATAGCCAGAATAAAACCCAGCCAAAAAAAAACACAAAACTAGTGGCAGAGCTACAAGAGAAACAAACTAGAGAGAAGAGCAATAATAAAATGAAATAAAACCTAAATAAGCCAAAAGAACAAACCCAACCACACAAAACCAGAAATAGAAGACACCCATAAAAAAAATAGAGACTGAAACCTCGGTGGACCGAACATAAGGCAACCTAGAATGGTCCAGCCTCACCAAACCTTCAGATTTTCAGGTAAAGTAGTACCAACGTATTCATTAAAATCTCTTAAATTGTAACCAATTTTAGCTTGATAATCCACAACAGCATTCCCTTCACGTAAACCATGAGTAATAGAATAAGAAATGAGAGAAAGCCATTGTTTAATATCTCTAGTCAAATAAAAGAATGATGGGTTGGATAATATATTGCCATAATATAATGAATAAGAAGCTTGGAATCAACTTCAACCCAAACTTTAGTGATACCTAAAGAGACACATAACTGTAAACCATATTGCAGAGCTTGTATCTCAGCCATAATCATGATGTTTGAAGAACTAGGACCCGCAAAAGCAATGATAACATGGCCATTAGAATCTCTAATCAAACTACCAAAACCTGCATTGGAATTATTAAGAGATCCATCAATGTTGAGTTTAAACCACCAAACCTTGGGTTTAATCCTTCTCATAATTCTATGAGTAGTAGCAATGGCATCTAAATGAGTAGAAATACCAAAATCAGTAGAGGTATGGTAATAACCTTTGAAAGCATTAACCTTAATCAAATTGGTTAAAGATAAATGTAAAATTTTATCTTTGACTTTCCCAACAATACTTATCGCATTCATACAACTATTTTCATGTTTTGCTTCATTTCTACTCTTCCACAGAAACCAATAAATAAGAATAGGAAAAATATTATGAACATGAGCTTTAGAGGGGATAAGCCAAGCTTGTAAAATATTAATAATGGAGATATAATTATTGCAAAAATGAGCATTAAAAATGCTATCAAAGTAAAGAAAATTTTTAAGAGATATAGGACCATTCGCAAAAACATGATTCAAATTCTCAATGTGATAACAACACTGCATTAGGAGATAATATGAAAAGCTTTTTTCATAAGCATATAGTCCACAGACAAATAACTATACAAAATCCTCCAAACTAAAATAGAGTAAGATGACAAAATAACATGGTGCCAAATAGTCGAATAAAGTAAGGACTTAGACAAGGGTTATTAATTGAATTATTTAATTAAAGAAATTAGTATTTGCTTATATTTTTAAACCAAATCAACTCCAATTAACTCGAAATCGGCACTAGATGTCATTGGTGACCTGATATGTCATTTACAAGAGTTTCAAGTCACTTGAGATTTCATTTGTATTTTTATTATTTTATTTATAAATATATTAGATTTTCTATATTTTCTAAATAATTTTTATTTTGATATTTTGTGATGGGGCTTTAGTTTTCATTGATTGTATATTTTATTTAATGTTGGATGTAATATAGTTTGTAATTTTTAATGATTAATGAAGTTGCTTTTTTTTAAATTTTTAATTAAAACCTATTGACGGGCTTACGCATTAATATAAATATAAAATTATAAGTCCTTAAAAGGGATGTTTAGCTTGCTAATACTCAGAAGAGCTACATAAAAAAGAAAAGAAAACCTATTGGCCTAAGATCTCATCTAAGTGCCAGTACAAAAAAACTTAAGAACATTCTAGGGTGGCCAGGAGCCAACACCAAAAAAATGGATATCAAAAGAAAATCTTTTAGTACGATTATCCTACAAAAAGTGTATTCTTCTAAAAGGATAAAGAGATCTACAATACCTACACATTGAGATATCTGCAAAATAAGATGACATAGAACTATAGAGTAATACTTGAAATGTTAAATAACAAGGTGGATATAGCAAAAGAAATAGAGGTAACCTCATGATAAAAAATAAGAAAGTTACAATCTTAACATCAATCCCATGAGTAGCATCATAGCTATGCGAACAAAAAAATGGATCAAGAGAGGCCCCTAGAAGACATATAATGACAAAACTAGAGGATAAACGCCAGGACAAAGAGCAAACAACCAAAATACAAGCAGAAAAAATATTCCCTAAATGAGCAACTTAACTAACATCTTCCCTCAACCAAAAAAGAGGAGCAGAACATCTCAAAACCCAACCCATGAAATATATCAAACTAAGCTAGACATAAGAAAAAAATAAAAATAAAGGAAAAAATATAGAAAGGCAACAAGAAGAACCAGAAGAAATAATTAAGCCTCAGCTAGATAAAAAAACCCATAAACCTAGAAAATAGCTAACCAGTTTAGAAGAAAAACTATAGAGATCAGCTGAAAAAATAAAACGAACCACCCAAACTTAGACAACAAAGGCATAATGACAATAGAACATAAAACCATCCAACCACTCAGTCAGAAAAGGCTAAACCACATAAGTCAACAAAGTGGAATACCAGTAACCCAGCCACCTAGCCCAAGAAATAGGCCCAATTTTATAGACAAAAATACATAAATAAATAACGAACAAAACAACATAAAGCCACTACTACACCAACTTGAAATACTAACCAAGTAACCTAGGAGTAAGATGAAACACATAGAAGAAGCTTAAAGTATAACATAAGGTAAACTAGGTTTATCCAACCTAGTTAAATCAACCAGATTCTTAGGATGGTTAAAACCCAAAAAATCCATGAAGGAATTAATGGAATAACCCACATTAGCTAACCAGCCAGCACAACTACTGGCTTCCCACCAAACAAGAGAGATTTTATAATTAAACTTACATAAGAGCTTTCTAATTTCCCTAATTAAATAAAATAGCTTAGGATTACAAGAATGGGAACCATTCCCCTAGAAAAATTGAACAATAAGTAAAGCATCCACTTTAATATAAATTTGAGTTATATTCAAAGCTAAACAAATGTTGAGACCATAACAAAGAGCTTTAAATTCAGCATAAATGATAGAAAAAGTAGGAAGTGTCCAAGAAAACAAAAGAATTAAACCCCTTTATGATTTATGATGACACCACCTTAGTCACAAGAGATCAGCTTCATAAAGATTCTTAGGCTTGAGACAAGACACAAATCTAGAGCTATTTGGATCAATCCCCAAAGGACACTTCAAACAAAAAAACTAAAGACACTCAAATACAGTCAATGTTATTGGAACTTAAAAGCTTAACATTGAAAGTATGACATATTTTATCCTTAATCATAGAGATCACTCTTCTATGATTCATGCTTTGATTAATATTGATAGCCTAATTATGCTCCAACCATAAAAACTAAAGAGAAAGAATAGGAATAACATTCATGATATGCCCTTTCAGATTAATAAACCAGGAACTCAACATATAAGAAATATTACTGTCCCCCATTAAAAAATTAGTGTTGAAAACAACATCAAAATATATCCAATCTTTAGCCATAATAGTATAATTCACAAATACATGATTCATAGTTTCCAAATGAAAGCAACACTGTCTTTTGGAAGGAAGGGCAAAGCCTTTAGCTTTGAGATTATTATCATTCGGAATGCTTCTAAACAAAACTCTCCAAATAAAAATAGCAATAGTGGGAGGTATACTCTTATGCAAAATCTTAGCAAAACAAGAGGATACAAGTTTTCTAAGTCTAATGTTATTCCAAGTATCTTTAATGGAAAATTTATAATTAGCAAAACTATTAAATAAAATGCAGTCCTCAACCTAAATGTTCAAAGGAATTTTAGCAATTTACCAACCAACTGACTAGGCATGGTATCCAAAAGTTTAGGGACATTCCACATGTTTTGAAAAATAAAATTTTGAACTTTAACAGCTAAGTTGGAATGAGTATGAAACATATTATCAAATAAAATAGAACCCATTAAATGATATTGTTGAAAGAAAACATTATTGGCCCCAATGCCTCATTGAATAAAATTTTTAGCTTCCCACTTAATATTACAAAGCCTTTTCCAAACCATAGAGTCACCTTTTTTTTTTTAAATAATAATTGGTAGGGTGCTTACCAGAATAATATTTCTAGCTCATGATTTCATCCCAAAGACTAAGCTTGGTCCTAAAAGCATACAAAAGTTTAATAGAGAAAGCATGGGCTAAATCCATCATCATTTCACAACCCAAACAAACTTCATCCACCACTCCATAATAATTATTTCAAGATTTCTAATGAACTTTAAAATTATTGGGAGTAGAGCCCCAAATAAATTTATTGAATAATCTTTTAATACAAATGCAAATAGCTTTGGAGGGGTGAATGGTGTGGAGCATATAAATGGGAAGAGAACATAAAACACTTGTAATGAGGACAAGTCCACCACCAAAAGATAAGAAATTAAACTCTTAGGAAGAAAGCTTCTTCTGAATTGTAGAGATAATATCATAAAAAATAAAAGACCTTTTCTTACCCCTCTAAAGAGGAATGTGATGATCTTTGATAGAAAGATTATCAAGAAAAAAAACCAATTCTATTCTTGATGCCATTAATATAATTGGAACTAATAATCTTATCAGTAATGAAAAAACTTTTATTCAAGTTAATGAATAAACCACTATTTTCCTCAAACTTGGGAAGAAAATTTATAAGAAAGGTGACCATCCTCATAGGACCATTTGTAAAAATAATAAAATCATCAGAAAACTTAAGTAAAAAATGGGTAAACCCCCATTAGAGTCGAAAAACATAAAAGGATGGTTCATAAATATATTATCAGGGCTTCTTAATAATATTCCATTGAAATAATAAAAAGAAGAGGGGAAAGAATGTCCCCTTGTTTAAGACCTTGAGAAGCTTTAAATAAATCATTTCTCTTGCAATTAAAAATATTGGAAAAGAAAGAATTCTAAATTCAATTTTGGATAATTTGTAAAAACTAAAAATCAAAGCCAAAAGAAAGCATGATATTTTTCAGAACTCCGAAAAAAAATTATCCTAAGCTTTGGCAATGTCAAGCTTGAAAATGATGTTCCTCCATTCACATTAGCATTAATCGCATGTATCACTTCTTGAGCAAGAAGAATGTTGATAGAGATAGCTCTCCCCTTAACAGAACTAGTTTGAGAAGGAGAAATAATCTTAGGAAATAACAAAGCCAGTCTACTATTTAAAATCTTAGAAATAAGATTATTAAAAAAAGTACACATGCTGATAAGCCTAAAATCCTCGCAATTGTTGATAGCATTTCTCTTAGAGATCAACACAATAGTAATAGAAGAAATATATTTGGGTAAAGGAGTGATAGCAAAAAAAACCAATTAGCATTAAATTTAATCAATGAGTCAATGATGACCTAAAGTTAAAACCTTGCCAATTCAAGGCCTTCGAATCCCTCCTATGGTTTAACATAATTTTCAAAGTAATTGCATATATACAATACAAAATTTTACCATAGCTGATCTTGACCAATGATTGGCATGAAATTAATGTCTAGCTAACCATATAACATTTATATAACAATCCATAGAAGTACAATCCTAAATACCCTATGGATTCATAGTTAAGGAAGTTTGAATTTCTAGGTCAAATCTTAACCTAAAAATTTTGAATTCAAATTGACCATTAAATTGGATTCAAACAGACTTAAACAATTTTGGACTTGTGTATAACATGTCAAAGAATCATTGTTGAAAATTTGATACCATTTGGAGTTAATTAGGCAAAGTAATTCAATAAACACAATCGTAAGTATTTATTAAAATACATTAATTCTACTAGAAATTAGACCTCAATTCATTAGGGCTTTCATAGGTCTCCTTATTTAGAATACATAGAACCATTAATTTTTAGTGGCATTATGATAAGGTAAATTCTAAGAGAGTAGCTAGCATTTATGAATCAAATTCTTTGTAATTCTAACTGCTCACGTAGTTGCTATGTTTAAGAAAATAGATAATTTTAGAGTTAGTTCAGGACCAAGATCCCCTATGCAATTGGAAGAGTATGACTTAAATTTTATTGATGAGAATAGTGTTCAAGGGATTGAGAACGTGAATTTGTTTGGAAGATTAAAAAATCCCTATTCTAATATTTATAATAAAGGTTTGAGGAATCACCCTAATTTTTGTTGAAATAATAATAATGGTGGAAATAATAAATGCATTGTAGGTCAATCAAATTTAAAAAAATGGAATAATCCTCAAAAACATATAGTAACCTATAGAAAATCGAGCACCATGATGCTCAATATAATAATTCCATAGTGTTACCACAGAATTTTTAATCAAAATAATCCATTTGGAAATAAAAAGACACCATTGGAAGAGGTAGTAACTCAGTTAAGAATTGAATTGTAAAATTAAGCTATAGCCCTTAGAACAAAAAAAAAATCGCGCAACTTGCTAATTTGATCAATAAGAAATCATATCATGAATAGTCTAACTTCGAAGATAAGAAATTGGAAGAGCAATGCAATAATTATTTAGCATAAGAGTGGGAAGGATTTCAGAGATCCTATAAAGTAAAAAAATCAATCTCAAAAGGATAGTGATGTATAAGAGCCTTTAGAAGTTGAACCACCTACTCAACAACATGAGCCATTGAAAGAAACTTAGAGACCTATTAGGAAGGTTGTAGAGAGACCTCCACCACCTTTTGCCAATAGGTTGATTAAAAAAAATTTAGATAAACAATTCTCTAGGTTCTTAAAAGTATTCAAAAAGTTGACCATTAATATATGCTTCTCTGAAGCCTTAGAGAAAATGCCCACCTATGCTAAATTTATGAAAAATATTCTTAATAAGAAAAGGAAGTTGGAGAAATTTAATAGTAGCTTTAATAGAGAAGTGTAGCACTATTTTTTAAAAGAAGCTCTTTGAAAAGTTGAAGGATCATGATAGTTTTAAAATTCCATTAACTATAGGTGATAAATTTGGTTGAATAGCTTTGTGTTATTTAGGATCAAGGATCAATCTGATGCCTCTATCCATTTTTAAGAGAATACGTGTAGGAGAGGTTCAACCCACCATTGTCACCGTTCAACTTGCTAGTAAATCATTTACTTATCTGGTGGTAAAGGATGTTCATGTTAAGGTAGATAACTTTGTCTACACTGTTGATTTTATTATCGTAGATATCGAAGAGGATAGGGAGATACCTATTATGTTGGGAAGACCTTTCTTAGTAATGGGTAAGGCTATGATTAATGTTTATAAAGGGGAATTAACTATGAGAGTGGAAGATCAAAAATTAACTATTGATGTGCTTAAATCTATGATATTCCCTAATGAAATGAATAAAGACTATTTTATAATTTATTTGGAAGAAAAGATTGTTGAGAAATTTAAGGAAGAGATAGTGAAAAAATCATAAAAGGAAGATTTGGAGAAAAGTTGTGAGGGATCAAAAGAATCTCTTCAATTTATTTCAGAAACTTATGGAATATTTAGAGAGAGTTTAGGATTTTTGAGACATGATCTTTTGGTAGAACTTTAAGACCATCTGTAGAGGAACCCCTTATTTTAGAGCTTAATTTCTTTACTAACCATCTTAAGTATGTATTTTTGAGTAGTGATTCAATTTTTCCTATCATAATATCTGTATATTACAAAAGAATAGGAAGTCAACTTGCTTTGGGTTTTAGAAGAATATAAGAAAGCTTTTGAATGGACTATTGCTTATATTAAAGGATAAGACCCTTGATTTACATGCAAAGGATTTTAATGGAAGATTTTTTTTTTTGAAAAGCTACCCTCAAAGACGACTAAACCCATCCATGAAAGTGGTTAAAAAAGAATTACTTAAATTGTTAGATGTGAAATTCCTTATCATATTTTAGATAGTGTCTGGGTGAGTCATATTCTCTATGTACCTAAGAAGGGTGGTTTGACTTTAGTATCTAATGTTCTTAATGAGGTAATTCCTACTATGACTGTCACTGGTTGGAGAATTTGTATAGATTATAGGAAGCTGAACAAAGCAACTATAAAAGTTTATTTTCCTTTGCCTTCCATGACCAGATGTTAGACAAGTTGGCAAGACACTCTTTCTAGTCATTTCTAGATTGACTTTGAAGGTAACACCAAATTTATATAGCACCTCAGGATAAGAATAAAACTCCCTTCACCAGTCCCTAGGGGACATTTATCTTTAGAAGAATATCTTTTGGTATTTGCAATGCCCCTGCTACTTTTCAAAGGTGTATGATGTCAATTTCTTCAGACATGATTGAGTAGGGAAGTGAAATCTTTATGGATGATTCTTTTATTTTTGGCACTACTTTTTATTCTTGACTTGATCATTTAACTTTTGTTCTTAAAACATATGTAGAAATAAATTTAGTGCTAAATTGAGAAAAATATCAAATTTTTTTAGTTAAAACCCACTTAGAGGCTGACACATTAATTTAAATAAAAATTAGAAGCCTTAAAACTAATCAAAAGCTCACTAATGCTCACAAGAGCTACATCAAAAAGAAAGAAAAACCTAAGAGCTAATGATCCCATCTAAGTACAAGTAAATAAAAAACCTAAAAAAAATCTAAGGTGGCCAGGAACAAACACCCAAAAAAAAGGAGATCCTCAGTAAAGCTTTCAGCACACTCATCCAGCAAAAAATGGAGAACCTATAACATGCTAAAGTGTAGCAATTACTTGCAAGAAAAGGAACCTACAAAACCAAGTGACATAGATCCGAAGAGGTATAATAAAACACGATAGTAAATAGATAACAACAAACCTAATAAATGGTCAAAAATTACCACAACATCAACTAATAAAGAAGAACTTTCAGCATAACCAAATGGGCCGGATTAATAGCAACAAAGGATGGAAACATCCTGAAGACCCCAAACTCAAAACCAGTAGTAGGAAAAAGATAAGGGAAATAATTAAACCCTGCATCAAGAATAAAACCAACAAAACCCCCCAAAAATAGTAGCCACCTACCCCTTCAATAAAGAAAAAAGCCACATGGGAAGAAACAACCAAAACTAGAGATTTATAATATTAATAAAACCAATAGAGCCCCCAAAAACTAAGATAAAAAACTACTTAAATAGAATAAAAATCAACAACAAATTGAGAACACTAAAAGCAAAATAAATAACAAAAAAACTAAAGAAAAATCATCCAAGCATATAAATTGACAAGAAAGCTAATTTAAGCAAACAAAAATAGAACCAAAAACATCAAAAAGACTAATCATCAATCGAGCCTAATGAGTATATAAAAAGAATGGACGAGATGGATTAGAAGTAATAGAGGAAAAATTAAAACTATGGATCCCATTATTAAAACTAGTAGCATGCAAAAGATAGTAGGAAAAGTAAATAGTAGCCTCCAAACCAACAACAACAATAACCCCAGCCTAGCAACAAAAAATCCCTTCCATGAAAGAGACACCAACAATATAATAACAAACATATCTAGATAAAAGCATAATAATCAAAGAAAATAGAAACTCCAAGGTGGGAAGGAAAGTAGACTTCAAATCATATAGACCACATAAGATTGGAAAATAAATATTAAAACCACCTGAAGAAAGAAGCAATAGATACAATGACACAAACATCAAGAAAATCAAAGGTATCAGGTAAGAAAAGCCATAGATAAAAGAGAAATCTAAATAAAGCATAGGCAAACTTAGAAATATATAACAAAATCAGAAACATTAACAAGAAAAAGAACCAAGACTAAAATGTAACGTTCCAAAAAATAGCAATAGAACAATGTCTAATATAGGAAAGCCCAAATTTATGTAACCTAGTTAAACCAATAAGGTTCTTAGGCATAACCCAAAAATTCTATGAAAGCATCAAGGGTATGACACATGTTAGCTAACAAGTCAGCACAATTATTGGCTTCCCACCAAACATGAGAAACATGGTAATGAAATTTGTTTAATAAACTTATAATCTCCCTAATTAAAAAGAAAAGCTCAGTATTATATGGCTCAAAACCATCTCTCTATAGAATTAGAACCATAAGTAATGCATCCACCTTAATCCAGTGAGTAATGCTCAAAGCTAAACAAATATTAAGACCATAAGAAAGAGATTTAAACTCAGTATAAATGACTAAACACCTAGAAAAATGACCACCAAATACAATAATAACATCCCCTAAATGGTTCTTAATGATACCACCACTAACACAATAATCCATCTTAATAGAGCCATTAAAATTGATTTTCACTAAAAATTTAGGGTAATTCAAAACAGCCCCCAAAGCCAACATGAAACCAAAATCTAGAGCCTCATTGAAACATCCTTTGATGCTTTTAGAATTTAAAAAGTTAACATTGAAATCATGATAGACTTTATCCTTGCTCTTAAGAATCACCCATTTTTGATTGCAATGAATGGACTCATTATAATCTGACCATGAAAACCAAAGAATAAGGTAGTGAATAACATTCAAAATACGCCCTTTAGAATTACAAAACCTGGAGTTCAACATATAGGAAATATTAGCACCCCCCTCAAAAGATTGTCTAAAAAATATCATCAAATTAAATCCGTACTTTAGCGATAATAGACCCATTCACAAAAACATGGTTCATAGTTTCCAAATGAAAGCAACAATTTCCTTTGGAAGGAAGATGAAAACCTTTAGTTTTTAGATTGTCATCAAAAGAAACGTATCAATGCAAAACCCTCCAAATGACAATAGTTGTAGTTGTAGGGATACTTTAATGCCAAATCTTATCAAAATAGAAGAAATAGGCCTTTTATTTCAAATTTGATTCCATGTATCTTTAAGAGAAAATTTACCATTAGTAGAAATACTATATAACATGCAATCATCATCGTTAGTGTTTATCAAAATTTTAATAATTTGGTCAACTATGTGAGTGGGCAAAGTTTCTATGAGATTAGTGACATTCCATTGATTCTAAAAAAATAAAATTTTGCACTTTAATAGCCAAAGTGGAATGAGTATGGAACTAGTTATTAATAGAAATATAAACCATCAATTGGTCTTGCCAAAAGAAAAGCTTAGCATTCACAATACACCATTGAATGGAATTTTCAGCTTCCCACTTGATACTATAAAGCCTTTTCCAAACCGTAGAGTCCCCTTTCTTAAGAAAGCAAATGGTAGGGTGCTTGCCAATAAAATAACTTAGATTCATGAATTTATCCCAAAGACTAAGCATTGCCCTAAAAGCATTCCAATTTTTAATAGAGAAAGCATGAGCTAAATCCATCATAGATTTACAACCCAAACCCTCTTCGGCCACCACCCCACAACAATTGTTGTAAGATTTCTAATGAATTTTAGAATTATCCAGAGTAAAGCCGTGAAAAAACTTTTTAGATGATCTTTCAATATGAGCGCAAATATCCTTGGTAGGGTTTATGGTTTGGAGCATATAAATGGATAAGGAACATAAAACATTTTTGATAAGGAAAAGTCTATCACTAGAAGACTAGAAATTAAACTCCCAAGATGAGAGTTTCTTATGGATAGAGGAGATATTATCATCATAAATAAAAGGCCTTTTCTTACCCTTATACAGAGGAATGCCAAGATATTTGATAGGAAGATTACTATGCATAAAACAAGTTCTATTCTTGATGCCATTAATATGATTAAGACTAATTTTTTTACCAAAAATGAAACAACAATTTTTGAGATTCATGAATAAACCACTATTCTCCTCTAACTTATGAAGTAGTTTCATAAGTAAGTTAACCCTCCTGATAAAACCATTGTTGAGTGGCATGGATTGTAAATATATAATGGTTTTGGAACCATGGTGATGGCTTGAGATTTTAGGGTTTGGAAGGGTAGGGAAGCTTTCAAAATGGCATGGGAGTCTCTTAGGAGGTTGCTAATAAATATACAAATGACCAAACATCACTCCATAAGCTTCACATAGGGTTTTGAACACGATAAAAATTTCTCTGGAAAAGGAAAATTCTAAGGCCTTTTTAAGGTGTGAATTTGAACTTGACTTTGAATTATTTCCATATTGAAGATGATAGAATGATTTAGGATCATTGAAGGGCATTGAATTGAATTTAATTTAATGGGATTGAGATATTTAACATGATTGATTGAAGTCGATTAAGCTTGAGTATGTTGTTTGAAAAAGGATTAAATTTTAAATGATCACTAACAATCACTTGATATTGAATTATGATTGAGGATTGAAATTTTATGATTGAATGTGAATTATTGATTGATGTTAAATAGTCAAATTTGATTAAATGGAGTTTAATGATTAGAATTTTAAAAGTTAGGGCATTGGTAATATTGGTCCTATCGATCCTCCTTCTTATAAAGATCATCACTTCATACTAGTGGCGACTAAAAACTTCATCAAATGGGTAGATGCAATCCCATTATGAAAAGTTAAAGCTCACCATGTCCTCGATTCTTTTGAGGTAATATCTTATATCAATTTGGGATCCCTTGATAAATAAAATATGATAATGGACCATCTTTTAAAATCACCATAATTAATAATTTTGGTAGATTCCATAACATTAAATGGAGATACTCAACCATTTATTACTCTAGCGTAAATGGATTGGCTGATTCCTTTAATAAGACTTTAGTGAAAATTATTAAAAAGATATTAGATGATAACAAGCTCCATTGGTATGAAAAGTTAGGTGAAGCTTTTTGGGCTTATCAAATGACTTATAACACCACAACTCAATCTATACTATTCACTTTAATCTTTAAGGCTCAATTATTCTCCTTTTGGAGGTACAACTTCCCTCGCTTTAAATTATAATTACCAATCATATCACATCTGAACAAAATGCCTAGCTATGGTTAAAAGAACTCAAAGTTTAAAATAGAATGGTGTATAGGCTTAATAATATCTTGATTTATACATGTTGTAAATCTTGATTTAAGGACTATGATTTTGATGATAGCAGACCTTTTCATTTCTGGTTGAGTGTCTAACCTTTCAAGTTCACAGGATCAATTATAAGTCAAGTCAGCTCAAGATCGAGTCAGTCTATTTGTGTTTCAGGTTTAATATATTTTTTAATTTTTCTTGAGTCAAGTGTAATGTAACATATCCCCAAGCTAAGTAACCTTGCACATACACACTCAGGGGGAGAGTTTTAATGAGTTAGAGTTTCTATTCAGTTTTTGTTCAAATCATCCTGGCCAATATTCATATCGTCCTAAACGATCCATTAAAAATAAAACTCTAATTAATGTGACCATGTTAAGTCGGTCTGATTAAGTAGTTCATCCTAGAGGATACACCCATCGTACAGGATGATATGCTCAAATAAAAAATTCCTAGCCGCTAGACTAAGTTCGGCAAGTTATTATTTTTAGATTTTAGGTCTGATTGTCCTAGACGATACGTGTATCATTCTAGATGATTCATTATAATCATGCATAAATTAGTCAAGTGATTAAGGAAAGTAATTAAGGTTTGATTAATTCAATTATATCATTCTAGATAATTAATTAAAAATCCTCACCGTCTTGTGCTTTTAACCTAGACGACCTGAAAAGTGTGCTAGACGATATTCCTATTTTTGAACTAATCGTACGGATGATATTGATATCATCCCAGACAATCAAGTCATTTTGAAATCATCCAGCATGGTTGACCTGTATGACCTGAATAGTGTGCTGGATGATTTTAGGAAATTTTGATCTAATCGAACAGGATGATATACGTATCATCCTAGACGATCAAGTCTTTTTTCCTTTGATTGTCCTGGCTTTTCTCTTGGACGTCCTGAACTATCATCTGGATGATATTCCTGATTTAAACTAATTGTTTAGAATGATTGCATAATCATCCCAGATGATCAAAACAAACTTTACCTTCTAATTGTCCAGAGGAACCAGATTGTCCAAGCTAATATGTATAATTTTGTACTAATCGTACAAGATGATCTATCGATCGTCATGGATGATCTTTGATGGCAAGTTAAAATTTAAGGCAATTTTTAAGCCTTTGTATTTAAGATCTCTTATCTTCTATCATCGAGATCTTTTGCCACTTTCCTTACCTGAGAGAGCCTTAATAGAGAGAGAGAGAAAAAGTTTAGGAGAGAGAGAGATCTTGTGAGGGGGAGTATGTGAGGTGTTCACAAAGGTTACTCCAAGTAAGGATCTGAGTCATCTTCTCTGGTCGTCATTTCTTGTTCGTTTTGGTGTCTCTATAGTAGGATCATCTGCAAGAAGATCAAGGTTCTCTGGCTGCTTCAGGAGGAAGCGAAAGGAGGTAAGGTTCTCTTCCTGCTTCAGGAGGAAGCAAAAGGAGTTCAGGTTCTCTGCTTCATCGGGTTGGTGGAAAGGAGTTTTGTAAAGGCTTCTCTGCCTTGCTATAGGAGCAGAAGGAGAGTCACTTTATTTTAGTGCAATACCTAGAGGGGAGGCTCCGGGGAGTGGACGTAGGTCAAGTTGACCGAACCACTATAAAATCTAGTGTGTTCTTTCTCATTATTTTCTGCACTTTATTTTATTATAATTAACTGCTTCGGTGAAATCTATGTTTGATCTGTGTTATTGTATTTATTTTAAAACATTCAAAATGATTTTCAAAATCATTTTTGCGCACGAATTTTTAAAACTACCAATTCACTCCCTCTCTTGGTTAGCCTTGAAAGTTTGATAGGGATGTTAAGCCTTGATGAACTGGTCCTGAGGCTAACCAAGAGGGGGGGTGAATTAGTTATCTAAAAATTTGAGAGCAACATGAAAAATCTTTTCGATGATTCGCAGCGGAAACAAGTAAACACAGAAACGAATGGATCAACCACAAATTTCACCCAAGCAGATAATAATAGAAAAATAAAGTGCAAAAAATAATTGGAAAGAACACACCAGATTTTATAGTGGTTTGGTCAACTTGGCCTATGTCCACTCCCCGGAGCCTCTCCTCCGGGTATTGCACTAACACAAAAGTGACTCTCCTTCTACTCCCATAGCAAGGCGGAGAAGCATATATAAAACTCCTTTCCACCAACCCTGTGAGGCAGAGAACCTGAACTCCTTTTGCTTCCTTCTGAAGCTGCCAGAGAACCCGGACTCCTTTCACTTCCTCCTAAAGTAGGCAGAGAACCTGAACTCGTTTCGCTTCCTCCTAAAGCGAGCAGAGAACCCGGATCTTCTTGCGAACGATCCTCCCGCAGAGAACACCGACAGTACGAGAGATGACGAACAGACAAGATGACTCTGATTCTTGCTTAGAGCAACCTTTGTGAATCCCTCACAAACTCCCCCTTACAAGATCCTCTCTCTCTCTCCCAAACTCTCTCTCTAGGGTTTCTCAGTAAAGAAAAGTGGTAAAAGATTTTTCTTGTTGGAAGAAAAAGATCTTTTATAGGAGGGCTTAAAATTTGTCCTGAATCTCAACTGGTAGGCCAATATCGTCCAGGACTATCGATAGATCATCCAGTATGATAAGTTCAAAATCGCCTATTTCAGCCTGGACGATCTGGCTCTTCTGGATGATTAGTAGAAAAAAATTGTTCAGATCATCCCGTTTGATTCTGCGATCGTCCGGGATGATTAGTACAAATTCAAGAATTTTGTCCAGAAGACCGCTCTGGTCGTCCCGAGGAACTTGTGCTGGACGACCTAAAAATAACTTGATCGTCCAGGACGATATTGATATCGTCCTGTACGATTAGTTCAAAAAGTGCCAAAATCATCATGATCACCGCTCTGGACGTACAGGTGAAACACACTGGATGATCATGATCGTCCCTATTGATATAATCATATTAATTAAATATTAATTACTTTCTTTAATCACCAGACTAATTTAGGCATGATTGCACTGGATCGTCCAGGATAATACATGTATCGTCCGGGACGATCAGATTAAATCTCTAAAAATAAAACTTGTCTAACTTGATCTGGCTACTGAGAATTTCTGATTTGAGCCTATCGTCCCGTACGATGGATGGATCGTCCAGGATGATCAGCTTAATCAGATAGACTTAACTTGGCTGCCATAATTAGGGTTTCTATTTTCACTAGATTGTCCAAGATGATGTGGATATCGTCCGGGACGATCGAAACAAAAATTTAACAAAAAGTCTAATGCACTAAACTCTCCCCTCGAGTGTGTGTGTGCAAGGTTACTTAGCTAGGAGATCAGTTACATTACATTTGACTCAAGAAAGGGAAAACATTACATTTAGACACACTTGGACCCGATCTTGAGTTGGCTTGAGTTACTTTTGATCTTTGCTACCTAAAATGGGTTAGCCAAGCAAAATAGAATTCAAACATGCTTATCATCATCAAAACTAAACTTTTTGAATCCAGATTTGTAACAATCTCCCCCTTTTTGATAATGGAAAACATTGATGCAGTAGTTTAAAATAAAATAACCAGGAGTTAACCAACGCACATACGAAAAATAAATATCTTTTCAAATTTCACTAAACAATTAGAACAGTCCAGGAAAATAACTACAAATAAAATAAACAACTACAAAATAAGAGCAATACATGAAACAAAAACTACTAGTCACTCAACTAACTCTCCCTTTTGACATCACAAAAAGGAGGAGGAATAGACATAACGATACAAATAGAAAATAGCACAAAATACAAAACTAAAACGGAGGCGGATCCTGATCAGGAGGAGGAGGTGGTGGTTGGAAGTAGCTGTGAAGGATGGAGAGGAAAGATCAGGGATCCCAAAAACACAGATAATAAAGCGAAAAACAAAAGGAGAGTAAATAAAACTAGAAATGAGAAACACAAAAACACAGAAAAAACAACGATGTTTTTTTTTTATTTTTTAATTTTTTTTTCTTGAATCGATCTGCTCTAGAAATTAGAATTTTCCCTTGATTTTGAATCCAAAAACCAATAAGAAGACGATCGACAACTCTGAAATCCAAAAAAGTTGGGAAATCAACTTTCGTAACTCCCACCTCGGACACCTTATAGGTGCAAATTCCTTTCAAAATAAAAATCCAATTAAGAAGAAAAGAAATTAGATTCTAAAGGAGATCCTTTCAAGCCTCGTTCCAAAAAAATATCTGATATAATAGTATTACAAAGTAAGAAATCAGAAATCATGATTTTCGTCACAAGCTTTTGAAAATATTAAGTGGTGCATGGATTTTTCTAAGATATTTAAAGATCTGAAAAGGGAAGAAAGCCTTTTTCTTTGTGGCTCATTTTGTGCCTCTTTTTTAATTTGTTTGGCGCTTTACGCATCTTTTGATTTTTGATACACTTTGTGTATCTTTTCAATTTGTGGCAACATTGCGCATTATTTCAGTCTGGGCTAATTTTGTGCCTTTTTTTATTTTAGCGCTCTTTGCGCATCTTTTGTAAGATTTCTCCCTTTCAAAATCGTTAAAGAATCTCAGCTTTGAAATTACCTTCCAGACATAAGAGACGATAAAGCTCACTCTCTATAATAAGGAAGAGTAATTCACAAAGCAAAAACCATATATCATATGATAAGTGCAATTACATGGTTCAAAAAATCATAACAATGACTCAAAAGTTTGAAAACACTATTCATATGAGTTAGCTTACTATAGGAAGATAAAATAGATCTCTATTTCAAAAAACCAACTTTTTATTTTTGAAGAAGATTTTTATCCAAAAGAAACAATACACCATTAAAGGAGTTAGAGGAAGAGAAACAATCATCAATATTTCTTCCCTTTAACAGATCCAGTGGAATCAATCACTTCTTACAAGCTTCCAAACCAAAAACCAAGGCAAACTTTTCAGTCAAAAATCCAGTTTATCAGCAGTAGGGAGTAGTGATCGGATTTTGAAAGGCATAAAATAGTAAGTAAAAACTAAGTAGGAAATTGCATCAAAGTAAATATTCGAATCAAACTAACAGCAAGATTAAATTGAAAACTAGTAGAAAAATAAAAATCAATAGAAAATAGATAATCAAATCAAACAACTAACAGAAATAGAATGAAAAATAGATAAATCAGAAATTAGTTGTCATCAGAATCAAGTATTTATGTCAATCACACCTAATCTGGTCCTTAAAATGCTGAATGATTCAATGACCAGTGGTTTAGTAAATATGTCAGCCAGCTAATTTTCAGTTGCTACAAGATGTAGCTTAATGTCCCCTTTTGTAACATGGTCCCTAATGAAGTGATGCCTTATATCAATGTGCTTGATTCAAGAATGTTGGATTGGATTCTTAGAAATGCAGATGGCACTAGTATTATCACACATAACAGAAATTATGCCCATAGGTAATCCTAAATCCAAGACTTGTTGCTTCAACCAAAGAACTTGGGCCACACAACTTCCTAAGGCAATGTACTCAGCTTCAACAGTGGAAAGTGTAACTAAGTGCTATTTTTTACTAAACCAGGAGACTAAAGACTTTCGGATGAATTGACAAGTTCCCGAAGTGCTCTTTCTATCCACCCTACATCCTGCAAAGTCAAAATCAGACTATCCAATAATCTCAAAAGAAGTGATGTGCCTAGGGTACCAGATTCCTAGG
Organism: Dendrobium chrysotoxum; assembly: GCA_019925795.1. NCBI lineage: Eukaryota > Viridiplantae > Streptophyta > Magnoliopsida > Asparagales > Orchidaceae > Dendrobium > Dendrobium chrysotoxum. Next base: position 26,514,991 of record CM034303.1, read on the forward strand.
TTTGGGGTCCCTAAAAGATATCTAAGAATTCTCTTAACAGCAGTCAGGTGGGACTCTTTAGGATCAACCTGAAACCTAGCACAAAGAAAAACACTAAATATGATATCAGGTTGGCTAATAGTCAAATAAAGCAGTGATCCAATTATTCCTCTATACTTTTTCTGATCAACAGATTTTCCACTTGAATCCTTATCTAACTGAATAGAGGAGCTCATGGGAGTGTTGATTGGCTTGGCTTTGTTCATTTCATATTTTTTCAAAATATCCTTAGTGTATTTAGATTGATTGAGAAATGTTTCATCATCCAATTGCCTTATGCTAAACCCCAAAAAGTAAGACAGCTCTCCCATCATACTCATCTCAAACTCCTTACTCATTATTTTAGAAAACTCATCACATAAATATTTATCAGAAGACTCAAAAATTATATCATCAACATAGATCTGGATAATGAGTAAATCATCCCCTATTCTCCTCAAAAAGAGGGTGATGTCTACGCTCCCCTTAACAAACTCTCTTTCTAACAGGAATGTACTAAGCCTCGCTTACCAAGCTCTGGGTTCCTGTTTCAATCCATATAAGGCATTTTTTAATTTGTAAATATGATTTGGATATTGGGAACTCTCAAAACCTGGGGGTTATTCTACAAAAATATCCTCTTTTATTACCCCATTTAAAAAGGTACTCTTGATATCCATTTGAAGAAGCTTAAATCCCTTATAACAGGCAAAGGCTAGTAGCACCCTAATGGCTTCCAATATAGCTACAGGGGCAAAGGTCTCCTCAAAATCAATCCCTTCAATATGATTATACCCCTTAGCCACCAATCTTGTCTTATTCCTAACCACCACTTTGATTCCTATGTCTTTCTACTAACTCCCAAACCTCATTCCTAATTAGCTCCTCTTGCATAGCTAAGATCCAAAACTCATCAAAACGGGCTTGATTGATGCTGGTGGGTTCAGCCATTGAGATAAAGGCAGAGTGATTTACTTCTTTCTTAAGTCCATGCCTAGTCCTAACACCTTCAGAAGGGTCTCCTAAGATCAGTTCTTTAGGATGACTCAAAGAATATCTCCAATCTCTAGGAAAAGTGTTTTGATGTTCTACCCTTTCCTCCAAATTTGCAATTTTAACCCATTGGGTAATCTCCCCTACCTCTTCTTCTTCCTCAACTCTAGTCACCTTAGGATCAGATTCATCAAACACCACATGAGTTATCTCTTCCACCACCAAAGTCCTCTTATTAAACACCTTAAATGATTTCCCCACACTAGAATAACCTAAGAACACTCCTTTATCAGATTTGGGGTCAAATTTTCCTAAGGATGATTTTTCGTTGTACAGAATAAAGACCTTATAGCCAAAGACATGGAGGTGGGATAAGTTTATAGTTCTACCCTTAATGATCTCATAAGGTGTCTTGTTCAGATTGGATCTAACATTCACCCTATTCAGCACATAACAGGCAGCGTTCACCGCTTCAGCCTAAAAGTATTTTGGAAGTGAATATTCAACAAGAATTGCTCTAACGGCTTCCACTAAGGTCTTGTTCTTCCTTTCAGCTACCTCGTTTGGCTGAGGGGTCCTAGGAGCTAAGAAATTGTGACTAATCCCTTGCTCCTCATAAAAACTTCCAAACTTCACAGTTTCAAACTCTCCACCATGAACACTATGAATAGTCAAGATCTCACAACCTAACTTCCTTTCAATCCAAGTGGAGAAAGACTTAAATTCATCAAATGTCTCAGATTTATGTGGCAGAAATTTAATCCAAGTGAACCTCGAGTAATCATCAACAATCACAAAACCATAGACTTTTCTCCCTAAGCTGGCAGTACTAATGGGTCCAAAGAGATCCATGTGAAGGACTTCTAAAGGTCTAGAAGTGCTAATGTCCTTAACAGAGTGAAAGGAGGATTGGACTTGCTTCCCTAATTTGCAGGCATCTCACAGGTGGTCCTTAGTGAACTTAAGCTTGGGGACACCTCTAACTCAGTCCTTTTGGGTGACTCTCCTAAGGGTTTTCATACTGGCAAGACATTATCTCCTGTGCCACAACCAAGACTCACAACAGTAATTTTTAAGTAAATTGAAACATCAACTTTAAAGCAACTTATATCCAGCATGTAGACATTGTTGATCCTTTGTCTCTACAAAATAAATTTGTCATTTAAGCTTAAAATGTAGCAAGAGGGCAGGAATTTGATGTTGTATCTATTGTCACAGAGTTGACTGATGCTCAGCAGGTTGTGTTTCAGTCCATCTACAAGCAAAACATTGTCAATCATAAAATTCTTTGAATCACCAATTATACCTGAACCTACCACCTTCCTGGTGGTGTTATCTCCAAGTGTAACCTTGCCTCTAGCCCTGGCCTCCAGCAAAATGAACTTATTTGCATCTCTAGTCATGTGTCTTGAGCATCCGTTGTCTAGGTACCACATGCTCTCACGAGGTCTCATGTGAGAGCACACCTATAAAATCATCAAATGTCATATTTAAGAACCCAAACTGGTTTGGGTTCCGTCTTATGAAAAGAAGAATGCAATACATGTATGTTGTGCTGTGAAATAGGCAATTCAAGCCTCCACACCCAATGTGTACTATGATTAACAGTGCTGGTGTGAGAGATGTGGCCTAACATGCCACAAGAAAAACATCTAACACCAGGAAAGGGGTTAACTAATCCACGTGGGTGATAGTTTCTCTTCCTAGGTTTGTATGAAACATGATTTGATGATTTTGATACAGATTCTTCAAAAGGTGGAGGTGCATAAAACTGTGCAAAAGTAGGAGGAGTTTCATTTTTCTCAAAAGCACTTATTTTAACTTTCAAAAATTCATTTTCTTTCTTCAAACTTACAATTTCAAATTTCAATGCTCCATTACTACTCTCCACTTCAGATGCCATGTTGTCTAATTCTTTAAAAACTCTTTCTAAATCAACATGCGAGGTTTTCAATGAATCATGCTCAATAATCAGATCAGAATACTTTTTGTTCAGTTCATCAAATTCATCAAGTAAAGACATGTGATTGCTGTCAAGTATGGGATGATCTTTAACTACATAATCATGCTCTTTTTATAAATTCAGAAATTCTAGTTTCAGGCTAGCATGAGTTTTCTTAAGCTTCCTATATGATACATGAATTCTTTCAGACACTTCAAATAATTTATCGTATGTAAGCTCACATACCTCTTCCTAGTTAGACTGACCAGGATGATCATCTGCCATCAAGCACAAGTTGGTTTCCTCCTCTTCAGCTTTAGTCTCAGAAGAGTCAGATGCAGAATCTGCCCAGAATGCCTTTTGAATGCTCTTCTTGTCCTTCCTGAATTTGGATTTCTCCTTACCCTTTTCCTTGCTTGGGTGAGCTTTAAGTGTAAGACAATCAGCTTTAATGTGTCCAGGCTTCCTACATTCAAAACAAATCATATCAGATGAACCTTTAAAATTTTTACTGGACTTACCCTTGTTCCACTTCTGAAAGTTCTTATGTTTCTTCCTTAGAAAGCTTTTGAATTGCCTAGTAATTAAGGCAACATCATCGATATCAGACTTGGAAGAATCAGTGTCAGTTTCTTTGGCCTTCAGCGCCATAATTTTCTCCTTCTTCTTCTCAACTGCATCAAGCTGTCTTTGGTTCACCCCTTGCTTGTAAGCAATGAGTGACCCAAGTAAGTTGTCAATAGAATAATTATTAAAATCTTTTAATTCAGTAATTGCAGTTATCTTAGCATCAAATGAAGAAGGCAAACATCTCAAAATCTTGTTCACTTTTTCATAATTTGTAAGTTCTCTTCCTAAAGCATGCAAAGAAGTGACAATTTGAGTGAACCTCGTATACATTTCAGAAATAGACTCAGTAGGTTTCAAGCAAAAAAGTTTATAGTCATGCAGCAATATGTTTAACCTAGACTGTTTGACTTCAGTTGTACCTTCATAAGTGATGCACAATCTATCCCAAAATTCTTTGCCAGTTATACAAGTAGAAACACGCATATAATCCTAAGATTTTAGGGCACAGAAAAAATAGTTCAAATATTTGGCATTCAGTTGGGCTAAGTCACGATCATCAAAAGTCCAATCAGTGAAAGGCGGTTCAGTTTTAACATTGTTAATCAATATAAATGGTGGTTCATAGCCATCCTTAACAAGCATCCACATGTGATAATCAATTGATTGAAGAAAGTTGACATGCGAGTTTTCCAAAAATTAAAAGGTATATTATCAAATAATGGCGGTTATGTAATTGAATAACCTTCAGCAGTATTACGATTACCAAAGTTAGCCATGGATCAAATTCAAAAGTTTTTCAAAACTAGATTTTCTGAAACTTGTCTCTGATACCACTTGAAAGTTTGATAGGGATGTTAAGCCCTGATGAACTAGTCCCAAAGCTAACCAAGAGGGGGGGTGAATTGGTTATTTAAAAATTTGAGAGCAATAGGAAAAATCTTTTCGATGATTTGTAGCGGAAACAAGTAAACACAGAAATGAAAGGATCAACCACAGATTTCACTCAAGCAGATAATAACAGAGAAATAAAGTGCAGAAAATAATCAGAAAGATAACACCAAATTTTATAGTGGTTTGGTCAACTTGACCTTTATCCACTCCCCGGAGCCTCTCCTCCGGGTATTGCACTAACACAAAAGTGACTCTCCTTTTGCTCCCACAGCAAGGAGGAGAAGCCTGTACAAAACTCTTTTCCACCAACCTGGTGAGGTAAAAACCTGAACTCCTTTTGCTTCCTCCTGAAGCGGGCATGAACCTGGACTCCTTTCGCTTCCTCCTGAAGCAGGCAGAGAACCTGAACTCATTTCGCTTCCTCCTGAAGTGGGCAGAGAACCCAGATCTTCTTGCGAACGATCCTCCCACAGAGAACACCGATAGTACGAGAGACAATGAACGGAGAAGATGATTCTGATCCTTGCTTGGAGCAACCTTTGTGAATCGCTCACAAACTTCCCCTTACAAGATCCTCTCTCTCTCTCGCAAACTCTCTCTCTCTAGGGTTTCTCTGTAAAGGAAAGTGGCAAAAGATTTTTCTTGTTGGAAGAAAAGATCTTTTATAGGAGAGCTCAAAATTTGCCCTAAATCTCAACTGGTCAGCCAATATCATCCAGGACGATCGACAGATCATCCTATACGATCAGCTCAAAATCACCTGTTTCATCCTGGACGATCTAGCTCTTCTAGATGATTAGTAGAAAAAATTGTTCGGATCGCCCCGTATGATTCTGCGATCGTCCGGGATGATTAGTGTAAATTCAAGAATTTTGTCAAGAAGACCACTCTGGTCGTCTAGCTGAACTTGTGCTGGACGACCTAAAAATGACTTGATCGTCCAGGACGATATTGATATCGTCTTATACGATTAGTTTGAAAAGTTCCAAAATCTTCCTGATCACCGCTCTTGACGTACAGGTGAAACACACTGGATGATCATGATCTTCTCGGACGATCTTGTGATCGTCCCGGACGATATGATCGTATCAATTAAATATTAATTACTTTCCTTAATCACCAGACTAATTTAGGCATGATTGTATTGGATCGTCCAGGATGATAAACATATCATCCGGGACGATCAGATCAAATCTCTAAAAATAAAACTTGCCTAACTTGATCTAGCGGCTGAGAATTTCTGATTTGAGCCTATCGTCCCGTATGATGGATGGATCATCCAGGATGATCGGCTTAATCAGACAGACTTAACTTGGTCTCCCTAATTAGTGTTTTTTTTCACTTGATCGTCCAAGACGATGTGAGTATCGTCCAGGACGATCTGAACAAAAATTGAGCAGAAACTCTAATTCACTCAAGCTCTCCCCCTGAGTGTGTGTGTGCAAGGTTACTTAGCTAGGAGATCAGTTACATTACATTTGAATCAAAAAAGGGAAAACATTACATTTAGACACACTTGGACCCGATCTTGAGTTGGCTTGAGTTTCTTTTGATCTTTTGTACCTGAAATGGGTTAGCCAAGCAAAATAGAATACAAACATGTTTGTCATCATCAAAATTATACTTTTTGAATCCAGATTTGTAACAAGCCTCGGGCTAGTTCGTAAGGGCTTAACATCTCTAACGAACTTTTAATACAAAGCCCATATGGCTCAAGCCCATAATAGAATAGTCTGACCTAAGACCCTTTAAGTATGTATTGTTGGTGTTGAAAGCGGGTTTTGAAAAATTTAGTTTTCTTTGGGTAATTTAGATTTAAAATTAAAATTTGATTCTAAAATCAAACGTCCCATCAAAAATATTATACCACCTCGGGAGGTGGAAATAAAATTTCAGGATGAGGTTCAGATTTAGAATTAAGAATCTCATCTTGAATATCATAACCGGGTTCAAGAGAGGACCTCACATGGCCTCGAAGGGTCAAAGTAAAGTTCAATCAAATATCGGTCTATGATAATCAAGAGGAACAATCGTTAATTTTATATTCGAATTTATTTTAACAAAAGATATATCTCCTTGAAGGGATAAGATACCATTTACAAATGATCATTTGAACATAACGATAACGATCATTAGTAATTTAATTTTCCCAATGAAGACTAATTAAATTTTGAAAATCAATTTTGAAAATTAGTTGTGGGTTCTAAATCTCCTACGAGCGCAAGCCCTCGTAGTTAATTACATCGTCGGAGACCGGAGTCCCCTACGAAAACTTTTGATTAAAATAATGGTAGAAATTTTATTTAGAGATTTCTAGGAGTGATACCAAAGAGATGAAACTGAAATTTCAAATGGGATAGGAGCAAGATTGAACACTTATTTTGGAATTAAATGAGGAAGGGTAGGAGACACTTTAGGATTCAGAAATAATTCAAAAGTGCCCCGACCTAAGCTAAGTGTTGGTCTTTAAATTTTGGATTTGAAGAATATTTAGTTTGAGTTAAGTATTTTATTAGAAATTTGGGATTAGATTCCCAGAGGTTGGGGTCTTATGACTCAAAAAGAAATCTGTCCCGGATCCTAACTGTAAATTTGGACACTGGAACACAGTAGTCCGAACCTAACTAATACAGTGCAAAATCTGGGCTTACCCCGGCCTGGATTGGGGAGCCAGCTAAACCACCTAAACGCTTCAAAATCATGAGTCTGGTCTTTTGATGTAGAGTGATCAGGGATGTTATTTAAGATTGGTTTAAGAAATTGGGGTAGACATCCAGAGCAGATCCCTAATTGACCCCTTGACTTATGTTGGGTGGAATGCTTAGACTAAGATGCAATTAAAATTTTAATTTAATTTGTTTTCTAATGCGATGCATGCTGGTTAAAATTTCCCAATCAAGTATGCATGAGATTTTAAAAAGGCTTATAAAATAATAATTTTTGAAAATACTAGACTTCCCCAGATCCAGCACCTCATCCTCATAGGTCGGACTATCTGGACTCTACCTGCAGGCGGGGAAGTGTCTTATAGCAAGGAGGGAGAGAGATGCAGTAATATGCATGGGACCTCGGACGATTCCGGCTATTCCCTAAGTCGTTAAGTTTCTATGTTATTTAAATCTTAAAATTTTAAATATTAGTTACGAGTAAAAATATTTTTAGTCCTTAAAGAGCCTAACGAAGTCCAGGCTAAAACAAAAATGACATACAAGCTCCAAAGAACTAGGAAAAATAGGCAATCCTATACGCAATCAAATTAAATTACAACACATTAAATAATGAAATTAATTAAGTAAATGTCCATAGGCAAATTGCCTTGCTTATTACAACTCAGAATTACATAAATTAAAAGTGGCTGGGCACCACTAACAATAACCTGGATTCTAGTTATAATACAGATGCAAGTGACTTTGAGTGGGATACTCTCTGTCTTCGACTGCTCGATCTTTTCCTCCTCGAGCTCCTTGGATACTTCGTGATCGGATACCCAAAGGGAAAAGAGAACTCTCCCCTTGAGGGGAAGGTTACTCTTTCCACTTTGGGTAGTAAAGTGATCCAAATTTGGAGTTCAAAATGGATAAGGACTATCCCCCAAAGGGGTATCCTTTCCTCTTTGGAATCCAACCTTTGGATCTATGTATCCTAAACTCAAAGTGCCACTTTCACAACTCAACACTCAAAAAAATTACATGAATGTAAAAATAAAAAAATCTAGACTCTCTTGCAGGGTTATCCTATGCATTTAAATATTAAAATACATCCCAAGCAGTTATATATATGTGCATGTAAAAGTAAACACCCTTGGCCACGCACTTTTTATTTGGGGGCTAAGTAGCTGAAGCACCTGTAGCATTTATATTTATGATTTATTTAGCCCCCTTTTTTGCCCTGCACGAGTATGGCCACCTATAGAAAATTTAGTAAGCATCCAGATCATTCCTAACCTAAGGGTAATCTAGTCGCCCATCACATCAATCCACAGAGTGTAGTAAAAGTAAATAAACACATCAATCAATTTCAATCACAACATGCAATAAAAACTCAGAAAACCCGGCACACAGTAGAAAAGTAAACGCCGGCCTAGCCTAGATCTAGAGTCGGTTGTCCTAGCAAATCATCTAAAGTGTGTGTAGAAGGTCATGTGGCTAGGGTAGATCCTGAATAGGGTACTTGATTGAAGTTGTTTGATGTTCTGATTAGTTGAAAGGCCTAAGGGAGATTTTAATTAAAGTTTTAGTCTTAATGGTTTAAATTTGATTTTAAAATTAATTTTAATTATTTATTGAATACCACCTTTATTGCACACCGAGGCCATGAAGTTTATTTCACCTTCCTTGGGGCTAATTTAATAACCTCGTAGGCCTGGGTTACCAAGTAGTAATCGTGGTTGATTAAGTTGATTTAGTTTGTTGAAAATTAAGGATTAATTAATATCAAATAATTTAATTAATTATTGATTTTAAAAGTTAAATTATTTTATGTTTTTCATCAACAGGTTCGTGAGGTTGCGCCACCAGGCTCGAGGAACTAAGCCTCCTTAAGATACTTAGCCCGGTAGCCCAGAGTAGTCCATCCTAAAAACTTTACTGATGTAGTTGAATTAAGGGTTTTAACTCGGTTAAGTAATTAAAAGTAACTTAATTTTGACGTTTAACACTCCATTGAATTCATTCGTGGCGTTGTGCCACCAGGCTCGAGGAACTAGGCCTCCTTAGGACACTTAGCCCCGCAGCCCGGAGTAGTCCATCCAATAAACTTCATCTTTGGAGTATTTGTTATACATTTGAGTGTTGGTTGAGTGTTTTATTAAGAAAATTAAAGTTTTCTGGAATTTTAATGAATTATTGGATTTTTAGAAATTATTGGAATTATTTAATTATGTTAATTAAGTGGTCCAAAAGTTGACTTCTCAATTTAAAACTCATTTTATAAGTTTCAGATTTTTAATAAATATTAGACCTTATGATGAGTTTTTAGACTATTAGCACACTCAATTTGGAGTTTTCTATGAAAAGTTATGATTTTTCGAAGTTCGGGCCTAGTTTTGAACTACGGTTGACCAAAAGGTTGACTTTTTGACTTTGATCATATTTTGTAGGTTTGACATTTTTAAAAAATACTAGACCTTAATTGGAGTTGATTGACACTAAGTTTGCTCAATTTGTATGTTTCTATAATTAGTTATGAATTTTCAAAGTTTCACCAATTATTGAATTTTTTAAATTGCTTAATTAGGAAGGTTTTGATCATTTTGATCCAAACTCATCCCAAACTGCATGGAATCAATCCCAAAGGTTAGGAATGACCCTGGGAGTGTTTCTAGGTGTTTGGAAATTATTTTGGATTTTTAATGATTTTTAATTAATTAATTTAATTAATTATTAATTTTTATTAAAAGCCTAATTAAAGTTCAATTAAGAGTCCAGTCATGGGGCTTTTATTTTTCCTAGGTATAGGACTAAGTTCTGGTCAATCTGAGGTATTATTTATAATTTTTGGATTTAACTTGGATTTATTACATTTTTTTGAATTTTTTGGGTCCTTAAAAGGGCTGAAAATTTAGATGGTTAATTTTCTAACCTAATGACCTCCAAATTCAATGAAATTTGAACCTAAGGTACATGGTGTCACTAAGTTTACTATGTTTAAGTTTCACCCCTATTGGAGGTGTGTACTATCCCCTAGGAATTTTCTAAGTTTTCTAGACTTTTCCTTAATTATTTTTCCTATGTATCTCTACTATTCAAATAGGAGTGAAATTTGGTTTGTCTAACCCTTACACATATACATATGCAATCACACCACAAAAGTTATGCAGCCTAATTCTATAAAAAAATGGAGTTATGAATTTTCAAAGTTTTGGGTCCAAAATGGACCCATTACCTTTAAAATTCTCATCATAGCAATTCAATGGTTATCTGAACCTAAGAGAATTATAGTGCATGCCAAAGATACCCAAATACCTTCCACCAAAATTTGGGGCTCAATTGACCACTGGATTGGGAGAAAATCATAAAACACCGATTTCAAAGAAATAAAAATATCTCACAATCCAGTAATCAAATCAACTCAAAATTAATTTTAATAAATACTAGGCTAAATTATCTTTCCAACAAGCCCAAAAACACTTAATTTGGTGGAGAAATGAATTTACTATGAATTTTGAAGTTTATGACTATTATTTTAATTTTTTAAGTCCATTAATAAGCGGCGCCAATCATTAGCAATGATCGTCGCCAAAACGGCAACGACGTGTGGCATTTTGATATGCAAAGTACTTTTTATCAACCACCTATCCACGCCATCACTAACCCCGAGTCGTCCGATCGAGAAAGATAGAAAATCAAACGGTCAAGATCGATCAAGGCCGTTTTAGTTCAAAATGAACTAGAAAATTGAAATACTCGTAACTTTCAAAATACACGTCGAAATTTAATGAAATTTGAAACATAAGCTCATGGGAACATGAACTTTCATTGCCTAGAGTTTGAAGACCCCAAACAATGAAATTTTTGAGCAGTTTCAAATTAAAATTTAAACTTAAAATGAGAATAACTTGCAATCCGACCATCAAATTTTTGAGATCTTGGGCTCATTGGAAAGTTGCAGTGATCCTCTACAACTTTGATGAAGACACCAAGAGCTAGATCTAGCTGGATCGAAAGTTGTGTTAGAAAACCCTCTTTCTCTCTCTAGAATGCTCTCTCATCACTAAAATAGTGATTTGAGGCTTGAAAATGATGGGAAGAAGCTTGGGAAAGCCTTAGAAATGGTTGGAGAAGATGGGAAAGGGTTTAGGAAGGTTGGAGGCTGGAGGAGAGTCAAGGGAGAGTTGAGGGAGAGGGAATAATGAAGATTCCCTCTCTTAGGTTAGGTTTCTCGCACCTTAACCCTTGGCTTTTGGATTGGATAGTCTTGATTTGTTTGGAGGGAGTTTGGATGCATGAAAAGTGTCCCCTAAGCTACCCAAAGCTATGGAATAGGGTTGGTGGTGAGTGTGACCTCTCTTGGTCCATGGGAAAGGGGACCACACCTTTTCCCCCATTTGGGTGAACCAAAGCTTGGCTTGGTTTAGGGAGTTGGCTTAGGGCTTCTTAAGAGAGGAAATGGGTCAATTTCTATCAGGTTTGAGCAAATTTTGGATTAATCCATGGATTTGCAAGGTGGCTTGGTGATGTGGCCATGATTTGACCTATTTTCATTGGCCTAAAGGGATTTGGAGAAGGTTTTGACCCCTCCAAATTGGTTGACCAACTCAACCCAAGGGGGAGCTTGACTTGGAAAGCTTTGGACATGTCAAGGGTATCCAATTGAATAATTTTGAGGGTTTGATTTGAATTAAAATGGGTTCAAGCATTGAAATTGACCTTAATATGGGTTAAGGGTTGATTTGGTCAACCATGGTTGACTTGGTCAAATTGGTCAAACCATGGGTTGACTTTGAGTCAAAAGGTTCAAATGAGTATTTTGAGATCAATGGAGGTGGTCTCATACATTGGTAAGATCATTTGGATTGAAATTGACATTTGAAACCTTAAGGGGCATTTTTGGTCAACCTTGGTTGACTTGGTCAACCAGGTCAAACCAAGACTTGAGTTTGGGTCCAATATATTCCTAATGATATTTAAGATCCATTGGTATAGGTTTTGAATATTGATATGGGAAGGTCATGTTGAACTTTGGGGAAAAGACCAAAAATCCCTATAAAGGGCATTTTGGTCATTTTGACCCCTTGTCAACACTGGTCAAATTGGGTCTAGAAAAGTGAGATTTATTGGTCAACAAAGCATAGCAAAAGTCATGACTGTGATTAGAGGGTTTGGAGAGGGTCCCAAGGTCAAATTGCTCTGGATGGCAAGTATAGTGGCATAGGCTGTAAATAACTGAAGGTTTTACAGCCTTTGAGAAAAGATTCAGTTTGAGGGGCTAGGAGTGTTGGATTAAGCTCAAATTTGGAGGGTTGATCCTAGAGATATTTCTAGACAACATGCAATTGACAGATCATGATTTAAAGGTCACTTGATTGGTTTTTAGGTGATAAAAAGTTCACCTAGAAAGGGTTTTAGGACCTAGGTAATTGACCTTGAAGATTTGATTTGGAATGTTGGATTTGGGCTGGATTTCAGAGTTAAATGATTGACCTTGAATCATTCATATAAATGGAAATCAAATGAAAGATTGATATTAATTGGATATAATTTGAAATTTGATTGAATGTTGATTGAAGGTTGGATTAAAGATTGAATTAAAATGTAGAGTTAGGTTTGTCAGGGATTGAATTGGGTCTTTATTAGGACCTTTATGACTGAGGGGTGGACACCTCCCCATCATTAGGTCACTAAAAAGAAACCCAAGTGGGTCCTAGTGACCTCATACAAAAATGAGGTCAACAATATGTGTAGTAGAATGAAATTCTAGTGCACATATTGGCGTTGACCGAATGAAAGGTCAAGTTTTGAGTTCTAATCCTAAGGAAAGGAGGGAAACCTTAATCTCAAAGGACCAGGTAGAAGGTAGAAGGTAGAACTAGGATGGTGCCATGGAGGGCGTTCTCCACCACTAGTGATTCTAATCCTAAGGAAAGGCAGTACCTATCATAAAAGAAGAGAAGCGAAGGTAGAACTAGGATGGTGCCACAAAGGGTGTTATCCACCACTAGCGGATGATCATGTGGGGAGGAAGCTTGCTCCACACAGAGGATCTGAACTGGATTGAAACTAGGATGGTGCCACAAAGGGCGTTATCCACCACTAGTGGATGATCATATGGGGAGGAAGCTTGCTCCACACAGAGGATCTAAACTGGATTGAAACTAGGATGGTTCCACAAAGGGCGTTATCCACCACTAGTGGATGATCATGTGGGGAGGAAGCTTTCTCCACACAGAGGATCTAAACTGGATGGAAACTAGGATGGTGCCACAAAGGGCGTTATCCACCACTAGTGGATGGTCATGTGGGGAGGAATCTTGCTCCACACAGAGGACCTCAACTGGAGGAAAACTAGGATGGTGCCACAAAAGGCGTTATCCACCACTAGCGGATGGTCATGTGGGGAGGAAGCTTGCTCCACACAGAGGACCTCAACTGGAGGGAAACTAGGATGGTACCACAAAGGGCGTTATCCACCACTAGCAGATGGTCATGTGGGGAGGAAGCTTGCTCCACACAGAGGACCTCAACTGGAGGGATACTAGGATGGTGCCACAAAGGGTGTTATCCACCACTAGCGGATGATCATGTGGGGAGTAAGCTTGCTCCACACAGAGGACCTCAACTAGAGGAAAATTAGGATGGTGCCATAAAGGGCGTTATCCACCACTAGCAGATGGTCATGTGGGGAGGAAGCTTGCTCCACACAGAGGACCTCAACTGGAGGGAAACTAGGAGGGTGCCATAAAGGGCGTTATCCACCACTAGCGGATGATCATGTGGGGAGGAAGCTTGCTCCACACAGAGGACCTAAACTGGATTGAAACTAGGATGGTGCCACAAAGGGCGTTATCCATCACTAGTACTTCTAATCCTAAGGAAAGGAAGAATCCTATCCTAAAGGAAAAGAAAATTGGAAATGATTGATTGATAATCTTTGTATGTGATTTGATTTCTTTGAATTTGGAAAGGTGACTTTGATGTTGAATTTGATACTCATTAGGCATGGCATTTGTTGAAGAGCCACCCAAATGTTAAAAACATCAAGTGGCATCTTTCAGGATTAATCAATCGGCATGAATCTCCCTCATAGATCATTTCTAAGGTGAACGATCCAGTCAACATTGATTCAAAGTTTCCATCAATCTTATGGCGGACTAAAATTGGTCTCCAAAGGACTATATGGCCAAGTCTCCAACTTGGAAAGTTCTTATGTGACATAATTTATCATGAGCTTGAATCATGTGTGACTTATTTAATTTCAAATTTTATTGAGTTTGAAAGAAATTTGAGACCCTCAAGCTCCTCCAATCGGAGTCGGGCACTCAACTCAGTTGTGACTCAATTTTGAAAAGCAATTTCCAGCGATGTAAAATACACCTCTAGACGAGAATAATCTTGGACTCATCATAGAGTGTAATTTAAGAAAGGAGGCCTTAAAGGAAAGTTGTCTGTGTGGAAGGACTAACACACATCCCTCAAGGACTAGATTTGAATTCTTATCGAGAGTAGAAGATTCGTTCTTTTTAATGAACATTTTTCTCTTAATTATTTGGACTCTGTCAGAACGACAAGTGGGAACAAATTCAAAGTACAGTGAGAAGTAGAGTGACTCCAACTAACCCAAAAAGGGCTAGGGGTTTAGATTGTGTTAACCCACATCAAGTTTCATAGAAACTGAACTAGGGTTCTCCCTTGTGCCAAAATTTTAAATTAAAATCAATTTCAAAAGGTTTAAGTTGGAGAGAGAAATTTAATCTTTTCAATTCTTTTGCATGACTCTTTTTATATCTGATAGACTGTCTATGCATAACAATAAATCTAGATTCAAGATTTTTCAAAGTCAAGCTATTAAGGGTGGTCGGGCTCGTTGAGGTTTAAGGATTTAAAAAGAAGGAAGCCTCTTTCCCTTTTTTTGTGGCGCACTTTACGCATCTTTTAATTTTTAGTGCACTTTGTGCATCTCTTGATTTTTATTTTTGAGTTTCGGCGCACTTTGCGTATCTTTTGATTAATTTTTTTTGACAAGGGGCTTCATCTCCTTTAAAAAAACTTTAAAATGACTGCTCTTTTTTGAAAACTAGGATTATATCGCAAGTATAAGAGAAGAGAATTCATCCTCTCATACAAGGAAGAATAATCCCAAGATCGGACCCAATCTTTTGATAAAAATATCACCTTGACTTAGAAAATCATTGAATAGATTTAAAGCATGCAAGAGACACCTATTAAGATAGAAAATTGTAAGAAGATTGGGAAGATTTTCATTTCAAAAACAACTTATATTTGACACAGATTTTAATTCAAAAATCAAATCGAACCACTTAAGCGGTGGGAGGGAGGGGCCTTTAAGTATCCAGTGGAGTCAACTACAACTCTCTCCTATTTTTAGTTTAAAGTAGAGGTTAATTTTCATTAAAAAGGTTAATCAATTATCTTGAAAATTCAGACCCAATACACTTGAGAAGTGGTATGTTTTCCTCAAAAGTTGCAACTCTAGGTGGCAAGACCTTATCAGCGTAGAATTATATTTCTATAATCTCTTATGAGGAAGAGATTATTGTGGGTTCTGCACTATCCCTAATTAATGCTGCATCATTTCAATCTAAAAATCTATCACGATAGGACCCCTTTAGAAGTTAAATTTAGATGGTGTCACTATCTGATAAGATCTCAGATCCATCATTATTCCCCTCTTTAATTACTAGTAACCTAGCAATTCTGAGAGTGGCATCCCGAGCAGTTTCTACACCTTCGCCTCTATAGATGTAGTGGAGCACGTATAGTACTGTGACCTAACATCATCTGGTAGAGTGGATGGGGCATAACCGTCAATTGGGGGCCTATGGTCTATTACTGGTGATTGCTTATTTCTGGTTTGATTGATATCTTCTGTGTAGTGGTCAAAAGGGCACGGTGGAGATCATACTACTCTTCTCATAACCTCCCTTACTTGAGTACCAGGAAGAGGGTGGAAGCGGCTTCCACCGAAGAGTGGGTATGTGAGAGGAGCAATAAACTCTCTATTAGCCTCATATTTAACTTGCTTTAAGGCTTCCGACTCAACAATCTTTGTAGCCTTAATGATTTTCTTTTTGACTCTACGTAAGTTGTTCTTCTACAGTCGCGCTGCTGCGCAATGAGAAGGTAAGTTTTCCAGCCATTTGAGTATGCTTGATTTCTCAGAGTTAAGGAATGGTGACATGAATTAGCTGGTTTTGAAATAGAATTTGAATCTTGAAATTGATTGATTTTCTTCAAATTTTGGAACTCAAAATGTTGAGTTTTCACCCAATATGAATGTTCACAAAATTGACAAGAAAATCTCAAGAGTTGAGTTTAACTCTCTCACTCCACGAACTAACTTGGGTTGAAAGTCAAAACTTTGATTTGAAATTGAAATTGAGATCGATTTGTTTTGAAATTGACTGGATCTTCTTCAAATTTTGAAACTCAATATGTGAGATTTCTCTTGAACATGTAGGCTTACAAAATTGACATAAAAAAAATCTGAAAGATTGGGCTTGACTCTTTCATCCCACCAATCAACTTGGGGGTGAAATGTCAAAGCCCAAATTTGCTAAAGAAATTTGAAGTTTAATTTTGAGACTGAAGGGTCTTTCGTAGAATATGAAATTTAGCATAATTCAGGTTTGTTTGAATATGCAAGTTTGCAATATTTATAGAAAGATCTTAAAGGATTTTGCTCGACTCCTTTACTCTACCAATTAACTTGGAGGCAAAATATCAAAGCCCGACTTAGATAGGGGTTTCCTCACTCACCTCTCTTTTTGATATGTATTTTTCTCTTTTATGTTGGCCACACTCATCCAAGGGAGAAATGGGTAGAGGGACCAACGGAAGAAAGATACTCAAAACTACCGATGCAACAAAATTTTGCCATTATTAAACATGGAAAGAGAGATTTAGTCCCGCCGTGGTTGCCATTTTTTTTGTTGGTGTTGAAAGCGGGTTTTGAAAAACTTAGTTTTCTTTGGGGAATTTAGATTTAAAATTAAAATTTGATTCTAAAATCAAATGTCCCATCAAAAATATTATACCACCTCGGGAGGTGGAAATAAAATTTCAGGATGAAGTTCAGATTTAGAATTAAGAATCTCATCTTGAATATCATAATCGGGTTCAAGAGAGGACCTCACATGGTCTCGAAGGGTCAAAGTAAAGTTCAATCAAATATCGGTCTATGATAATCAAGAGGAGCGATCGTTAATTTTATATTCGAATTTATTTTAACAAAAGATATATCTCCTTGAAGGGAGAAGATACCATTTGCAAATGATCGTTCGAACATAACGATAACGATCATTAGTAATTTAATTTTCCCAATGAAGACTAATTGAATTTTGAAAATCAATTTTGAAAATCAGTTGTGGGTTCTAAATCTCCTACGAGCACAAGCCCTCGTAGCTAATTACATCGTGGGAGACCGGAGTCCCCTACGAAAACTTTCGATTAAAATAATGGCAGAAATTTTATTTAGAGATTTCTAGGAGTGATACCAAAGAGATGAAACTGAAATTTCAAATGGGATAGGAGCAAGATTGAACACTTATTTTGGAATCAAATGAGGAAGGGTAGGAGACACTTTAGGATTCTGAAATAATTCAGAAGTGTCCCGACCTAAGCTAAGTGTTGGGCTTTAAATTTTGGATTTGAAGAATATTTAGTTTGAGTTAAGTGTTTTATTAGAAATTTGGGATTAGATTCCCAGAGGTTGGGGTCTTATGACTAAAAAAGAAATCTGCCCCGGATCCTAACTCTAAATTTGGACACTGGAACATAGTAGTCCGAACCTAATTAATACAGTGCAAAATCTGGGCTTACCCCGGCCTGGATTGGGGAGCCAGCTAAACCACCTAAACGCTTCAAAATCATGAGTCTGGTCTTTTGATGTAGAGTGATCAGGGATATTATTTAAGATTGGTTTAAGAAATTGGGGTCGACATCCAGAGCAGATCCCTAATTGATCCCTTGACTTATGTTGGGTGGAATGCTTAGACTAAGATGCAATTAAAATTTTAATTTAATTAGTTTTCTAATGTGATGCATGCTGGTTAAAATTTACCAGTCAAGTATGCATGAGATTTTAAAAAGGCTTATAAAATAATAATTTTTGAAAATACTAGACTTCCCCAGATCCAGCACCTCATCCTCATAGGTCGGATTATCTGGACTCTACCAGCAGGCGGGGAAGTGTCTTATAGCAAGGAGGGAGAGAGATGCAGTAATATGCATGCGACCTCGGACGATTCCGGCTATTCCCTAAGTCGTTAAGTTTCTATGTTATTTAAATCTTAAAATTTTAAATATTAGTTACGAGTAAAAATATTTTTAGTCCTTAAAGAGCCTAACGAAGTCCAGGCTAAAACAAAAATGACATACAAGTGCCAAAGAACTAGGAAAAATAGGCAATCCTATACTCAATCAAATTAAATTACAACACATTAAATAATCAAATTAATTAAGTAAATGTCCATAGGCAAATTACCTTGCTTATTACATCTTAGATTTATATAAATTAAAAGTGGCTGGGCACTACTAACAACAACCCAGATTCTAGTTCTAATACAGACGCAAGTGACTTTGAGTGGGATACTCTCTGTCTTCAACTCCTCGGTCTTTTCCTCCTCGAGCTCCTTGGATTCTTCGTGATCGGATACCCAAAGGGAAAAGAGAACTCTCCCCTTGATGGGAAGGTTACTCTTTCCACTTTGGGTAGTAAAGTGATCCAAATTTAGAGTTCCAAATGGATAAGGACTATCCCCCAAAGGGGTATCTTTTCCTCTTTGGAATCCAACCTTTGGATCTATGTATCCCAAACTCAAACTGCCACTTTCACAACTCAACACTCAAAAAAATTACATGAATATAAAAATAAAAAAATCTAGACTCTCCTGCAGGGTTATCCTAAGCATTTAAATATTAAAATACATCCCAAGCAGTTATATATATGTGCATGTAAAAGTAAACAACCTTGGCCACGCTCTTTTTATTTGGGGGATAAGCAGCTGAAGCACCTGTAGCATTTATATTCATGATTTATTTAGCCCCCTTTATTGCCCTGCACAAGCGTGACCACCTACAGAAAATTTAGTAAGCATCCAGATCGTTCCTAACCTAAGGGTAATCTAGTCGCCCATCACATCAATCCACAGAGTACAGTAAAAGTAAATAAACACATTAATCAATTTCAATCACAACATGCAATAAAAACTCAGAAAACCCGGCACACAGTAGAAAAGTAAACACCGGCCTAGCCTAGATCTAGAGTCGGTTGTCCTAGCAAATCATCTAAAGTGTGTGTAGAAGGTCGTGTTGCTAGGGTAGATCTTGAATAGGGTACTTGATTGAAGTTATTTGATGTTCTAATTGGTTGAAAGGCTTAAGGGAGATTTTAATTGAAGTTTAAGTCTTAATGGTTTAAATTTGATTTTAAAATTAATTTTTATTGTGAAAGTTTGATAGGGATGTTAAGCCCTTATGAACTAGTCCCGAGGCTAACCAAGGGGGGGGGGGTGAATTGGATATTTGAAACAAAATAAGAATCTTTTTATAACGTGCAGCGGAAACGAATTAAAACAACGATAAAAAGATCAATCACAGATTTCACCCAAGCAGATAATCGCAATAAAATAAAGTGCGGAAAATAATAAGAAAGAACACACCGGATTTATAGTGGTTCGGTCCAACCTGACCTACGTCCACTCTTCGGAGGCACCCTCCAAGTATTGCACTAAACCAAATAGTGTCTCTCCTTCAATCCCCACAGCTAGGCGGAGAAGCCCTTACCAAATCACTTCCATCTTCCCCGGTGCGGCGGAGTAGCCGGGTCCTTTGACACCAAAGAGCACTTCTTCTTCCCAAAACTTTCTTCGAGATAAGCCTTGAATCTGACGGTACTTAGGTGCAAGCCTGCCGGAGCAACCGTGTGAACCCCCTCGCACTCCCTCAAGAAACCCCCTTCCCAGGCTCTTCTCCCTCTCAAACTCCACCCTTTCCTCTCTCCCGTTCAAGCTCTCTCTTCAAGTTTTCTCCAAAAGAACGAAGCCTCAATGGCTGCCAAAGACCCCTATTAAGTGCCTTGCGAAAGCTTAGATAAAGAGCTCCAAAAATCCTTCCAAATTAGTTCTGGCGGTAAAGATCGTCCAGGACGATCGCCGGATCGTCCAGGACGATGTGCTCCAAAAGATGGCTTCAAAAAACCCTAAAAACTCAATTCTGCTGCCAAAGATCGTCCAGGACGATCGCAGGATCATCCAGGATGATGTGCTCCAAAAGGCGGCTTCAGAAAACCCTAAAAACTCAATTCTGCTGCCAAAAATCATCAAGGACGATCGCAGGATCGTCCAGGATGATGTGCAGAATTTGACCTGATAGTCCCGTCCGATCCTGGGATAGTCCAGGACGATCAGAATAAATTTTCCACAAATCGTCCAATACGATGTATAGATCGTCCAGGACAATTAGAATAAATTTTGACTCTTAAATCCTTGCCTAAATTGTCATGGCGGCTAGAGTTTTGAGATCATATTGGATCGTCCATGACGATTAGTTTAATGAACAGATCGTCTTGGACGATCAGAAATCGTCCAGTACGATTTGTTCAAAAGTTAAACTTCTAGTTTTGACAGGATCTCACTCCCCCTAAGTATGTGTACACATGGTCATAAATAAATATATACCATTACAGGAATTGACTCAAGGAATTAAAAAGTACATCAATGAGAAATACAATAAAGCCTATCCTACTCATTCTTGAGTCTTGAATCTTTCTTGTATTGATGCATGCTGTTCCTGAAATATTAGTACACACACAAATAAATATACATTCCAAATATTAGAAGATATGAGCCATAATATTTGTTATCATCAAAACAGAAACTTGTGAGCTCGAGTCGTAACAATCTCCCCCTTTTTGATGATGGCAAATATTACTGGTTGAATTTGTAAAAAAGATATTTTCTCCTAATCTCCCCCTCACTAAGAAAAAGTCTTTTAAAAATAGGGAGAAATACTTTCTTCTATTTTTTTAATTTTTAAAATAACTACAACAACAATATGATGTAAAACAAACAACACAAAAATAAATATCACAAATACAATAGTACGTAAAAAATATCATAAATACAACAGTACGTTCTCCCCCTTTGACATTATCAAAAAGAGGAGGAGCAAAAAATTTGAAAAGTCACCTCTTAAGGTTCTCCAAAACTTAGTAAGACATGAATTGACTTCTTTGAACCTAGAAAGGTTAGAGAATCAGAAAATGTAAATCCAAACTCAGTTTTTTTTTAAAAAGGCGAAAAAACTTTTTAAGCCAATATCTAAATCAAGGAACAAATTAGATAAGGAAATAAAAATCTTTCAAAACTTCTTTCATGAAATACATCTAATAGAAGATTTATGCAAAGTAATGAATCAAAAAATCAAGATTTTCAAACTCAAGTAACGAATCTATCAAAAAGTCATAAGAGTTTTCTAAATTTTAGAGATTTATAAGAATGGAAGCAGCTTTTATGGGCTAATTTTGTGCCTCTTTTTCAATTTGTTTGGCGCTTTGCGCTTCTTTTAATTTTTGATACACTTTGTGTATTCAATTTGGCAATTTCGCATCTTTTCATTTTTGGGCTCATTTTGTGCATCTTTTCAATTTGTTTGGCGCACTACGCATCTTTTGATTGCCTCCTTTCTAAATCCTTAAAATTAGCAAACCTTATTCTTATGATAAAGACGAACAACCTGAATAAGATAATCTTGAAGTTGGTTCAATAATTTGCAAAAGATTCCTATGAGATAGAAAAAATATTGGGAGATGAAAAAAGTTTTAATTTCAAAAACCAATTTATAATCTGAAACAGATATTGACTCAAAAGTAAGATAGCCTTATTCAAAGAAATGAGATAGAGAGACAAAATCATGAGTTTCCTTCTTTTACTTGATTTTAGAGAAATCAACCACAACTAACAAAGTATTTAGAAAATACAGGAGGTAAATTTTCCATTTTTAGAAAATAAGATCTAAAAAAATGATTTAAAACAAGAGGTGTTATGTGTGTGCTTGATCAGAGGAATAATTAAAAACATCAAAAAAAATTTTAAAAGGAAAAACAAAAATACTAAAACACAGAAAACACAATGAATAAAACAATAGTAACAGAAAAACAAAACAAAAAACATAAACACACAAAAAGAACATTAATTTACATCAGCTTGCTCCTGATCTAATGATTCTGAAGCTAGATCTGCCCAGGATATTTTTCGTTTTGCATTATCAGCCCTTATTATAATTTGCTTAGCTTTATCCTTTTCCTTTTCAGGAAGGGTTCTTAAGTTCGGGAACTAATTTTTCATATGTCCAGGCTTCCTACATCCAAAACAAATAACATTAGATGAAAACTTTACATTCTTACCATTTTTACCTTTGTTCCACTTTTGATGTTGATGTTTGTGCCTTAGTAGATTTTTCAATTTATTTGTTGCTGATGCTAACTCTTCACTTTCATCACTTTCTGAGTTATTTTTTCCAATGTCTTCAGTTTTCAGCACTATCATTTTATCTACATCTAAAAGCTTTTGACCCAAACCTTGCTCGTAGGCAATGAGTGAGCCAATCAAATTATCAATAGAATATTCATTCAAATATTTTGATTCAGAAATTGTAATGACTATGGAATCAAATTTAGCAAGTAGAGAACGGAGGATTTTATTAACTTTTTCAAAATTTGAAAGTTCTTTTCGTAAAGCATATAATGATGTCACAATTTGAGAAAACATAGTAAACATGTCCAAGATCGTTTCATAAGGTTTCATGCTAAAAAGTTCATAATCATGCATTAACATATTTAGCCTAGATTGCTTGATTTCACAAGTACCTTCATATCTAGTACATAATTTATCCCAGATTTCTTTGCCAGAAGTGCATGCACATATTAACATACAATCATCAGAATTCAAAGCACAGAAAAAACAATTTAAATATTTAGCATTTAATTGAGCATTGATCTGATCTGTTCTACTCCATTCAGAAAAGGGAATATCAATTTTAATTTCATTTACAATACGTGACGGTGCAGAATAACCAATTTGAATCATATGCCACATGCGATAATCAATAGATTTCAAGAAAGTAGACATACAGATTTTTTAAAAATCAAAAGTAATATTTTCAAATAAAAGTGGCCGGGTGATTGAATATTCTTCCGCAATATTACGATTACAAAAATTAGCCATGGATCGAATTCAAAAGTTTTTAAACTTAAATTTTGAATCCCTCTCTGATACCACTTGAAAGTTCGATAGGGATGTTAAGCCCTTATGAACTAGTCCCGAGGCTAACCAAGAGGGGGGGTGAATTGGATATTTGAAACAAAATAAGAATCTTTTTTATAACGTGCAGCGGAAACGAATTAAAACAACGATAAAAAGATCAATCACAGATTTCACCCAAGCAGATAATCGCAACAAAATAAAGTGCGGAAAATAATAAGAAAGAACACACCGGATTTATAGTGGTTCGGTCCAACCTGACCTACGTCCACTCCTCGGAGGCACCCTCCAAGTATTGCACTAAACCAAATAGTGTCTCTCCTTCAGCCCCCACAGCTAGGTGGAGAAGCCCTTACAAAATCACTTCCACCTTCCCCGGTGCGGCGGAGTAGCCGGGTCCTTTGACACCAAAGAGCACTTCTTCTTCCCAAAACTTTCTTCGAGACAAGCCTTGAATCCGACGGTACTTAGGTGCAAGCCTGCCGGAGCAACCGTGTGAACCCCCTCACACTCCCTCAAGAAACCCCCTTCCCAGGCTCTTCTCCCTCTCAAACTCCACCCTTTCCTCTCTCCCTTTCAAGCTCTCTCTTTAAGTTTTCTCCAAAAGAAAGAAGCCTCAATGGCTGCCAAAGACCCCTATTAAGTGCCTTGCAAAAGCTTAAATAAAGAGCTCCAAAAATCCTTCCAAATTAGTTCTGGAGGTAAAGATCATCCAGGACGATCGCTGGATCGTCCAGGATGATGTGCTCCAAAAGACGGCTTCAAAAAACCCTAAAAACTCAATTCTGCTGCCAAAGATCGTCCAGGACAATCGTAGGATCGTCCAGGACTATGTGCTCGAAAAGGCGGCTTCAGAAAACCCTAAAAACTCAATTCTGCTTCCAAAAATCATCCAGGACGATGTGCAGAATTTGACCTGATAGTCTCGTACGATCCTGGGATAGTCCAGGACGATCAGAACAAATTTTGCACAAATCATCCAGTACGATGTATAGATCGTCCAAGACGATTAGAACAAATTTTAACTCTTAAAACCTTGCCTAAATTGTCATGGCGGCTAGGGTTTTGAGATCATATTGGATCGTCCAGGATGATTAGTTCAATGAACAGATCGTCCTTGACGATCAGAAATCGTCCAGTACGATTTGTTCAAAAGTTGAACTTCTAGTTTTGACAGGATCTCACTCCCCCTAAGTATGTGTACACATGATCATAAATAAACATATACCGTTACAGTACTTGACTCAAGGAATTTAAAAGTACATCAATGAGAAATACAATAAAGCCTATCCTACTCATTCTTGAGTCTTGAATCTTTCTTGTATTGATGCATGCTGTTCCTGAAATGTTAGTACACACACAAATAAATATACATTCCAAATATTAGAAGATATGAGCCATAATGTTTGTTATCATCAAAACAGAAACTTGTGAGCCCGAGTCGTAACAAATTATTTGTTGAATACCACCTTTGTTACACACCGAGGCCATGATGTTTATTTCACCTTCCTTGGGGCTAATTTAATAACCTCGTAGGCCTGGGTTATGAAGTAGTAATCGTGGTTGATTAAGTTGATTTAGTTTGTTGAAAATTAAGGATTAATTAATATCAATTAATTTAATTAAATATTAATTTTAAAAGTTAAATTATTTTATGTTTTTCATCAACAGGTTCGTGGCGTTGTGCGACCAGGCTCGAGGAACCAAGCCTCCTTAGGACACTTAGCCCGGCAGCCCGGAGTAGTCCATCCTAAAACCTTTACTGATGTAGTTGAATTAAGGGTTTTATCTCGGTTAAGTAATTAAAAGTAACTTAATTTTGATGTTTAACACTCCATTGAATTCATTCTTGGCGTTGTGCCACCAGGCTCGAGGAACTAGGCCTCCTTAGGACACTTAGCCCCGCAGCCCGGAGTAGTCCATCCAATAAACTTCATCTTTGGAGTATTTCTTATGCATTTGAGTGTTGGTTGAGTGTTTTATTAAGCAAATTAAAGTTTTCTGGAATTTTAATGAATTATTGGATTTTTAAAAATTATTGGAATTATTTAATTTTGTTAATTAAGGGGTCCAAAAGTTAACTTTTCAATTTAAAGCTCATTTTATAAGTTTTAGATTTTTAATAGATATTAGACCTTATGATGAGTTGTTAGACTATTAGCACACTCAATTTGAAGTTTTTTATAAAAAGTTATGATTTTTTGAAATTCGGGCCTAGTTTTGAACTACGGTTGACCAAAAGATTGACTTTTTAACTTTGATCATATTTTATAGGTTTGGCATTTTTAGAAAATACTAGACCTTAATTGGAGTTGATTGACACTAAGTTTGATCAATTTGAATGTTTCTATAATTAGCTATGAATTTTCAAAGTTTCACCAATTATTGAATTTTTAAAATTGCTTAATTAGGAAGGTTTTGATCATTTTGATCCAAACTCATCCCAAACTGCATGAAATCAATCCCAAAGGTTAGAAATGACCCATGGGAGTGTTTCTAGGTGTTTGGAAATTATTTTAGATTTTTAATGATTTTTAATTAATTAATTTAATTAATTATTAATTTTTATTAAAAGTTTAATTAAAGTTAAATTTAGAGTTCAGTCATGGGGATCTTATTTTTTCTAGGTAAAGGACTAAGTTCTGGTCAATTTGACGTATTATTTATAATTTTTGTACTTAACTTGGATTTATTGCATTTTTTTGAATTGTTTGGGTCCTTAAAATGGCTGAATTGTTAGATGGTTAATTTTCTAACATAATGACCTTCAAATTCAATGAAATTTGAACCTAAGGTACATGGTGTCACTAAGTTTACTATGTTCAAGTTTCACCCCTATTGGATGTGTGTACAATCCCCTAGGAATTTTCTAAGTTTTCTAGACTTTTCCTTAATTATTTTTCCTAGGTGTCTCTACTATTCAAATAGGCGTGAAATTTGGTTTGTCTAACCCTTACACATATGCAATCACACCACAAAAGTTATGCAGCCTAATTCTATAGAAAAATGGAGTTATGAATTTTCAAAGTTTTGGGTCCAAAATGGACCCATTATCTTAAAAATTCACATCATAGCAATTCAGTGGGTATCTGAACCTAAGGGAATTATAGTGCATGCCTAAGATACCCAAATACCTTCCACCAAAATTTGGGGCTCAATTGACCACTGGATTATGAGAAAATCATAAAAAACTGATTTCAAAGAAATAAAAATATCTCACAATCCAGTAATCAAATCAACTCAAAATTAATTTTAATAAATACTAGGCTAAATTATCTTTCCAACAAGCCCAAAAACATTTAATTTAGTGGAGAAATGAAGTTACTATGAATTTTGAAAGTTATGACTTTTTTTTTAATTTTTTAAGTCCATTAATAAGCGGCGCCAATCATTGGCAATGATCAGCGCCAAAAAGGTAACGGCGTGTGGCATTTTGATATGCAAAGTGCTGTTTATCAACCACCTATCCACGCCATCACTAACCCCGAGTCTTTCGATCGAGAAAGATAGAAAATCGGACGGTCGAGATCGATCAAGGCCGTTTTAGTTCAAAATGAACTAGAAAAATGAAATACTCGTAACTTTCAAAATACTCGTCAAAATTTAATGAAATTTGAAACATAAGCTCATGGGAACATGAACTTTCATTGCCTAGAGTTTGGAGACCCCAAACAATGAAATTTTTGAGCAGTTTCAAATTGAAATTTAAACTTAAAATGAGAATAACTTACAATCCAACTATCAGATTTTTGAGATCTTAGGCTCATTGGAAAGCTGCAGTGATCCTCTACAACTTTGATGAAGACACCAAGAGCTAGATCTAGCTGGATCGAAAGTTGTGTTGGAAAAACCACTTTCTCTCTCTAGAATGCTCTCTCATCACTAAAATAGTGATTTGAGGCTTGGAAATGATGGGAAGAAGCTTGGGAAAGCCTTAGAAATGGTTGGAGAAGATGGGAAAGGGTTTAGGAAGGTTGGAGGCTGGAGGAGAGTCGAGGGAGAGTTGAGGGAGAGTGAATAATGAAGATTCCCTCTCTTAGGTTAGGTTTCTCGCACCTTAACCCTTGGCTTTTGGATTGGATAGTCTTGATTTGTTTGGAGGGAGTTTGGATGCATGACAAGTGTCCCCTAAGCTACCCAAAGCTACGGAATAGGGTTGGTGGTGAGTGTGACCTATCTTGGTCCATGGAAAAGGGGACTACACCTTTTCCCCCATTTGGGTGAACAAAAGCTTGGCTTGGTTTAGGGAGTTGGCTTAGGGATTCTTAAGAGAGGAAATGGGTCAATTTCTATCAGGTTTGAGTAGATTTTGGATTAAGCCATGGATTTCCATGGTGGCTTGGTGATGTGGCCATGATTTGACCTCTTTCCATAGGCTTAAAGGGATTTGGAGAAGGTTTTAACCCCTCCAAATAGGTTGACCAAGTCAACCCAAGGGGGATCTTGACTTGGAAAGCTTTGGACATGTCAAGGGTATCCAATTGAATGATTTTGAGGGATTTATTTGATTTAAAATGGGTTCAAGCATTGAAATTGACCTTAATGTGGGTTAAGGGTTGATTTGGTCAACCATGGTTGACTTGGTCAACCTGGTCAAACCATGGGTTGACTTTGAGTCAAAAGGTTCAAATGAGTATTTTGAGATCAATGGAGGTGGTTTCATACGTTGGTAAGGTCATTTGGATTGAAATTGACATTTGAAACCTTAAGGGGCATTTTTGGTCAACCTTGGTTGACTTGGTCAACTAGGTCAAACCAAGACTTGAGTTTGGGTCCAATGTATTCCTAATGATATTTAAGATCCATTGGTATAGGTTTTGAATATTGATATGGGAAGGTCATGTTGAACTTTGGGGAAAAGACCAAAAATCCCTATAAAAGGCATTTTGGTCATTTTGACCCCTGGTCAACACTGGTCAAATTGGGTCTGGAAAGTGCAATTTATTGGTTAACCAATCATAGAAAAAGTCATGACTGTGATTGGAGGGTTTGGAGAGGGTCCCAAGGTCAAATTGCTCTGGATGGCAAGTATAGTGGCATAGGCTGTAAATAACTGAAGGTTTTGCAGCATTTGAGAAAAGATTCAGTTTGAGGGGCTAGGAGTGTTGGATTGAGCTCAAATTTGGAGGGTTGATCCTAGAGATATTTCTAGACAACATGCAATTGATGGATCATGATTTGAAGGTCACTTGATTGGTTTTTAGGTGATAAAAAGTTCACCTAGAAAGGGTTTCAGGACCTAGGTCATTGACCTTGAAGATTTGATTTGGAATGTTGGATTTGGGTTGGATTTCAGAGTTAAATGATTAATCTTGAATCATTCATATAAATGGAAATAAAATGAAAGATTGAAATTAATTGGATATGATTTGAAATTTGATTGAATGTTGATTGAAGGCTGGATTAAAGATTGAATTAAAAGGTAGAGTTCGGTTTGTCAGGGATTGAATTGGGTCTTTATTAGGACCTTTATGACTGAGGGGTGGACACCTCCCCATCATTAGGTCACTAAAAAGAAACCCAAGTGGGTCCTAGTGACCTCATACAAAAATGAGGTCAACATGTATATTTCAAAACTAATTCAAATTTTATTGATTTCTTCAGTCAATGCCAATACGTGTTATTTAGTTTTCAAGTTCATTACACCTATTATTGGTCCATTTATTGACCTCATATTTTTATGAGGTTGATTCTTTAAATCCTTCTAAACCATTATGGTCTAAATCATTTAATCAAATCCAACTCAAATTTCAATTCTAAAAATCTAAGTCAAATTTAGAGCTTAAAACCCTTTGGACATTTCCAATTTTTGGAGAAATTTTTAATTAGGCTAAAACCCTAAGTAAAGTCTTTGGAGTTGTATTTGATGATTTGTATCTTAGTTATGCATATCCCTAGAGTATACCTATTCATTTTAGTGTCATATATATCCTTTTAAACCCTAAAATATAAAACATGTTCCATAGGGCCAAAACCTTCAAATTTTAAATAGCCCAGGAAACTAAAAATGGCATCTTGGTGAAAACTCTCTTGGAAGATGAGACAAACCCCACAAAATCTTATAAAATGTTTCAAACATTAAATCATACATGACTAAATCTAAATGAGCCTTTGTTAGACCTTTCTTGGCCATGATTGACCAAAATCCCTTAAACTTTAAAAAAAACCCTTAAAGGAACCTTTTGAATAAATCTTATATGACTTGGCTAGGGCAAGATACAAGACCACTTCCAACAAACTCAAAATCACATTGAGAGTGGATTAAACCCAACCCTAAGACTTGGTTAAGCGTGGTTAACCAAGTCAACCTAGATAGACAAAATCAATCCTAAAGCACCTAAACCTTAATTTTTTTATATAGACCAAATGAAAGCACCTAAACCCATTGGGATTCTCCATTGAGTCCCCAAGGGTCATCCCTAGGAGACCTAGCACATGGGCCCACTTGGGTTAGCCACATGGCTTAGCACAAGTGAACCTAAAGTGGACTTCTTGAACTATTTATCAATCCTTATCAAATTAAATTCCCTAAGCACTTAAATTTGGTGTTGCTGAACTAATTGCATTAAAAATAGCTAGCCTAGCCCATGGGTTTACTTGGGTCAACCAATTGGGTTAAACCAAAGCTTAAAAAAGCAAATTCTTGAGCCCATTTTAAGCTTAGACTAAATAAAGCTAATAAAACCCTTAAATTAAACTTTAGAACCATCTATCCACCTCACCCAACTAACTCAGGCCATACGGTGGCTTCAGGAGACTAAAAAATCAAGAAAACCACCCCATGTGCCTATAACATCCTTAATAACCATTCACATGGGTTGAAAATGCTTGGTTAAGTTGTTTAGCTCCCATTGGATGTCCCTAATTGATTTGGTGGCTGGGGATTGTCTGAACTGGGAACATTTCAAACTTAAACCATATTTTAAAAAAAACTTATAAATACCCCAACATTTGACTGAATATGGTGGCTTTTTTAGATCCATTTCGTTCCTAAAAACCCCTTTAGACTTCCATAATAGTTTCCAGCCTTTGGAAGCTTACTGGTGAAAAGTTTGAATGTTAAACGAGAACCACTTCTTTCAAATCTCTTAAACTTCCAATGCAATGCACCTCTAGCCTAGACTAATTTAGAGAAGTGTCTCCTTAGGAGTGAATGAAGAGAACAAGTTTACTAAGTCTCTCTCAAACACCTTATATTAAGGTAAACTATAATCCTTAATAGCTACATTATGTTTTGAAATTACTCTCTATGCACATTATATGAAGCCTCCAAAGTTCATATAATATTACATTAGATCTTTAAAAAGCCTATGCCATGTGTTTGGTGCACTGCCATGCATTTTACAAAGAGTTTAGTGAACTCTATGAAATTAGGATTCCATCCTTCTAAATGGGGAAGACAAAATTTAGACCATCCAGTAGACATATTTTTTCTCGAATGGTCTAGATTTTGTCTCATTGAGAGCTTTGTTCAACCCTTCTAAATGGTGGAATGATAAGATTTGATGTCATCCTTCAAATCCATATTGCACAAGATTGTTTTATCAAAAAAATATATAGTTTTGAAAAAGTTAATTTTCTTTGGGAGACTTAAAAATTTTGGAATTTTAATTTTAAAATTGAACATTTATTATGAATAATATATCACCTCAAAAGGTGAATATATCAGTCCCTAATAGGTTCAGATTATAAATCTTTGAATTTATCCTGATTATCGTAATCAAACTCAAGGAGAAACAATATATGATCCCGAAGGATCAAAGTGATGTTTAATCCAATGTTTTACTATGCTAATCTAAATAGATCGATCATTAATTTCATAATTAAAGTTACGATTACAATTAATATATCTATCCAAGGAAAGAAGATATCAATAACTATTGATAGTTTGAATATGTCGATAATGATTGTGAGGTTTGAATTTCCCAAAGATAATTAATTAAAGTTTTGAAAAGCTTAACTTTTGAAAATTAGATCTGGGTTTAAATCTCTTATGAGCGCAAGCCCTCATAGTTAATTACATCGTAGGAAACTAGAAAATTTTCCTATGAATACTCTCGATTAAAATAACGATACAAATTTTATTTAGATTTCAAAGTTTGATGTTAAATGGGGTAAGGATTGGAAATTATCAATTAAGATTGGATCAAAATTGAGCATTTATTCCATGGTCGAAGGAGGAATGGTAGGAGGTGTTTTGAGATTCTGAATCACTTCAAAAATACCCAACCTATCCTAAGTGTTGGGCTTGAATTTGATGAAATGAGATTTAACATTTGAGTTATCAATTTTATAAGAAGGTTGGGATTCAAATTCCATAGGTTGAGGTCTTATAGCCTGAGCTTGCCTCAGAACCTAAGTCTAAAGTGGTTACTAAAAACCAGTAACTTGAACCTAGCTAATGCAATGCAAATCTGGACTTATCCTGGCCTAGATTGGGGAGCCAACTAAACCACCTAAACACTTCAAAACCATGTATCCGATCTTTTATGCAATAGTGGGTAGGGATGTTGTTTAAGATATGTTTAAGGAAAGTGGGTCGATATCTAGAGCAGATCCTTAATTAGCCCCTTGACTTATATAGGGTAAAATGCTTAAGCTAGAAATGCAATTAAAGATTTTAACTCAATTTTAATTTGTTGGTAATGCAATGAATGCAAATTGACTCCAATGCTTAAAATCATATATGAAGCAGTTTTTGAAAAAGGCTTAAAAATATCCTAGAGATTGTAAAACATCCCCTTGACAGGACTACACCCTAATAGGTTAGGTGGCCTGCCAAAACTCACAAGCGGGGAGGTGCCTAACAAGGTAGAGAAAGTTCAATATGTATGCATGAAAAACTCTCGACGGTCCAGGCTTACTTCTTAAAAGCGTTAGAGTGTCTATGTAAGCTTAAATATTTTTAATTTTATTTAAGTATAAAAATTTCTTCATGTCCTCACGAGCCTCCGATCGGGTTCCAGGCTAAATCAAAATCAACATGCAATAAACGCCAAAAACAATTACCAAAAGCATACAAATCCTTAATCATAATCAACATAATAATTAAATTAATTAAATAATTAAATCAATTAAATTAATGCTCAAATTGAAAGTTCATTGGCAAGTTCCTTTTAATATTATAACCCAGGGTCTGCAGAAAAAGTAAAGTGGCCGGGTGCCACTGACTACAACCTGAATTCTACTCCTAAGACTCAAGTGACTTTGAGAATGGGTCTTCTCTTGATTCTTCACATCTTCAACCTTCTAGGGGTTCCTTGGATCGTCGGGTCCGTATATCCAAGTGAAAAGAAACTCTCCCTAGAAAGGGGTGTTATCTTTTCTCCTTAGATATTTGAAACATATCCTAACTTGATCTTCCAAATGGAGAAAGACTCTCCCCTTAGGGATGTCTTCTCCTCTTTGGAATTCAAGTTGGATATAAATATCCCATCTCAAATCACTTAGCAATTTACAACTCAATTAAAACTAAATAATATTAATCAAAATTAAAAAATATAGACTCGATCCTACAGGGTTATCCTAATAATCAATAGTTTATTTAATATCCCAAGCAGTTAATATCAATCTCAAGCAGTTAATATTTGAAATAAAAATACTCAAATCATAGCCATGCTTGGCCATTCTCAAGCAGTTAATATTTGAAATAAAAATAATCAACCACAACATAGAATGCAGTAAGTAAATAACAATCAATCAATTCTACTACTATCAAATAATATACAGTAAAAGCTTAAAAACCTGACACATAGTAGAAAAGTAAACACTGACCTAGCCTAAGATTAGAGTTGGTTATCCTAGTAAATAATCTAAGGTGTGCGGGGTAGGCTGTGTGGCTTTGATATATCTTATATAGGGCAGTTAGTTAAAGTTGTTTGAGGTTCTAGTTGGTTGAAAAGCTTAAGGGAGATTTTAATTCAAATTTAAGTCTTAATGGTTTAAAATTAATTTTAAGATTAATTTTTAATTATTTATTGGATACGACCTTTTTTGCTCACCGAGGCCTTAAAGTTTATTTCACCTTCCTTGGGGTTACCTAGTGGCACTCGGTATGATTAAGTGATTTGATTTAATTAAGTTTTTAAAGTTGATTAATTTTAATTAAGGTTAATTAATTACTTGTTTTAAAGTTGAATTAATGTTTTCTGGAATTTTAAATTGATTATTGAATTTCTTGGGATTATTTGAATTAATTAAATATATTGATTAAAGGAGTCAAAAGTTAACCTTCTGATTAAAAATGATTTTCAAAAACTTAATATTTTTATAATATACTAGACCTTAATATGATCAGTTAGACTATAAGTATGTTAAATTTGGATTTTTATATATTTTATTATGAAGGTTTGAAGTTTTGACTTAAATTTGAGTTAGGTTTGACCTAAAGTTGACTTTTTCATATTTGATTGATTTCTGAAATGTTGATATTTTTCATAAATATTAGACCTTATCATAAGTTGTATATCTTTGAGTTTGACTGATTTGGAGTTTATTGAATTAGTTATGAATTTTTGAAGTTTTGTGTATTTATTGAATTATGTAATTAACTTAACTA
Source organism: Dendrobium chrysotoxum (assembly GCA_019925795.1). Lineage (NCBI taxonomy): Eukaryota > Viridiplantae > Streptophyta > Magnoliopsida > Asparagales > Orchidaceae > Dendrobium > Dendrobium chrysotoxum. Next base: position 26,548,900 of record CM034303.1, read on the forward strand.
AGAGGCTTTTGATGATTTGAATCCAAATTGATTCCAAACCTCTTGAAATCACCTCCAAAGATTTGAAATGATCGAAGGAGGCATTATCAAGTGTTTGAGAATTTTTTGGAGTTTTTAATTATTTCTAATTAATTAATTTAATTAAATATTTAATTTCACTTAAAATTAAATTATTCTTAAAATTGATGTCAAATTATAGTGATTTTAATTTTCGTTGATTAAGGGTTGATTTCTAGTCAATCAGAGGTATTATTTGTAATTTTTGGGTTTAAATTTAATTTATTATATTTTCTAGAAGTTTTAAAGGCTTAATTAAGATTTAATCTTGATTAAGTTAATTAAGGAGCTTAATGATCCCAAAAATCAGTGAGAATGTTTCTTAAGGTTGATCATGTCACTAAGTTCAAGTAGTGTAAGTTTCAAGTCAAAAGAAGGTGTGTCCTAATTATTAAAATTTTTCTAAGTTCTCTAAATGAGTCCTTAAATATTGTCCTTAATGACACTAAGTTTAAATGGGTTCAAATCAAAGTTTCTAACCCTCAGACATAATCATGTAAATGCACACAAACACAATCAATCCCTAAATCTACGAGAGCCCTAAAGCTAGGTGTTGTGTGCACCCTAAACATGTAAGAATTAAAATGACTTAATTAATTAAAATACTATTTAATGAGCAATTAACTAAGTAATTACTCATTGAATAATCACCACTCCCTATTTATGCTATTCAAGTATGCTTAATCAATGTTTAAAATTCCATAGGACCTCTCAATACCTAAAGATTTAAATGTATATAGTTTTAAAATAGATAAGATATCTTTAAGTTTTAAAATATTTAGTACAATATATTAGTACACTAATTAGTATAATATATTCGTACAAAATAGATAAGAGATCTTTAAAATAATTATTACAAATCTTTATAGTTTTAAAATAGATAAGAGATCATAGGACCTATATATATAAGTTTTTAAATAAAATAAATGAAAAATATCATTAAAATAATTTTTAAGGGATTAAGAGATCCTCTGACATTTAATGTTTATTTGAAATTAAATTTTTAAATATTAAAATATTTAATATAATATTTAATTAAATATTAAAATATTAAAGTAATTCAATTTATTTAAAATAAATTAAGTTTTCAATTTGAAACAAATTTTAAATTAAAACTCTTAAAACTTTAGAAATTTTAATATATTATTTAAGATTTTTTGAAGTAATATGAATTCAATTTAAATTTTTAAAGTTTAAAGTAATTAAATGTATATTTAAATAGTTTAAAATTTATTAATACTCAAAATTATTCTCAAGTTAAATTAAATTAATTTTTAAATAATTTCTGAAATTTTAAAGGTATTTAAAATATTTTCTTGAAGTTTTTTTTTAAAATAATTTCAATTTAATTTTAATTAAATCTTAATAAAATATTTAAATATTTAATTAATTAAATTATTTAATTAATATTTTTAAAATTAATTTAATATTAAAGAAAAATATTTTAAAAATCTTATATGGATATTCAAAGTATTTTGAGATAAAATAAAAAAAAATAAATTTTAATAAAATATTTAAATTACTCTTTGATTGATTATTAATATGTAATTGATTAAAGGTTATTTAAAATATATAATATCTTAAATTATTTTAATTTCAAATTAAAATATTTAAAATAACTATTCAATTATTATTTAAAATATTTCCAAATAATAATTTTTTTAATTCTAAAAATAATCAGCTAAATTAACCATTAATTAAGCATTTAAGATACTTAACTAATTTAAGTTATTTAAAATATATCAAACAATTTTTTTTTAAACATTAATTTTAAAATACTTAATTTATTTTACTGATTCAATTAAAAAAACTAATATTTAAAATAATGTTTAAAATTTTGAGGAATAATTAAATTAATGCTTAATGAAATATTAATTAAAATTTTAAATACTTAATATTTTAAATTATTAAAATATATTAAATATGATTAACTTGAAATTAATTTTAAATGAAAGTTTATAAAATTATTAAAATTTAGATATAAAATATTAAATTTTATGATTCATATTTAATTTTATATAATTTTTCAAAGAGAATTAGATTTAAATTGATTTAAAATAAATTTTTATGTCAATTAATACCTATGGCGACGCCGGCACCGGCGAAGGACACGTGGCGGACCTCAATTGGCCCAGCGAAATCATGGGGTAATGATTGTACGGCGGCGTAATGATTGCACCACCGGCAATCATTATTTAATTAATACCACAGACCGCGGTATTACTTAACCACGTCAGCGGTTAACACTGACTGTCTGATCATCCATTATCAGGATTGAATGATCAGGATCATGCCGGACATAGCTCCTAATCACGGGATCACAGCACACGGTCGGATGAAATGTAAGATGGCGAGATCAAAGCTGTAGATCATGTGATCAACGGCTCAAAAAATGTGCGCCTGTAGCAGACCACGGAGATGCCCTAGGTCTTATTTTTTGGAGTTTTCTCTGAATCGGATTGATCAAAATGTTTAAAATTTTAAACATAAATTATAGAAGTGAAGAGCATTGATGTTGAATTAAAGTTTTGATTAATATGCAATGTATGAAAAGCTAATTTAATCTAGGTGTTTTATACTAGGGTTTGAGTTTTCAAGAGATTTTATCGATGGATCTTCAAGGTTTTGATTTCTTTAAACTTGTTGACTGTCCACATTAATATTTGGTGAAGAACCCTTGAGCTAATAATTCTTGGATCAAACACTATAGCTCCTTGAATGAAAAATGCCTAGACTCATCGGGAAACCCATCGCTGGTAACTTTGACCGGCTGGTTTTGATTGGGGAAATGTAGAGAAGGCTATGGAGAGCTCAATCGAACTGTGGTATGGACTTGAGGGCTTGAGGATGATGAGAGAATGAATAGGCTCGAATGTGAGCCCTATTAGACCTTTTACCCTATTCAGATATCCCCAGATCAATTGGATGGCTAGGATCTATTCAGTAGACTCTTAGGAAGATGTCAAGAGTCCATGGGGTGGTTAGCGGCAGAGCATCCAAAGGACAAGGGTACATGCCATGTGGAAAGGGGATTTTAGCATGTTTTGAACACATAGGGTTAATCCAGGCCACAAGCTCCTGATCTAATGGCTGGGATTACCCTTAGGAAGCTTCTAGAGTCTGTTACATTAGCTATAATAATTTGATAAAGTGTGGATTAACTCTAGCTAGGTAATTAAACCATTTAAACCTATTAATCTCTTTTGTTGACAAGGTTGACTAGTCAATAGTCAAGGGAGAGCTGGGGTAGCAGTAGGGAGACTCCATTGAGCTGGTTTGAGTGAATCAAAGGGGTTTTGATAACTAGAGCTTGAAAGTTGACAAAATACTTGAGGGTTTAAGGTTGTTTGACCAAGTGACATAGGCTTGACTTGGTCAAAATGACTATGATGTGAGTCATGGATTGCTCAAAGATACTCAAGCTATCAAATGGAATGGATTCAAAGATTTCCAAAGAATTGGGATTAAAGTTCAAGTGGATATTTTTCATTAAATAAAAAGTTTGACCACATCATTAAAGTTTGACCAAGTCAAACTCATGTGATTTGACTCAAAGTAGATTTGTATATACATGAATTATTTATTGAAGTGAGTGCGAGATTTCAAAAGGGTTTGAATAGCTTAGGTTTGAATACAGGGTATGAATTGGTTCAATTGGGTCAGGTTTGATTGAACCTGGGCTCAGTTGATTAAGTTAATTATTGACTGGGCCAGGGTAACAAGTCTAACTCAGATCACCAGAGGTGCACTCAAGGGAGTTTGGATAAAATTGGAATGCTTTTAGGATTTGATTTTAATACAAGAGAGCTTAAAGGTTAATCTAGTCAACCTAGGTTGACTTAGTTAACTAGGTTGACCCAAGGGTAGGAGTTGGGTCTAGCAAGTTTAAAATGACCATCTAAGACTACTAGGGGTGGTCCCAAGGTCTAATATGGTCATTAAGGTTAAATGGGCCTAATGGGCCTATTAAGAGCATTTGGGTCAACCCTGGTTGACTTGGTCAACTAGGTTAACCCAGGGGTTGGAATTGGGCTTGATAGATTTGGTTTAACATTTAAAATATGCTGGAAGTGGTTGCATTTTATTTGGAGCTCAATTGGTCCAAAGTGGGAATTCACGCCCCATAGGGGTATTTTGGTCATTTTGGACTCTAGCCTATTGGAGGTCAAAATGAGTCCAACAAAATATAGTTTAATGTTCAATGAGTCATAATCAAGGGCCTATAAGTGATTAGAGGCTTTGGAGAAAGCTCCAAGGTCAAAATCTACTAGGTGACAGTTCTAGTGGCATAGGCCATAAATATTTGAAGGTTTAACAGCCTTTGGATTTCAATCCAATTTTTAGGATTACAGACCTCAGAATGAGCTTGAATTTGGAGGGTTACCTCTGGAGATATGTCCCATCAGTATGCAATTGACAGACTCTAAATCAGAGGTCCTTTGACTAGGTTTTGAAAAGTTTGAAAATTCACTGGAAAGGCTTTCAGGACTCGGACCTTTGGCCTCAGATTTTGGGTTTGAATTTTTGGATTTAAGCTAAACTTTTTATTTGAATGATTGGATTTGAATTATTCATTAAATTTTTGATCATTTAGAATGATCATGAGTGATAGGATAGGATTGAAGTTTGATAGGAGATTAGATAAAGTATTCAAGTCTGGATTAAGCTATAGGTTTAATTACCTAGGGGTCTCGGTAGGTTTGAAGCTTGAGTGGGTTTGAAGTCTGGGCTAGTTTGGGTTTTGAATTGATCTAAGATCTAGATTGGTCCTAGGATCTAAATAGATCTAGGGTCAAGGCAGATCCTAGGGTCTGGATTGCTCTAGAGTTTGAAGTCTAGGAGTGTCCTAAGGTTTAATATTTAAGAGTATCCTATGGTCTAGAGATCCTAGGGTATGGGATCTAGAATGATCTTAGGATCAAGGAATCCTAGGGTGTGGGATCTAGAAGAATCCTAGAATCTACAAATCCTAAGATTTGTGATCTAGAGGAATACTAGGACCTAAATAGATCTCAGGGTATAGAGCCTAAGAGGATACTAGGATTTAGATTAGTCAAGAGGCTAATTGATCTAAGATCAGATTGATCCTATGGCCTAGATTCATTTAGAGTCTGGAATTGGGTCCTAATGAACTTATACAAAAAAGAGGTCAACAAAGATTGAAATGTTGACACCTCTGCTAACAGTTAAGTAAATGACTACTACTGTCCATATGGCCTAGACACCTGCCACCGTGTGCAAGGTAGTGCCACATCAGTGCCACCATCGCAAAAATTCCATAAATTAATTATAAAATAATTTTAAATATCTAAAGCTTCTAAAATTCATAGTAAATCACACACTCAACCAATATTTCATGTAATAATTCCATAAAACCAAGGAGAATAAAACTTTCATTTAGAAATAAAATAAAGTTAAATGGTTGAGTGTTTTAAGAGTAATTACATTTTGAGTGTTTATTTATTTCTCCTAATTAATCTTTAAATACTCATCTATTTAGTCTCAAACTTGGCTGAGTAATACTAAGGTATGTTATGAAAGTTTGTGAGCGTTGTTAAACCCTAAAGAACTAGTCAAGAGGCTAACCAAGGGGGGGGGGGGGGTGAATTGGTAATTTTAAAAAAAATTTAACAAAACAAAAAATTAAAAACCCCTTGAAGCGGAAGAATATTAGTTTTACAATAATAAAAATTTTAGAGATTTCAAACACTGAATAATTCATAAAAAATGTGAAAATTAAATGTTGAAAAATAAATAGAAAGAACACACACGATTTATAGTGGTTCGGTCAACTTGACCTATGTCCACTCCTCAAAAACCTCCTTTTTAGGTATTGAACTAAAAGTAGTGTCTCTCCTTTTGCCCCCATAGCAAGGCAAAGAAGCCCTTACAAAACCTTTCCACCAATCCAAGGAGGTAGACTACCTTGAATCATTTTACTCCCTCTTGGAGTAGGCAGAGAACCTGGAAATCCTTTTACTCCCTTCTGGAGTAGGTAGAGAACCTTGAAATCCTTTTACTCCCTCCTTGATTATGCAGAGAATATTGAAATCCTTTTCATCCTCCCAGTGAAGGATGAGAACCTGGATCTAATGCTGATGAAAGTCTCCCCTAAAGCCACCAAGGAACTAAACAAGAATCTTGAAGCAGATGGTGGAAACCTTGCTTGGAGCAACCTTTGTAAATCCCTCATAACTACCCCTCATAAGGATTTCTCTCTCTCAATATTTCTCTCTTCCTTCACTCAGCTCTGTCCCAGGTCAAGTCAGCAACAAAAGATTTTCTCAAGGGACAATGAGAGAGCTTAAATAGAGTGTCCCCAAAAGAAGTCATAATTTTAACTTGCCATCAAAGATCGTTTAGTATGATTGATAGATCATCCTATAAGATCAGTACAAAATAGCCCTTTCATCCAGTACGATCAGCTTTACCATGTACGATTAATTTAAGGATTTATATAGATCATCCCGTATGATTCTATGATTATCTTGGATGATTAGTTCAAGATATTGTATTGATCATTCAGTATGATATGGGATAATGATCAGCAATTAAAATATTATCCCGTAAATTATTCGAGATGTCTAGTATGATCGCCTGTATAATTAGAAGAAAATTATGGTTTTCATCTTGGACGATGGGGGATCATCTCATGAAATATAAAAGATCGGCCATGATGATCTTCATATATTATCCTGTATGATCTGATTGATCAATCTAACCATAATTAGACCACTAATTATAAGATCAATTTAGACATGATTGTCATAAATCATACAGGATAATGTATATCATCCTTTATGATTTGAAAAAAAATTAAAGATTTAAATATTGCCTAAATTATGATTGGCGGCTATTTTTCATGTATATAACTAATCGTCTTGGATAATTTGAATCATCCAGTATGATTAGTTAATTAATCTCATTTAATAATGGGTTCCCTAATTAGGGTTTTCTCAATAACTGATCGTCCAATATGATTTACTCCAACATTCATATTCACTCTCTTCAATGCGCTTTGGCTCAGCGATCAGGTTTCTCATGTAGCGTTTCATGCTGTTTACTATTGGTTTTTTGTGTTTCCATTTCAATTTGTTGCTCTTAGCTTTCTATTGGCTTTTTGGCCTTAGGCCTTCGGCTCCTTTTTTATTCAAGTTTTCATCATGGTGGTTGGTACATCCTCTTCTACTCCTTCCCCTTAGGGTATTTCTCCTTCGGGTGCTATGGGACATAATAAAGGCTTTTCAGTGTAGCTGGTAAAGATCTAACCCTAAATCGCAGTCTTTTTGTGATATTCTTGTGGGTAATACGTCTTTGAATGATTTTGCTTTTTTTGGAGGGGGGGGGGGGAACCAGAATTAGGGGCCTAGGTGTTAATTCTAAAAAAAGGTTACAAGATCCTTAAGAGAGACCCCGAGCTCACTACTACTCAAAAGAGTTATAAAAGAAGGCAAAAAAGAACCTATGAGGTCAAGGTCTCTACTAAGCACAAGTACAAAAAAACCTAGGAACATTCTACAGTGTTGTAAGATGACAACACTAAAAAAAAGACAAAAGATATTGAATAAACTTGATCTGCCATCTTTCTCCCAAAAAAGCCCACAGGCAAGATGACAACCGACAAATTTTCCTGCAAAATTAAGAAAATAATAAGAGGAAACAAGCAAAAGCAAGAAGTATCATTGGTAATTAAAATAAACTTATGGTAATAACAAGCCGAAGGCTAGGGCCCAAGATTATCAGAAATATAGATGGAATTCATGAAGAGCCTTAAATGAGATAACCACCAGATACACCCCATAGGGGACACCAAAACACAAAGCCACAACCCATTAACAGAACTCCCAAGATATAAATCATTATAAATCCTACTTAAAAATAATTGCAAATAATTTTGGTAGAGGCTATAAAAGCTCAGGCGTGTAGTATCAGCCATGATATCATAAAAAAACCCAAGTGCCACTCCAGCTTACTCCCAAAACCATGTAAGTACACGATGGACTTGAACAAGAAAAAGTCACTGGAATAGGAGGAGAGCCACTTGGCCGACTAGTTCGACGGCTTACCAACACAGACCTACCCGCAAAAAACCCAATAATCATTGAAGATCAAAATAACCAGAGCCTCAAACTTTAGAGGTAAAGAAGAAAACTGCTCAAAAATAAAACAGAGGAACCAAAAAATAGTTATAGATATGCCAACCCAACACAGATGCCAATCTTGAGAATTGTCAAAAAAATGAATATAGAAGCTACATGGAGTAAATGAGCAGCACATTGGGTAATAATCACTAATATTAATTCTCCAATCACTGCTCCAATAAGGACAGTTCCAACTATTCACAAAACTAAAATAAATCCACAAATCTAAAATACAGTTTGTAGAACCTCAAGTTCCACAAATTCAACCAAGTTGTAGAAATAATAATCATTTTTAAAACTAAATTATGTAGTATAGAAGACAACAAACTCGCAAGAAGATTAATCCCCAGATAAATAAAAACAAGGCCAACCAAGATAAAATAAACTTCTAAACAAAAAAGAAAACCTGAATCATTAAAGAGTCCCAACTAAAGCCAATTTTAGTTTCTAACATAAGGCAAACCAAGTTTATTTAATCGAATGAAGCCTTTAACAATGGGGGGAAGCTGTTTGTAAGTAAATTCTGTAAGAAATTTGAGGTTACACCATGGTTAGCTAACCAATCAGCACAAGCATTGCCTTCTCTTTAAATTGAGTTAACTTGACATTAAGAAAAATAAAAAGCTGTTTAATTTCCCTAATAAGATAAAATATTTCAGGATTATAGATCTTCTCATCATTATTTTTAAGGCAGAGCAGAATATACAAAACATCCACTCCAATCCAAATATTTTTGAAACCAAGAGAAAGACAATATTTAAGATCAAATAATGTGGTAGAAAGTTCAGAGAAAATAACAGAGCAAGTGGGAAAAGAACTAGCATAAGCAATAATAAAATTACCCTTATGATCTCTAATTATGCCACCACAACCACAAATGTTCCCTTTCACAGAACAATCAATGTTAAGCTTATACATGTTTTGAGAAGGTTTAAGCCAATAAATAATTCTATTATTAGCAACATTAACCTTTTCATGAAGCACAATATTAACTCCTTAGCAACAAAGAAATAACCCTTAAAATTCTTAGGGGTAAGAAGGTTAACATGAAACAACTTGCAAACCTTATCTTTGACATTAGAAATAATAAGATCATGATTCATACTGATATTGTTGAAATGCGAGTTATTTCTACCAATCCAAAGGTACCAAATAATCTTTTACTAAATCTTCGATAAAAGGGTTTCCTGCGCTGGTGTTTTCTGATGATGATATTTTGAAACTTGCTTCTCCCTACCAATTTACATTGGTTGGGAAGTTTTCTTTGAAACATCCTAACCAAGATTCTATTAGATCTTTTTTTGGTGATATGAAATAATCTTGGATATTCTCTATTGGTTTGTTGGATGGTAGGCATGTTTCTATACAACTTTCTAACAATTTGGACTATAGTCAGGTTTTTGCTAAAAGATCTTATTACATCAATAATTTTTTAAATGAGATTACTTAAGTGGACTACTTTATTTGATATTAAAGAAGAGTCTCCTATAGTTCCTATTTGGCTTTCATTTCCAAATTTGAGCCCTGTTTTCGAACAATATGCCAATAATGTGGAGGAGGGTTATACCAAAGTGGGTAAGAAGAAAATTAAAAATAATAAAACCATGGATGGGCAATCATCTAGGGTCACTCGAACTTCTAATCTTTCTTCTTCTAATCGTTAAAGGCATTATTTGGAATATTAGGGGTGTGGGTAATCTTCCTTCTGAAAAATGAGTGAAGAATTTATACAGGATTCACAATATTAATTTTTTTTGTCTTACTTGAGCCTTTAACTTCTTCGTCTAAGCTGGACTCGACTCATATATATTTGGGTTTTGATTATTCTTTTAGTAATTGCTCTAATAAAATCTGGATTTTCTGGAAGCATTGGGTTAATTTAAACATTTTAAATGATTATAGTCAATTAGTGCATATTAGTATTAATTTCATGCTATTTTCTTGTTGTGCTTCTTTTATTTAGGCTACTTGTTTTAGGATTGAGAGGAGAATTTTGTGGGCTCAAATTACTAATGTTTCTTCCAATACTGTCAAACCTTGGCTGGTTGGTTATGACTTTAACACTATTACTGATGTTTTGAAAAGAGTTGGTGGTAATTCTCCTAACTTTCATGCTATGGAAGATTTTAATGATACAATTTTAAACTCTAACTTACAAGATATTGGTTCTAATGGCAATGCTTTCACACGGAATCAAGGTACCATGTGGCAATGGTTAGATCACATTCTTTTTAACAACTTTTGGATATCAAAGTTTCATAATACTGTTACAACTCGGGCTCCCGAGTTTATGATTTTGATGATAACAATATTATTGATTGGCTCTTTATTTCTCCTAGTATATTTGTTGTGTATACATATTTTTGTGTTGACTAACATTTCAGGTACAACAGGCATCGGTATTTGAAGATTCAGGGCTCAAGACTAGGTAGAATAGGTTATATTGAAAGAAAATGTAATTTTCATTTATTTATTTGAACTTCTTGAGTCAAGTCCTGTAAAGGTGCATGATAGCCTAGTGACCGTGCACACACACAGAATGGGAGAAAATTTAATGTTAAATATTTTAATTTTTCTGTACATCGTACTGTACGATCTGGATCGTACTGTACGATCTGGTGTTACAGAAATTAATTAAAATATTTTATTTTTCTAAAAAAATTATTTTGAAAAATAACTAATCGTACAGTACGAACACCACATCGTACTGGATGATTTGGTATAATTAGAAATCCCGTCGATCATTAAATTAGGCAAAAATTTGAATTTGAAAATTGTTCTATTCATACTGTACGGTCTTAATCGTACTGTACGATGTTTAAAATATTGCCTAATTTAATCCTGTGATTATTCAATCGAATCTGCATAATTTTGATATTTAGATCGTACTGTATGAACTGGATCATACTGTACGATGATCAGAGACGATTTTGGTCGTCCCAGGATTCGTTCTGGACGAACTGCACTTCGATTGAACTAATCGTACTGTACGATTCTGAGATCGTACAGTACTAACAGGTCAAATTCTGCACATTGTACTGGACGATCCTGCGATCGTACTGTACGATCCTGCGATCGTACTGTACGATCTTTGACGGCTGAATTGGATTTTTAGGGTTTTTTGAAGCCCTCTATTTAAGCTTTCTCATAAGACTTTGTAGGAGTCTTTTTGGGCATTCATTGAGTTGTTTTTCTTCTAAAGAAAGCTTGAAGAGAGAGCTTTGGGCTAGGGAGAGAAAGGGTGGAGTTTGTAAGAGAGGGAGAAGATCCTTGTGGGCTTCAAGGGAGTGTGAGAGGGGGTTTTCACAAGGTTGCTCCGGCGAACTTGCACCTGAGTTCCTCCAAGAGTCAAGGTTTGTCTTGAGGGAAGCTTTGGGAAGAAGAAGACCTCTTTGGTGTCAAAAGACCCGGCTACTCCGCCGCACCGGGAAAGGTGAAAGTGATTCAAGGTCCTCTGCCTCACCAGGAGGGTGAAAAGAAGTCAAGGTTCTCTGCCTGTGAAAGGAGTACGGTCCTCTGCCGCACCGGGTTGGTGGAAGAGAGTTTGTAAGGGCTTCTCCGCCTAGCTGAGGGGGCTAAAGGAGAGACACTATAGTGATAGTGCAATACCCGGAGAGGAGGCTCCGGGGAGTGGACGTAGGTCATAGTTTGACCAAACCACTATAAATCTGGTGTGCTCTTTTTGATTTTATTTTTCGCACTTTATTTTCGTGCATCTTATTTTCTATTATAACTGCTTGGTGAAAATCTGAGAATATTATTTTACTATGATAATTAGAGAATAATCACCATCTTTATATAACAAATCATCAGCTTCCGCATTTGACTAGTTAATTTATTATTGTAAGAAATCTAAAAAATCAATAAATATTAGAACTCCTGGCGCATCTCGATCTTTCAAGTGATATTAAAGCATACACTTGACTTTCAAGTGGTATCAGAGCGGTACTCAAAATAGTGTTTTAGAAAACCTAGAGGAAAACGATCAATGGCTCACTTTGGAAATAAAAATATTACAAAATGTTATTCAATAACTCATCCACCACTATTTCAAAATATTCCTTTTAATTTTTGGAAAATTCGCATGTCTGTATTTTTACAATCCATTGATTTTAGGATGTGGCATATGATTCAATCTGGATATTCTGTACCGTCTCGTATTGTTAATGGTGTGAAAATTGATATTCCTTTTGCTGAATGGAGTAGAGAAGAAAAAATTTATGCTCAATTGAATGCTAAATCATTGAATTGCTTTTTCTGTGCTTTAACTTCTCATGATTATATAATTGTTTCTACATGTATCACTGGCAAGGAAGTTTGGGATAAACTATGCATGACATATGAAGGTAGTAGTGAAGTCAAACAATCTAGATTAAATGTATTATTGCATGACTATGAACTTTTTTGCATGAAACCTTATGAGACTATCTTAGACATGTACACTAGGTTTACTCATATTGTGACATCATTGCTTGCTTTAGGTAGAGAACTTTCAAACCTAGAAAAGGTCAATAAAATTTTATATTGTCTACCTGATAAACTTGATGCCAAAGTGACTGCTATATGTGAATCAAAAGACTTGAATTCTTATTCTATTGATAATCTAATCGGCTCACTCATTGCCTACGAGCAAAGTGTGAGTCAAAGACTTTTCGATGTAGGTGATGAAAAGGTTATAGTGCTAAAAGCAAACGACGAAGATAAAGATGGCTTAGAAATTGATGAGAATAAGAAAATGGCATTAATAACAAGCCAATTCAAAAGTCTACTGAAGCACAAGCACAAGAGAGAACAAAGGCGAAGCAGAGGTAAAAATGACAAGTATGATAAGCTTGCTTCTGACATTATTTATTTTAGGTGTAGGAAACCTGGACATTTCAAAAATGAATGCCCCAATCTTAAGAAACATCTTGTAAAGAAAAAGAGTGAGGATAAGCCAATTCCAATAAGGGGAAATGAAAAGAAGCAAAAAATCTCCTGGGCAGACTTAGCTTCTGAATCATAAGAACAGGAGAAAGATGATGAGGTAACAAGCTTATGCTAAATCATCAAGAATTCGATTGGTAATTCTGATCAGGTATAAGTATGTTGAGGTTTGTTTGTATGTTTTGTTTATTTGTTTTGTATGTTTGTTTATCTATTTTGTGTGTTTGATGTTTAGTATGTTTTAAGCATGATTTCATATTTTAGTTTCTTATATGTCATTACCTTTTTTTGCATGTAGTTTAACTTACATGTTGCATTATATCTCTTCTTTTTGATAATGTCAAAGGGGGAGAATGTATTGTGGTTGGTCGCATTTATGGTTTAGTTTTTTTTTAATTTTTGTTATTTAGTTTTTTTTATTTTATGTTATTTAGTTTCTAAATGTTTATTTGTTAAAAAAAAAAAATGCTTACCCCTATTTTTTAATATAATTCTCTTAGTGAGGGGGAGATTAGGAGAAAATATTTTTAAATTTGTAAATTCAACCAATAATATTTGCCATCATCAAAAAGGGGGAGATTGTTACAACTCGGGCTCCCGAGTTTATGATTTTGATGATAACAATATTATTGATTGGCTCTTTATTTCTCCTAGTATATTTGTTGTGTATACATATTTTTGTGTTGACTAACATTTCAGGTACAACAGGCATCGGTATTTGAAGATTCAGGGCTCAAGACTAGGTAGAATAGGTTATATTGAAAGAAAATGTAATTTTCATTTATTTATTTGAACTTCTTGAGTCAAGTCCTATAAATGTGCATGATAGCCTAGTGACCGTGCACACACACACAATGGGAGAAAATTTAATGTTAAATATTTTAATTTTTCTGTACATCGTACTGTACGATCTGGATCGTACTGTACGATCTGGATCGTACTGTACGATCTGGTGTTACAGAAATTAATTAAAATATTTTATTTTTCTGAAAAAAATTATTTTGAAATATAACTAATCGTATAGTACGAACACCACATCGTACTGGACGATCTGGTATAATTAGAAATCCCGTCGATCATTAAATAAGGCAAAAATTTGAATTTGAAAATTGTTCTATTCATACTGTACGATCTTAATCGTACTGTACGATGTTTAAAATATTGCCTAATTTAATCCTGTGATTATTCAATCAAATCTGCATAATTTTGATATTTAGATCGTACTGTACGAACTGGATCATACTGTACGATGATCAGAGATGATTTTGGTCGTCCCAGGATTCATTCTGGACGAACTGCACTTCGATTGAACTAATCGTACTGTACGATTCTGAGATCGTACAGTACTAACAGGTCAAATTCTGCACATTATACTGGATAATCCTGCGATCGTACTGTACGATCTTTGACGGCTGAATTGGATTTTTAGGGTTTTTTGAAGCCCTCTATTTAAGCTTTCTCATAAGACTTTGTAGGAGTCTTTTTGGGCATTCATTGAGTTGTTTTTCTTCTAAAGAAAGCTTGAAGAGAGAGCTTTGGGCTAGGGAGAGAAAGGGTGGAGTTTGTAAGAGAGGGAGAAGATCCTTGTGGGCTTCAAGGGAGTGTGAGAGGGGGTTTTCACACGGTTGCTCCGGCGAACTTGCACCTGAGTTCCTCCAAGAGTCAAGGTTTGTCTTGAGGGAAGCTTTGGGAAGAAGAAGACCTCTTTGGTGTCAAAAGACCCGGCTACTCCGCCGCACCGGGAAAGGTGAAAGTGATTCAAGGTCCTCTGCCTCACCAGGAGGGTGAAAAGAAGTCAAGGTTCTCTGCCTGTGAAAGGAGTACGGTCCTCTGCCGCACCGGGTTGGTGGAAGAGAGTTTGTAAGGGCTTCTCCACCTAGTTGAGGGGCTAAAGGAGAGACACTATAGTGATAGTGCAATACCCGGAGAGGAGGCTCCGGGGAGTGGACGTAGGTCATAGTTTGACCAAACCACTATAAATCTGGTGTGCTCTTTTTGATTTTATTTTTCGCACTTTATTTTCGTGCATCTTATTTTCTATTATAACTGCTTGGTGAAAATCTGAGAATATTATTTTACTATGATAATTAGAGAATAATCACCATCTTTATATAACAAATTATCAGCTTCCGCATTTGACTAGTTAAGTTATTATTGTAAGAAATCTAAAAAATCAATAAATATTAGAACTCCTGGCGCATCTCGATCTTTCAAGTGATATTAAAGCATACACTTGACTTTCAAATACGCATATTGAACATCTCTCTAGAAGTTTATCTGACCACTTACCTCTTCTTTTAAGTATTTCCCTGCACTATAATAGTAATCCATCTTCTTTTAAATTTCAAAATATGTGGATGCTTCATGATTCTTTTGTTCACATTGTTAAAGATAATTGGTATCCACCTTTATTTCCTTCTGATAATATTATTTGTATGACCAGATTTTGGTTTAAGCTTAAAAGGCCTAAGCAGAAGCTGAACTAGTGGAACAAAGTTGTTTTAAAAAAATTATTTTCTAATATTGTACATGTTGAGAATCAAGTGGTCATAGCTGATAAAAAGTATATGAATGACCCTTCTGGTGAGAATCATTCTTATTTGAATGAGGCCAAAGATATCTTTTTTAAACTACTGGACCAAGAGGAAGTTTATTGGAAATAAAAATCGGCTTCTAAGTTCCTTATTGAGGGGGATATGAATACCAAGTTTTTTCATAATATTGCCAATCATAAGAAAGTTACTAGTCACGTTCATAAAATTACTACTCTTAATGGCCCTCATATTGATGATCCTGATTTGATTAATGAGTCGGGTATTAATTTTTTAAGAATATGTTTAATAAAACTTTTTGTCTGAGTTTGAACTTGGATTTCTCTTTTATTCATTCTACTATTTATGAAGAGGATAACATGATGCTTACTAAAATTCCTTCTTCTGAAGAAGTTTGGTTAATCATTAAAGATATGAACTCAGATTCTGTTGCTGGCCCTAATGATTTTACTACTAAATTTTTTCGAAAGTCTTGGCATATTATTAAAGAGGACCTAGTTAGTTATTGATTTCTTCATGGGCAATCCTTACCCTAAATTTTTTACTGCTTCCTTGATTTTTTTAATTCCCTAAAATGATTCCACAAATTTTTGGAATGATTTTTATCCTATTTGTCTTTGCTCTTTCTTCAACAAGCTTAATGCTAAGTTGCTTATGGCTAGACTAGCATTAATTCTCCCTAATATCATCTCCTTAGAGCAAATGGGATTTGTTAAAGGTTGTTCTATATTTGATAATTTTCTCTTTGCTTAAGAGTTAGTTCATGATTTGGAGGCTAAAATTTTTTGGCGGAAATGTCATTTTCAAAATTGATATTACCAAAGCTTATGATAATCTCAATTGGTCTTTTCTTTATATTATGCTTAACAAGTTTGGTTTCAATAATGACTTCATTAAGCTCATAAGAATAGTATCGAACATTGCTTCTTTTATGTTATTATAAATGGTAAAAGTCATGGTTTTTTTGGTTCTACTCATGGGCTCAGGCAGGGGGATCCTTTATCCCCTACTTTATTTATTTTGGCAGAGGCGTTTCTTTCTAGAGGTCTTAATGATCTATTCAGTAAACACTCGACTCTTTAATATCACACTATGGGTGGGTTCCCTGTTTCTCATTTAAGCTTTGCCGATGGTTTTATTATCTTTAATAATGGCTCCAGAAAAATTCTTAATATTCTCTTTAAATTGTTGGGTCTTTTTCAAAATGCTAGTGGGTTAATTTCTAACCCTCAAAAAAGTTACTTTATCACTGCTAAGTCTATATCTAATTAGAGAATCAACTCTATTCAAGAATGTTTTGGTTTTTTGCATAAGCATCTCCACCTTAAATATTTAGGCACTCCTATGTTTAAGGGCAAGAAAAGATCACATTTATTTTGGGACATTTTTTCTAATATCCATAAAAAACTTTCTACCTGGGCTTTTCATTTTCTTTCTTTTAGGGGTAGATTAGGTTTAATTATAAGTGTTTTGTGCTTTATTCCTATCTATTTATTCCATAATTTATATCCTAATGTGAAGGCTTGTACTAGACTTGAAAGAATTTTTAACAAATTTCTTTGGGGTAGCAAAGAGGGTAAGTCTGCTTTAATTTAGCCTTCTTCGGAGAATTACTATGGTGTTCAAGATGAAGGTAAGCTTGGTTTTAATAACTTAAATGATGTGGCTCTTAGTTTTTCTTATAAACTGTGGTTCAATTCAAGATCTAAAAAAAGCATATGTTTGATTGAAAAAGTGTATGTACAGTTTTGAAAAGAATTTATTTTCTTTGAGAAATATTTAATTTCTAAAATTTTAATATTTGAGATCGAACGCTTATTATGAATGATATATCACCTTGAAAGATGAACATATTGCTCCCTAATAGGTAAAGACTACAAAGATTTGAATTTATACTGATTATCATAGTCGAATTTGAGAAGGAACTACATATGACCCCGAAGGGTCAAAATGAGTGTTCAATCAAGTATTTAACTATAATAATTTGGATAAGAGGATAATTAAATTCATAATCAAAATAATAAAAGTAATTGATATATCTCTCCAGGGAAGAAGTTATAATCACTATTAATCATTTGAAAATGATGATAATGATCGTTGGGTTTGATTTTCCTAAAGATAATTACTTGAGGGTTTTGAAAACTTATTTTTTAAAAATTCAACCTGGGTTTCTAAATCTCCTATGAGCACAAGCCATCGTAGTTAATTACATCATAGGAAACAAGAAACTTCTAATGAATACTCTCAATTAAAATAGTGATATAAATTTTATTTAAGGATTCAAATATCGATGCCAAAGTAGATAAAGGTTGGAATTTATATAGGGATTGGTTCAAGGTTGAACAGTTCTTTCTGGAGGTCAAAGAAAGAGGGTAAGAGGTGCTTAGGTTAAAATCACTTCTGAAGCACCCCAACCTATCCTAAGTATTGGGCTTGAATTTGATTGAAAGAGATTTAATGTTTGAGTTGTTAATTTTATTAAAAATTTGGGATTCAAACCCTAGAGGTCGAGGACTTAAGATTGAAAATTTATCTCAGAACCTACATCTAAAGTGGGTAATGAAAATTAGTGACCCAAAACCTAGCTAATGCAATGCAAATCTGAACATACCCCAGCCTGGATTAGGGAGCCAGCTAAACCACTTAAGCGCTTCAAAACCAAGAATTCGGTCTTTCTATATGAGAGTGGTTAGGGATATTATTTAAGATTGATTTTAAAGAGTTGGGGTCGACATCTAGAGAAGATTCCTAATTAACCCCTTGACTTATGTTGGGTGAAATGCTTAAGCTAAAATGCAATTAATGATTTAGACACTTTTAACTTTGTTACTAATGTGATGCATGCTAGTTGACTCAAATGTTTAAATCAGAATGAAGCAATTTTTTAAAAAAGCTTAAAAATATATTTTTATCCTCGATTTATATAGATCCCCATGACAGAATTACACCTTCATAGGCTAAGTGGTCTGCTAGAACCCGTAGGCGGGGAGATGCCTAGTGAAGGAAAAGAAGGTGCAACAAGTATGCATATGAAAAACTCCCGGCGGTCCCGGGCTTACTTTTTAGAGCATTAGAGTTTCTATCTGAGCTTAAAAGTTTTAAATTTAATTAAATAGAAGAATTTTAGCATTCCCTCATGAGCCTTTGATCGGGTTCCAGGCTAAATCAAAACATGACATACAGAAAAGTGCCAAAAAACTACCAAGAGCATACAATCCTAGTATCACAATCAATATTAAATAATTAATTAAATAATTCAATCATTTAAATTTAAAATTTAAATTGAAAGTCCATGTGAAAAGTGCCACTTAATTATACAACCCAAGGTCTGCAGAAAAAGTAAAGTGGTCGGATACCACTAACTACAACCAAAATTTGACTCCTAAGACTCCAGTGACTTTAAGAATGGGTCTTCTCTTTGTTCTTCACTTCTTCATCCTTTTATGAGCTCCTTAGATTGTCGGGTCTGGATATCCAAGTGAAAAGAAACTCCCCCTCGAAAGGGGTGTTATCTTTTCTCCTTGGATATTCTTAAAGTATCCTAACTTGATCTTCAAATGGAGCATGACTCTCCCCTTAGGGATGTCTTCTCCTCTTTGGAATTCAAGTTGGATATAAATATCCCATCTTCAAGCACTTAACACTTACAACTCAATATTGAATCAAATTACATTTAAATGAAAATTGAAATCTTGACTCGATCCTGTAGGGTTATCCTAATAATCAATAGTTATATAAACATCCCAAGTAGTTAATATATTAAAATTTAAATGCTCAAATTCACAGCTACGCTTGGCCATGCTCTTTTAATTTAAAGGGGGTCTGAAGCATTTCTGAAGCACCTAAGCAATTTAATATTTTTAATTTTACCCCCTTTAAATTTAAATGCCCTGTATGAGCATGGCCATCTGTATAAGATTGAATTAGTACAAATCATACCTAACCTAAAGGTAGATCTAATGCACAATCAATCACAACATAGAGTGTAGTAAATAAATAAATAATCAATCAATTCTACTACTAGCAAACAGCATGCAGTAAAAGCTTAAAAAATCTGGCACACAATAATAGAAAAATAAAACACCAACCTAGCCTAAGATTAGAGTTGGTTGTCCTAATAAACCATCTAAAGTGTGTGAGGTAGGCTATGTGGTTTGCATATATCCTAAGTATGGTATTTAGTTAAAGTTATTTGATGTTCAAGTTGGTTGAAAGGCTTAAGAGAGATTGTAATTAGCATTTTAGTCTTAATAATTTGAAATTCATTTTAAAATTAATTTTAATTATTTGTTGGATACCATCCTTGTTTCTCACCAAGGCCGTGAAGTTTATTTCACCTTCATTGGGGCTAATTTAATAGCCTCGTAGGCCTGGGTTACCTAGTGGTACCCGGTATGATTAAGTGATTTGATTTAATAAGTTTGAAGGTTGATTAATTTTTAATTAAGGTTGATGATTGCTAGTATTAAAGTTTAATTAAGATTTTTGGAATTTTAAATGATTTATTTAATTTTTTGAATTTTCTAGATTATTTTAATCAATTAATTAAGGGGTCAAAAGTTTACTTTTTTATTGAGAGTTATTTCTGGAATTGTAATATTTTATTAAAATATTAGACTTTAATACGATCAGTTAGACTATAAGTACGTTGGATTTGGATGTTTCTACATTTTATTATGATGGTTTGAGGTTTTGACTTGATTTGACTTAAGTTTGACCAAAAGTTGCATTTTTCAAATTTGATTGATTTCTAGAAATTTAATATTTTTGATAGACCTTAATATGAGTTGAATGCCTTTGAGTTTGACTGATTTAACATTTTCTTGAATTAGTTATGAATTCTTGAAATTTTGAGTACTTTTTGAATTTTCAAAATTATTTAATTAAGGGGCCTTTTATTGGTTTGAGTCCAAATGACCTCCAAATTTCTTGAAATCACATTCAAAGATCATGAATGATCTAAGGAGGGATTATCAAGTGTTTGAGAAATTTTTGGAATTTTTAATTATTTTTAATTATTTAAATTAATTAAATATTAAATTTTAGGTAAAATTAAATTAAGATCAATTTTGATGTCCAATCAAGGGGCTTTTATTTCACATTGGTTAAGAATTTAATTCTGGTAAGCTTGAGGTATTATATGTAATTTTTGGGTTTAAACTTGATTTATTTGAATTTTTGGAAGTTTTAAGGGCTTAATTAAGGTTTAATTTTGATTAAGTAAATTAGAGGGCTTAATGACTTCAAAATTCAGTGAGACTTTTTCTTAAGGATGAGAGTATCACTAAGTTAGAGTATTCAAAATCTCAAGTCAAGAAGGTGTGTATCCTAATTATTATAATTTTTCTAAGTTTTCTAAACAAGGTCCTTGATTATTATCCTTAATAATATCACTAAGTTGGAGAGATTTAAATCAATGTCACACTAACCCATAGACAAACATGAATGATATGCACAAACAATCACAATCAATTCCTAAGTCTAGGAGAGCCCTAAGACTAGGTGCAAGTGTGTGCACCCTAAGCATGTAAATTAAAGGAAATTAAATCAATTAAGAGATTAACCAATGAGCAAATATTAAAAATATTTGTTCATGATTAGGCACCACTCCCCATCAATCCTCTTCAATCAAGCTCAATCTAGGTTTAAAATTTCAAGGGATCACCCAAATGTTCAATATATATATATAATTTTAAAATTGAACTTTAAAATACATAGATATATACTTAAATCTAAAAATATAAATCCCAAAATTAAATATTTAAAATATCATTAAAATAGGTTCAAAATACTTTGAGAGATCAACTAATTTTTAAAATATTTTAAAAATAAATATTTAATTTATTATTAATTTAATATTAAAGTATTCAAATAATTCAAATTATTTAAAATAAATCAAGTTTTAAATTTTAAAATTAATTTTTAATTAAAATACTTGATATTTTGAAAAGCTTAAGATATTACATTGATTTTTATGATTTAAATTGAATTTAATTTGAATTTTTAAAATTTGGTGTTAAATTAAAGTATTTAAATATAACAAAATTTTAATTAATATTAAGAAAATAATTTTTTTAGTTAAATTAAATTTATGATGCTTTCTGGAATTTTAAAGTTATTTAAAATAATAATAATTTTATTATTATTATTTTTATCTTTAATTAAATTACGTAATTAAATAATATTTAATTAATCTTAATTAAATATTACTTAAAATATTTAAAAAATATATTTAAAAATTAATTTAATTCCAAAATAATAACATTTTAAAATAATTATTTAATTATTAAATATTTTGAAATAAGTTTTTAAAATTTAAAAAGTAATTTAATATTTAATTGATTAAATATTAATCAATTTTATAGTTATTTAAATATCTTAGATTATTTAAATATTATAAATTAAATTTTAAATTTTAAATATTTAAAATCTATCTTATAACTTTAAAAGAAATATTTAAAATAAAACTTTTAAAATTTTGAAAATAGTTTATAAAATATTAATTAAAAATCATTAATAATTCTTTTCTAAAATAATTCAAAATAATTTTAATATTTTAAATAAATAATAATTTAAAAAAAATCATTTAATTTTATGAAAATTATAGTATATAACATATTAATTTTAGTTTTAAAATTAATTATTCAAATTATGTTAAATAAATGTGTATAAAGAATAAGATTAAAAAAAATCAAATCGGTGGCCGGCAGGCCACGTGCCGCATTTTGGTTGGAAGAACCAAACCGTGGTAATGACTGCCAACGGCGGCGCATTAAATGCCAATGATTGTGCCACTGGCAATCATCAGCCTTTAATGCGTGCGGTCCATGCGGTTTTACTTAAAACAGTCAGCAGATTATAAAAACCGTCGGATTCACATGGGCGTCTTCCGATGGCGGAGATCAAATCCCACTATTTGATCTCCGTTATGAGGGATCGAACGGTAGAGAATTGATCCCACAGTTCTGAATGATGGGTTTAGATCGAGCCGGATGAGGGAAATTTTGCAAGATCGGATCCACGGCTTGAAGCAACCACGGAACGACGGGATATGAGCCGTTGATCCACTGATCAACGGCTCAAATCAGGCGTAGTTCATGCAGAGCATAGCCCGAACCCTAGAATCAAAAAGGAATCCGTTCTCTCAATATACTTGACGGTTTTAAATGAAATTTTAAAGATAGATCCTACACATGAACATAATTAATGTGGAAATATTTGTTTGGCTTAAAAGCCACTTTTTGAAAAGCTAAATAACCCTAAATGTTTCTACCTAGGGTTCGAGATTTTGAGAAAATGAATCGTTGGATCTTTAAAATCTTTGAATCTTTGAACTTGTAGACTGTCCACGCTCTCTTTCTTAGTTGAAGTCGTGATTTGAAAGCCTAGTATTGAGAGATAACAAGCCTGGACAGTCTTTGCTCTTGGTTGGCCAAAAATCTCATCACTGATGATCTAGATTGGCTAGGTTCGAGTTGGGTAGTGTGTAGGGATTGATTGGAAGTTTAAACCAAAATAAATCTCGGCTGGCGGGTTTTTAGTGTAGAGAGATAGTATGGGGGTTGAAATGGAGCTCCCCTTAGGGTTTTACCCTATTCAAACATCCCAACCTATCATGGATGGCTGGGATTGGTCCAAGGACCCTTCAGATGCTTAACACCTGGCATAGGGTTGTTAGAAGCAGGGAATCATAGTACAACAAGTACACATGACATGTAAAGGTGTCTTTGGCCTTTTATGCACATGGGGATGTGATAACAGCCCTAAGATCTTGATCTAAAGGCTATGGAGAGCCATAGGAAGGTTTTTAGAGCCTATTAAAATGGCTAGATGGGTTCAGAATTAAAAGGGGATGGATTAAGATAGGTTTTGACCATCTTTGACCACTCCTTACACGTTTATTGACTTGATTTGACCAATCAACATTCAAAGGGTAGTGAGGTGTCACTTAGGAGAGGTTTTTAGCTAGTTGGATGCCTTAAATTCATTTTGTTAAACAAGGAATCAAAGATTGATAAGGTTTGACAACTTAAAGCCCCTTTTGAAACTTTGTTAACTGGGTTGACCAGTCAACTAGCTAAGGAGGCTGAGGTGGCCACCAAAGGGACTTAAGGATCTGGTGGAATAGGTTGAATAAGGTTTAAAAATTGAGGTTTGAATACACACATGTGTATGGGAGAGGGTTTGACTAAGTTAACTTTGTCAAATCAACCACATCTTGACCCATGGTGACTTTGAAAGTATTTAAGCCATGAATTGAATATGTTTGAGGATTTGATGGGGTTTAAAATGAATTGATTTAGTTGAGTAAACTGAATTGAGTTGTATGGGTTAACTTTGACCAAATATAGACTCAGCTGACCAAGTCAGTTGTTGACTAGTTCAAAGGTTTCAAACACATCCAGATCATTAGGGGAAATGATTAGGAGAGTTTGAAAGGATTTTGAAAACATTTGAGGCTTGATTTAATGTAAAAGAGCTTAAGGGTTGATTGGGTTAACTTAGGTTGACTTGGTTAATCAGGTTGACCCAGGACCTGGGTCAGGGTTGAATTGATTTGAAATGATAAATATGGTCTGGTATAGGTGGTTTGAGGGATCAGAGTGGTAACCTGAGTTAAATCACCTATTTTGAGCCCTTAATGGGTCATTGGGTCAACCCAGGATGAACTGGTCAACCAGTTTGACCCAAGGTATGAATTTGGGCTCAACAAGTTTAGTTTGATATTTAAAATTTATTGGAGGCGGTCTCATGCAATTTGGAGATCATTTGATTTGAAATGTGCATTTTAACCCCTAAGGGGTATTTTGGTCATTTTGACCCCGGGTCAATTGGGGGTCAAAGTGAATCCAGCAAAATATAGTTTAATACTCAAAATAAAATAATCAAGGGTCTAGAAGTGTTTGGAGGCTTTGGAGAAAGCTCTAAGATGGAAATCCATTTGGTGGTAGGTCCAGTGGCATAGGCCATAAATATTTAAAGGTTTTATAGCCTTTGAATTTTAATTCAGTTTCTAGGGTTAAAGACCTCAGAATGTGCTCAAATTTGGAGGGTTACCTCTAGAGACATGTCCCATTAGTATGCAACTAACTTACTCTAAATTAGAGGTCATTTAACTGGTTTTTCAGGCATTTGAAAAATCTTTGGAAAAGGTTTTAGGATAAGGTCCTTTGGCCTTCAGATTTTGGTTTGAAAATTTAGATTTTTGGGATTTGAACAGAGATTTGGATTTGAAGGATTGGGATTGAATTATCCAAGTCATTTATGATCATTTCAATGATTATAAATGATTATATAGTATTAAAGTTGAGTTGAAAACTAAATCAAAGTTTAATCTGGGTTTGAAGTCTAGATAGGTTTTAAAGTTTGAGTTAATCTAGAGTTTGAATAGATTTTAGGTCAAGATTAACTTAAAATCAAGGTTGATTTGAGATTTGAATTGATCTAAGATCTAAGTTGATCCTAAGTTCTAGATAGATCTAGGGTCAGGGAAGGTCCTAGAGTTCGGATTGGTTTATGTGACCTCATACAAAAATGAGGTCAATAAATGGGCCCCCAATATGTGTAATAGAATGAAGTTTTATTGCACATATTGGCGTTGACCGCTTATAAAGGTCAAGTCTAGAATTTTGATCCTAAGGGAAGGAAAAGTCTAACCCTAGGGAATCAGGATTTGAATTGATACTAATGTAGTGCTGAGGAAAGCATACTCTACTACTAGTAAATCTAATCCTAAGGGTAGGAGAATCCTAACCTTGAAGGAGGAGAAACCTAGGTGATCCTATAGGAAGAAGAAACTCCTAACTACAAAGGTTCAAATATATATTTGGTTCTAAGGGAAAGGAAATCCTAACCCCAGAAGATTTAATTTGAAATGATATGAGGGTAGTGCTGGGGACAGCGTACTCTACCACTAATATATCTAATCCTATGGAAGGAAAGAACCTAGCGTTAAGGAGAAGAAAATTGAATGATCGTGTAAGAAGTAAGAAATCCTAACTATAGGAGATCGAGTTTGAATTTGATACTACAGTTGTGCCTTGAAGGGCGTACTCTACCACTAGTGGATTTAATCCTAAGGGAAGGAAGAAGAGCCTAACCTTAAGGAGAAGAAGATTTGATTTTGGAATTTGAAATTGAATCTAGGACTGTGCCACAGAGGACGTATTCCATCACTAGGGAGTCTAATCCTAAGGGAAGAAGAATACTTAACCCTAAGGAAAAGAAAACTGGATGATCTTAAGGGAAGGAGGCATAGCTTCCCATAGAAGATCAGGCATGAAATTTTGAGTTTTGAAACTAGAATGGTGTCGCAGACAATGTTATCCATCACTAGGAGATTTAATCTTATGGAAAGAATGTATGATGGCTCACATCTATCCTTAAGGAAAAGAAAATTGGAGGACCCTATGGGAAGAAAGCATTGCTTCCCACAGAAGGTCGGATATGGATTTTGAATCTTGGAAGGTTCCATAGAAGGCGTACTCCATCACTAAAAGGTCTAATGCTAAGGAGAGAAAGTATGATGACTCACATCTAACCTTAAGGAACAAAAGACTAGAGGACCCTATGGGAAGGAAGCATTGCTTCCCACATAAGGTCAGATCTGGATTGATTATGTGTTAGAAGAAACTTGCTCTACACATAAGGTCAGGTCTGGAACAACCATATATGGAGGAAATTTACTCCATATAGTGGATCAGGTATGAAATGATCACGTGTAGAGGAAACTTGCTCTACATAGAGGATCAGATCTGGAGTGATCGTGTGTAAAGGAAACTTGCTCTACGCAGAGGATCGGATCTGGAATGATCGTATGTGAAGGAAATTTGCTTCACATAGAAGATCGGGTTTGGATGATTATATGTAGAGGAAACTTGCTCTACATAGAGGATCAGATCTGGTATGATCGTATGTGAAGGAAATTTACTTTACATAGAAGATCGGGTCAGGATGATCATATATAGAGGAAACTTGCTCTATATAGAGAATCGGATCTGGAATGATCGTATGTGATGGAAATTTTCTTCATATAGAAGATTGGGTCAGGATGATCATATATAGAGGAAACATGCTCTATGTAGAGGATCGGATTTGAGATGATCATATGTGAAGGAAATTTGCTTCATATAGAAGATCGGGTCAGGATGATCATATGTAGAGGAAACTTGCCCTACATAGAGGATCATATTTGAATTTTGAAACTTAAAACTAGGATGGTGCCTCAAAGTGCGTGATCCATCACGAGTGGGTGATGATATTTGGGAAAAGCTTGCTCCAAACTAGACTAAGATTAAAATTTTAATTTTAGGATGGTGTCATAAATGGCATTATCTATCACTAAATGATCTAATCTTAAGGCAAGAAAATGTGTTGACTTAAATCTAACTTTAAGGGAAGAGAGACATGTTTTTGAGATTTAAAAACTTGAATAAACTTGAGTCAAATTAATTCAAAATTTAAATATTTTATTTATTGTAAATTCGAGCTACATCGAGCATAGTATCTCTTTAGGAATTGCCCATTTACAGGAAGCATTGGGTGATTTCCTTTACAATCCACTAGCTGATATGAGCCTCCTTCGTAGACTATTTCTACTACGAAGGGTCCTTCACAGGTTGGTTCAAGTTGTGCATTATGTTCTATGGTGATTTGATTCTGGATTATAGTTTTGAGAGAAGGGATTTGAATCTCCAGGGGGAGTACGGACTCGGACCCATACACTAGTGCAAATGGTGTGGATTGGGTCGGGGTTCGATATGTGGTCCGGTAGGCCCACAAAGCTTCCACCAACCTCTCATACCACTGATGTTTGTTGTCACCTAGGGTCTTTTTAATGATTTGAACCAAAATGTTATTGAAGGCCTTAGCCAATCCATTAGCACGAGGGTAATAGATTGTTGAGTATCTCCAATCATTACCATGGCGACTTATAAAGTTATTGATCTTCATAGACTTGAAAGCAGACTAATTATCAGATATGATTCTATAGGGTACGCCAATTTGATTTAAGATATGGCCATGAAAGAATTTCATTACATGGTGTGATGTTACATTTCTTAGTGGGACTTCTTCTGCCCACTTTAAAAGTAATCAGTCACTATTAAAATGAAATGATGACCCATAGAAGTAGGAGGGTCAATTGGCCGATGATACTAGTGCCCCAACTTTTGAAGGGCCACAAAGCTATCGTAGGGTGCAACACATTAGGCAGATGATGTAAAACCACACAATGAACCTGACACTGATGACAATATTTTGCAATTTTCATGCAATCGTCAATCATCGTAGGCCAGTTGTTACCAAGTCTTTTGATTTTCATTTTCATCTTAGGACCCGATTGATGAGCACCGCACAGTCCAGTATGGACTTCATTAACATCTTCAAGGCCTCCCATTTTCTAAATAATGGAGCCACATTTGATCAAATAATTGACGGTATAATGTATCATTGACTAGTGCATATGATAGGGTATGTTTCTTGGTTTGATTGGCAAGGGACTTGTCATGGGGAAGCTTGCCTTCTTGAAGGTACTTAATTAAGGGTTGTCTCCAATTTTCTTCTTCATCGACTGCTGAAGAGGAAAAAGGACCTGAGGAGATTGTTTGTTGAGGTGCTCCAAGTCAATAGGAGATAGGACTTGACGACCCTGCACTTCTATATGGAAAGAATCTTCTTCTGAACAGGCAAATTCTTTTGCAAGTTTTGTAGGGAATCTGTCAAAGAATTACTTCCACGAGGAACCCTATACATAATTACAATGGGAATTTGCTCGAGCAGGTGCATCGTGTACTGGTGGTACTTAAGGAGTTTAGGATTCAAAACCTTATAGGTCCCTTCAATCTGGTTGATCACCAGTTCAGAGTCACCATAGATCTTAATCTCTTTAATCTCTATCAGGATTATAAGTTCCAGGCTAGTTATCAAAGCTTCGTACTCAGCTTTATTGGTTGTGCAAGGCTTTGATAAGTGGTAGGAAAAGTGCATCATTCCCTTATCCGGTGTTATGAAAACCATGCTGACTCTGGCTTTTCCAGGAATAATGGATTTAGGTTTTTTTCCTCACTGAGAGGATATTGTGCCAACAAAATATATTTCCCAAGTTTGAGTATTAGATTCCTTGAAACTCATGATTTGCTCGTCAGGTAAATCATCATTTAGAGGAGATTCCACTAGCAGTGGGTGTGCTGCAAGGAAGTCGGTGACAGCCTGCCCTTTCAAAGCATGCAAGGGAATGAAAGTGATTTCAAATTGAAGCAATATCATAGAACAGTGAGCCAGACATCCTGATAATGTAGGTCGGGTCATAAGATATTGTAGGGGGCTAACATTGGAAATCAAACTAACTTGATAAGAAAGCATGTAATGTATTAGTTTTTATGTTGCAAAGACTAAGGCAAGATAATGTTTCTTGATTGAAGGATAGAAGATTTTTATTGGAAGGAGTCTCCGACTCAGGTAGTAAAGAGCATTTTTTTACCATTATCATTGACTTGAGCTAGGAGGGCCCTGAGAGTTTCGTCAAGGGCTGCAGTGTAAAGGATTAGAGGTCTCCATGAAATGGGGGCTTCCAAAACTGACAATTTGTTAGGTATTATTTGATATTTCAAAAGTGGATTGATATTTCTCATCCCAAATGAAATTGACATCCATTTTAGCCAAGGCAGAGAACCGTTGACATCTTTCGAAAAGATTAGAAATGAATCTTCTTATATACGCCAGCCTGCCATGAAGAGATCTCAGTTGAGTGAGGCTCTTGGGAGGTGGCATATTTAGGATAGCTTTGATTTTGGCAGGATCAATTTCAATTCTGTGGTGCCTGACTACGAAACTTAATAATTTCCCTGACGTGATGCCAAAAGCGCGCTTCAAGGGGTTCATCTTAAGGTTATAGCGGTGCAACCGCTCAAAGATGATTCTTAAGTCATAAAGGTGAGCCTTTCACTTTGCTCTTAACAACTAAATTGGTGATATAACACTTGACTTAATTGTGGATTAAGTCATCAAGGATATGAGTCATGGCCTGCTGGTAAGTTGCACCAGTATTCTTAAGGCCAAAGGGCATCACTTTATAATAAAAGATCCTATAGGACCTTTGAATGTAGTGCTTCTCTCTTCTTTTGAGGCCATCTTGATTTTAATATAACCAGACGAGCCATCCATAAAGGAGAAAATAATGTGTTAGGAGACAATGTCTACCATGAGTTCTAGGAATGACAAAGGAAATACATCCTTAGGACATGCCTTATTCAGGTCTCTATAGTCGATATAGACTCAAATTTGACCGTTCTTCTTTCGAACTGGCACGACGCTGGCTACCCAAGAGGGATATTATTCTTCTCGAATAAATTCATCTTCGGCCAACTTTTTAACTTCAAAAATAACTTATTGTTCGATCTCCAGATGTATGTGTCGTGGAGCTTGTTTAACAGGAATGACATCATACCAGATTCCAAGTTTATGAACTATTACGTTGGTGGATAAACCAGGCCTTTCATCGTATGCCTAGGTGAAGCAGTCTTTAAACTCAAAGAGAAGTTAAATTAGATCCTTAGACTCATCCTCACTCAACAAAGAACTTATGAAGGTGGGATGAGGGCCATCCTCAATTCTAAGGTTGATTTCCTTAAGTTCATCAACTATCAACTTAATTTCTTCTTCGAATTCGGGGGGTGCATCCCAAACTTGAAGTTCATTAGAATCATCTAAAGTCTCCAAACAAAGTCCATAGAATGAATCAATGACTTTAGTAGAGATATTTTTAGATTCAGGATGTGTAGTTATCATTAAATAATATTCATCATTGTCAAATAAACTAACGGTATCAAAGATGATACCACTTGTCCAATGTTTATTAAGTTTTGAATTCCAGAGACTTTCATGGTATCTAGCCTGACCCTTAGTCCATTGACTTAGAGCAAAACCTTTAGAGATAAGATCTTTAACATCGACAAGAAAGTAGCCAAAAAGTAATTCCATTAATTCATTAAAATATGCCTCCTCGAAGGGTTACATCATCTTCATTCTTTGAGAAGGAGGAGCTAGGGAAGAACTTCTGGACTTTTCTTACTTCTCCACCTAAGTTACGGGCATCCTTAATCACTAACCCTGAGACCCTATCAGCAGAAAATAGGGTTATGGTCAATGATTCAACTACCCTATTAAACTTTTCATATAAACTCAATTCAGGCTCATCACTTTGAATTTTTGATTTTGTACCCGCCTGGTCGCTATCTAATTCTAAAGTGAGATCAAACTTGGGAGGAGGATTAATTTTTGTATAGTCAAAAGCAAATTTGGCACCCCTTTTTCTTAATTTTATATCAAAACATATTTCAAGTTTAATGTATATTAGGGGATTTCTTTTTTCAACTGAAGGGCGGCCTTAACCATGTGCTCTTTGGGCCATCCTCCCACCTCTTTGAGGTAAACTATTTAGAGGCCTAAAGACCATGTGCTCGATGTCATCTTTGCTACTGGAATTTTGTCTCTTTTCATTTTTGACTTTTTCTTTTCTCAATTTTTCAATTACTTTTAAACTTTGATTTTCTGCTTTTTCCGCCTTGATGTTGATCTCTACCTTATGACAGGTAGTGGACCCTTTAGGTACATAGTACACCGCATCCTCATAGATCCCGATCTTATGAATAGAGAATGGTTGCATATCACCCTTAATTTCAAATTCAATGCCATCTCGTTGGTACTTGATTCACTGATGTAGGGTAGAAGGAACCATCCTATACTCATGGATCCAGGACCTTCTTAAGAGCACGTTAAAGGACATCACCAAACTAATTATATAAATTTTTGCTTTAATCTTAAATTTTCCTATCTTTAGAAGAAGGGTAACTAAACCTCAAGCCGTCTCACCCTTTTCGTTGCACCCACGATGCACCAACTTGTCAGTTGAGAGCTTGCTAGTATCAACTCTAAGGTATGAGAGAGTCTTTATGTTCATCATGTTGACTGATACACACAGATCAATGAGAACTCTTGATAACATAAACTTGCCCACATTTATGGTGATGTAAAGTGGACGTTTATGGTCGGCAGTTCCAAGGAGTAAATCTTCATCTGAGAAGCTAACTCATGGGACTTCCTTGAACTACAAAGCTTCTTCCTCGAATGTTGAAGCTAACTGAGCTAAGCATATCTCTGGATCGAGAAGTGCTTTAATCAGAGTCTCCATCATCACTTTTAAAAGGACAAAGGGCATCGTGAAAGCTCAACTTAGCAAGAAACTTCCTAAGATGAGCTAAAACATTATAATTAATGCTTGGAACATTAACATCAGGACCTAGTGGATTTGAAGGAAGTGGAGTTGATTAATGAGTAGGAGTTTAAATCGGATCATCAAAAATAAGTTATTTTCCTTTATCTAGAGGAGGTAGCCTAGGGGGTAAAACCTTGCCACCACATAGTTGAACTTGCATGATCTCATCGGAAGGACCAACAAGAGGGGGGTCTACGCTCTCCTTAGGAGATAGATTGTCATTATCTATGCGGGAGTCTAAATTTCAAAATGATGGGACTCCCTTGAATGTTAATTTTAGGGGTTTCACCATCTGATAAGTCATCAGATTCGTTTCTCCCTTGAAGGGTCAAATTTGTAGAGCTGGGTGTTTAAACTTCTTAATTGATCTCAGCTAGTTCTCAATTATTTTCAACAGAAGAGTCATTTAAATTTTCATTCTCAATATTAATCATCAAAATATTTGTAGAAGGATTAGACTTTTTATTTAATTTTTGACCCTATGCCTTTGATGGGACAAAGTAAAGGTTAGATAACATAAGTGGGGATAGTGGTTTTAAGCCACCATCCACCACTTTTACACATCTCTCATCACAAGATTTCCTCTCTACAAAAATGTCACTCTTTCTTGGTTATTGATTACAGTAGTTCCTACGACTACTAGAGAGGAAATTGTCCCAATATCCTCCTGCGAAGCCTCGAGGTCAGCCTCCCAGATTGGGTCCCAAGCTCTCATCGATAATTATTGAGAAAGTCAAAAGGATTTGTTAATCAACTTTTTAAATTCTCAGGATAGTGCTATATCTCAACCATCTTCAATAGAAAAAGAAAGGTTAGAGTTCTTACCTGAAATGGATTTGATAGACCCCTGATGCAGATCGACTAGGTACTCCATTGGAATTATTATGTTACCTTGAAAAAAATTCTTCTTGAGCCACTCCTTGAAGACAATGTAGTCTTCGATTGTGTGGCCTAACATGCGGTGGTAGAGGTAAAAAGTTTGATCATCCTTCTTATTTGCCTCTTCCAGCTTCTTGGCCTTCAACAATAAAAAATCTGGTTTCTTTTGAAGACTCTTGAAGACATTTCTCATGCACTCCCTTTTAAATAGATATGGACGAGCCAATCTCTCTTTAAAAGAAATTGGATGAGACTCTCTGGCAGGTTAAGAAGTTACCTGAAGGGGTTAAGACTTTTGAGTTTGTTGAACTGGAGGATTACTTGACTGAACATTTATTGGTTTCTTCCATTTATCGATAGCTGAAACCATTGTTATTCTCTTTTCAAAGGACTTCAATGGTTTACTAGCTCTCTTTTATTCAGTAGAATCCTTCAGGAATAACATTTAGAAGCCTCTTCATGTAGATTACTAGCTTTATTCAAAAGTTTTTTAAAGGTTTTGATAAGAAAACCCTTCAGGAGAAAATAATATTCCTATGGATATTCTTTAAAAGAATCTCCACTATATGCTACTCTTGTAACTAGGATTCACACTTCATCGAGAGGTTTCACCACCTTAAGATGTACTCAACCAAAGACTCGCCTGATTTTTTTTTTCAATGACGAGATCACCAATGGTTACATGCTACTGAGCTCCTGAGAATCTCTTTAAGAATAGACCCTCGAGCTCTATGAATGTTTTCACTGAACCATTCAGTAGATATATGTACCACTCAAAAGTAATACCGGAAATACTAGCAGCATCTGCTCAATTTTACTCTCTAGACTCATGATGTACTCATCCTTTACATTGAACTTGATTGAGCCATCTGAATCTATAGCTATAGATACTTCCTCCTTACCATATTGGTGTCTTGAGGGCTCAGTAACTTTATTTGATGCTCGAGTTTCAACCATACAGATGTTTCTCGCTGAATCCTCAATCATTAAATCATTAACCTCTAGATCGAAGGCTTTAATTACCTTCTTCTTAAGTTTGTCTTTGATCTCCTTGACCACCTCATCAACTGGTCTTCCCTCAATTGACTCAATATCGATGGGTAGGTACCCTTTGTAATTTATCATTTCTTCAAATTCTTTATTTTCCAATGTGGCAAGAACTTCTTAAATTTTTAAATCATCAGCAGAAGGTTCTGCTACTAACTGATCTAGTATTTCTTGATCAATATCTGGCACTATCCCCTCCCCTCCAATTATCCCAGGGTTGGTATTCATGAGGGTGACATCCTTAGTAGGGTGAGGGATATCCATCTTAACTAGTGATGGAGGAGCTTGAACAGCATGAGCTCCAACATCAATAAGAATAGAA
This sequence comes from Dendrobium chrysotoxum, assembly GCA_019925795.1. Taxonomy (NCBI): domain Eukaryota; kingdom Viridiplantae; phylum Streptophyta; class Magnoliopsida; order Asparagales; family Orchidaceae; genus Dendrobium; species Dendrobium chrysotoxum. The sequence continues at coordinate 26,583,097 of CM034303.1, forward strand.
TTCTCAAATCCCTAAATAGGGAGTCAGGGGAATTCAATAGGCAACGAGGCTAGAGTATCTCTGATCTGAATCCCAATAGATCTGCTCAACTTCATCAGTACATATGGTTCATCTTAAAGTATGGGCTTCTTGCCCTTAACACTGGTTGTAAGTCTTTAACAATCTCCCTTGACTTGGCTATCACAGGTGCCAGCTTTGAGAATCTTGAAAGGGGAACTAGTGGTCTACCGTTGAGAGGGTAACCCCTACCAGATCCAATTAACACTATCTCTTCCATCTTCGCTGACAGGAGGTGAGGCACCCAGTGATATCCATCCATCAAGACTAAGGTAGCAGGTTGCTTAATAAATTTCTTATTTCTCCTCACTGGTTGAGGAGTAAAATTTTTGGCTTCAGTTCTTTCTTCATTTAACACTTTTTCTCAAGTTTGTGTGAGATCACCCCCTTCATGTGTCTCATGTATTATTCTATTATTTGACCTGTCTCAGTAACATGTGTGGATGATATTCCCTAACATCCTAGTTCTCAGAGTATGCTTCTCCTTCATGGTTCTCTTAACAGAGTAGTCAACCAAGCTAGGTGGAGAGATAGCAATCCTTATAACCCTCTCCTCCCCTGCAGTAGTTATGAGGGGGTGAAAATGACTCCCTTTCAGAAGTGGAGAAGAGGCAGGGATAGGCAGCTCCTCATCAGCCTCAGGCTCAACTAAACATAGAGCCTTATGTTCAGTAATCTTCTTAGATTCGGTGATCTTCTTCCTTACCCTTCTCCAATAGTTCTTCCTGGCACTCTTGGTGCCAAATAGTGGTCAGAATTGGATGATCGCTTCTCAATAGTAGATTTAACTTCAGATTTCTTATCCTCATCTTGGACTGGGGGTGCAGGAGGTGTAAGAGTAGGACCTGCTACCAGCTCGAGCATGGGGGGAAGGTTATTAGTTGCCCCCACTGCCACATCAACTCCGGGACTATTATTATCGCCCTCAGTGGTGAGATTACTAATTTTTCCACCATTCACTAACAGTTTTAAAATCTTAAAACCCATTCCAAACTGGATTGTACTGCTGTGAATCAGTTCTTTGACTTGAAGGTCTTGGTCAACAGAGAAAAGGAGCTTTCCGGCCATTATAGTTGCTTGATTTAACTGAGATTTAAAATGAAGAAGATTTGAATCAGAATTTTGAATTTGAAAAGAAATTCTCTATATTTTATCATGTAAATCGAATTATAAGGACTATAATCTGATATATGGAGATAAAATATAGAAATCAATTTTGACTTGAAGAAAATTTGAATTTTCATTGTATATGTTTAACAATAAGAGATTATTATAGAAAGATATATAGCAATGATGATTTGGAATTGATTCGAATGGATTTGAATAGAGATTTGAAATTATGAGAATTAAAAGATTTTCCTTGAGTACTGAAACTCAATAAGTTGTATTTGATTTCAACTTGATAGTTTACAAATTCCAAAGAAAATCAGGAAGTTTTGACTCGAATCTCTCACCCCACTGACTAGTCTAGGGATAAGATGCCAGAGATTCAATTTGATAAAAAGATTGAATTTTTGAATTTGAATTTTTAAGTGATTTAGTTTACATTGTACATGTTATACTACAAGAGAATGTTGTAATAATACATGTGACAACAAAGACAAGATTTAAAGAGGAAATTCAAAAATTTGAAAATTTAGCAGTATTTCCCCTTATTTTTGAAACTCAAAATATTGAATTTACATTCAACATAAAGGTTTATGAATTCCGGGAGAAATTTAAATTTGTGGACTCGACTCTTCTACCTTGTTGAAAAGATCGAGGTAAAATGTTAGAGTTCAAATTTTGAGAGACATTGAAATTTAAAATGATTTTTAGAAAAGATTGGATTTACATTATCAATGTTAATCTACAAAGGGTGTTGTAGGAGAACATATGAAAAAAGGATGATTGAAGTTGAAGAAATTTAGAAGGATGTTTTGAAAATTTGAAAATCTGGCGGCTTCTCCCCCTATTTTTGAAACTCAAGGTTGAACTGATGTTTAACAAAAGGTTTACAAATTTCCATGAGAGAGATTCTAAGAAATCAACCTGACTCTTTCATCCCAAAAGTGATTCGAGGTGGAATGTCAAAGATTGAATCGATCGGAGGGATTGAAGGTGCACTGCGTATACTAAACTATAACAATTGTTATAGAAAAAGATACAACAATGACCATTAGAATTGAATAGTTTTGAAAGAGATGTTTGAAAAACTAAAAAATCCCCTTATTTTGAAACTCAAGGTGTTGAACTTGTGTTTAACAAAAGGTTTACAAAATTTAAATAAGGAGATGCTAAGAAGTTGACTCAACTCTTTCATCCCAATGAGTAATTCAGGAGTGAAATGTCAAAGGTAGACTTTGCTAGAAGGATCGAATTTTTAAATTGAATTTGAAAATGACTTCTACATTCAATCACATATATTAAATCATATAGATTACAATCTGATATATAGTGATATAGTATATAAGTCACTTGGAGTTTGAAAGAGATTTAGACTTTGATAAGGATGATACAAATTTGATCTTAAAGTTGAGGGACGTTCTATAAGTTAAATACCTTAGCCTGCTATTGATTAATATGAGTACGTGAGTTTCTAACATTTATAGAAGGGTTCAAATGGGATTTGGCTTAACTCTTTTGCTCTACCAATTAGCTTGGAGGAAAAATGTCAAAGCCCGATTTGTGAGAGGTTTCCTACACTCACCTTTCATTTAACATGTCTTAATTGAGTTGGCCTTACTCACCCAAGGAAGAAATGGGAGAGGGACCAACGAAAGAAAAGTAGTTAAAACTATCAATTTAATAAAATTTGTAGCACTATTAAAGATGGAGAGAGAGAGATTTTCTCCAGCGGAATTGCCATTTTTTGTTTGATTGAAAAAGTATATGTGTAGTTTTGAAAAGGATTAATTTTCTTTAGAAAATATTTAATTTCTAGAATTTTAATATTTGAAATCGAACGCTTATTATGAATAATATATCACCTCAAAAGCTAAAACATATCATTCCCTAATAGGTTTAGATTACAAATCCTTGAATTTATCATGATTATCATAGTCAAATTTGAGAAGGAACTACATATGACCCTGAAGGGTCAAAATGAGTGTTCAATCAAGTATTTAACTACAATAATTTGGATAAGAGGATCATTAAATTCATAATAAGAATTACAACAACAATTGATATATCTCTCCAGGGAAAGAAGTTATCAATCCCTATTAATCATTTGAAAATGACGATAATGATTTTTGAGTTTGATTTTCCCAAAGATAATTAATTGAGGGTTTTAAAAACTTGATTTTTAAAAATTCAATTTGGTTTTTTAAATCTCCTACGAGCGCAAGCCCTGGCAGTTAATTACATCATAGGAAACTAGAAACTTTCTACGAATACTCTTGATTAAAATAGCAATATGAATTTCATTTAAGGATTCAAAAATCAATGTCAAAGGAGATAAAGGTTGGAATTTTAATAGGGATTAGTTCAAGATTGAACAATTCTTTCTGGAGGTCAAAGGAAGAGGGGTAGGAGGTACTTAGGATTCTGAATCACTTTAGAAGAACCCCAACCTTTCCTAAGTGTTGGGCCTAAATTTGATTGGAAGAGATTTAATGTTCGAGTTATTAATTTTATCAAAAAATTGGGATTCAAATCCTAGAGGTCGAGGACTTAAGATTGAAAATCTACCTCAAAACTTAAGTCTAAAGTGGGTAATGAAAATCAGTGACCTAGAACCTAGCTAATGTAATGAAAATCTGAACTTTCCCTAGCCTGGATTAGGGAGCCAGCTAAACCACCTAAGCACTTCAAAATCATGAATCTGGTCTTTTTATATGAGAGTGGTTAGGAACATTATTTAAGATTGAGATTAAAGAGTTTGGGTCAACATATAGAGCAGATTCTTAATTGACCCCTTGACTTATATTGGGTGAAATGCTTAAGCTAAAATGCAATTAAAAATTTAGACACTTTTAAGTTTGTTACTAATGTGATGCATGCTAGTTGACTCAAATGTTTAAATAGAATGAAGCAATTTTTGAAAAAGGCTTAAAAATATATTTTTATCCTAGATTTGCACAGATCCCCTTGATAGAACTACACCCTCATAAGCCAAGTGGTCTGCAAGAATCCGCAGGTGGGGAGGTGCCTAGCAAAGGAAAAGAAGGTGCAACGAATATGCATATGAAAAACTCCCAGTGGCCCCCAGCTTTTTTCTTAGAGAGTCAGAGTTTCTATCTGAGCTAAAAAGTTTTAAATTTAAGTAAATAGAATAATTTTAACATTCCCTTATGGACCTTCGATCAAGTTCTAAGCTAAATCAAAACATAACATCCAAAAGCGCCAAAAACCTACCTAGAGCATGAAATCTTAGTATCACAATCAATATTAAACATTTAATCAAATAATTCAATCAATTAAATTTAATATTCAACTTGAAAGTCCATGTGGCAAGTGTCACTTAATTATACACTATAGAGGGTTATTCTATAACCTGTCTACCTTTATTTGATAATATTCCGTTATTTTTTGGAAAATATGCATGTCTATATTTTTACAGTCTATAGACTATCACATGTGGATATTGGTTCAAGAAGGTTACACTGCACCATTTTATATCTTGAATGGTGTTAAAACTGAATTATCTTTTAATGAATCGAGCAATGAGGAAAGAGAATTCGCACAATTAAATGCTAAGTGCTTGAATTATTTCTTTTGCACATTAAAATTAGAAGACTATATGCGAGTGTCTACTTATAGTACTGGTAAGAAAATATGGGATAGATTATGTATCACGTACGAAGGAACAAGTGAGGTCAAATAATCTAAGCTAAACATACTGCTACATGATTACGAACTATTTTGTATGAAACCAAGTGAAACTATATCTAAAGTGTATAATAGATTCACCCAGATTGTGACATCCTTGCATGCTTTAGGGAGAGAGTTATCTAACTCTGAAAAAATGAATAAAATACTGCGATGTTTGCCTAGCACGTATGATGCAAAAATTATTGCAATAACTGAGTCCAAAAGATTGAAGTGCTTATTCAATTGAAAATTTGCTTGGGTCTCTCATTGCCTACGAGCAAGGAGTGAGTCAACGACAAAGTGATGCAGGTGAAAAGAAGGAGTGAACTGTGGCTCTAAAAGTGAACAATTCTGAAAGTGACAGTTCTGCAGTGAAAGAAGATGACGACATATCCTTGATGACTCGTTAGTTCAAAAATTTTGAAAGAAAGCAACGGCTCATCAAAGTTGAAAACAGAAGCAAAGTGCATCAAAAATTGCTTTGAAAAAGTAACACAAGAAGAAGAAAAAGGTAAAGATTACAGATAAAAATTAGAACACAAAATAGCGAAAGAGTAAATTGTCAAAATCAAACAAGAAAACACAGAAGGTCATAAAATGCCAACTAAAACTAAGAAACATCAGAGCAAAAGCAGAAGAATCAAGAAACAGTTATGACTACATGTTTGATTGAATCATCAGAGCAGAAGAAAGTTGAGGAGGATGAATCAATTATTATAATGATATTACTAACTTCAAAAATATAGATGTAAATTTCTTATGATGAATTGCTAATTTCTAAATCATGACTCATATAGAAAGTTGAAGAATGATAATCTAGTACTTCTACTTTAGTACTTTACAAAAATGGCATCCTAGTGTAGTTAAAGAATTTTCTGACTTGGATAGAGATCACATGTCCCTTCTTAACAAATTTGATGCATTAAACAAGAAGCATGTTGAATTAACTACTGCACACGATTCCTTGAAATCATCACATGTTGAACTAGAGATTGCATTTAAGGAATTAGAAGAACTTGCATCTGAGCAAGATAGTAGTGACATACATTGAAATTTGAAATTGCCAGTCTTAAGAAAGAAAATGAATTTCTAAATGTAAAAATTCATGCATTTGAGAATAATAAAACACCCCTATATTTGTTGAATTTTATAAACCTCCATAACTTAAAAATTCTCATTCAAAATCATCACAGCATGCATCATCCAGATCTAGGAAGAGGCACCATTACCCACATAGATTAGTGAACCCATTTCCTGGTGTTAGGTGTTACTCTTGTGGCATGCTAGGTTACATAGCCTGCACTTGCACAATTCACTATAGGACACATCTAGTGTGGAGACCTAAGCAGCATGCATCATAGCATAACATGTATTCATTGCTTTCATACAAGCATAAGGTGGAACCCAAACTCACTTGGGTTCCCAAAACTAATCTTTGATAGACATTATAGGGATGCTCTCATAAAAGACCTAGTGAAAGTATGTGGTACCTGGATAGTGGCTGCTTGAGGCATATGGCTGGAGTCATGAAGTAGTTCGTGACACTAGAGGCTAGGTCAGGAGGCAAGGTGACTTTGGGAGACAACACCAACGGGAAAGTAGTGGGCTTAGGTATCATTGGAAATTCTAAAAATTTGGTAATTGAAAATGTTCTTTTAGTTGATGGTTTAAAGCATAATCTTTTGAGTTTCAATTAACTATGTGACAAGGGTTTTGACATAAAGTTTCTTTCTAACAAATGCATGATTAGCTTAAATGATGCACTTATGTTAGAAGGAAAATGTATAAATAATGTCTATATATTAATTTAAACTGCATTGAAAACTCAAACCCTTTATGTCTGAAAATAATAGTTGATGACTCTTGGCTATGGCATAGGAGACTATGCCATGCTAGAATGAAAATAATTAGGAACTTCACTCAGAAAGACCTAGTTAGAGGCATACCTAAGTTAGACTTTACTAAGGACCATCTATGTGATGCCTGCCAATTAGGAAAATAAGTAAAATCATCATTTCATTCAATCAAGGATATCAACACCACTAGGCCACTAGAAACTCTTCACATGGACCTATTCAGACCTGTTAGTATAGCTAGCCTAGGAGGGAAATCATAGGGATCTGTAATAATGGATGACTACTTGAGGTTTACTTGGGTAAAATTCTTAGCCCATAAGAGTGAGTCATTTGAAGAGTTTAGAACTTTCTCCACTTGGATTGAAAGGAAATTAGGATGTGTAATTTCAATAATCTATAGTGATCATGGTGGAGAATTTGAGAATGATAAGTTTGAATCATTTTGTTAGGAGATAGGAATAGAACATAATTTCTCTGCCCCTAAGACTCCCTAGCAAAATAGAATAGCTAAAAGAAAGAATATAACCTTAGTTGAAGCTACTAGGGCAATGTTAGCTGAATACACTCTTCCTAGATATTTTTGAGCAGAGCAGAAGTGAATACTGCTTGTTATGTTCTAAATAGGGTAAATGTTAGATCCAAACTTATAAGATACCCTATGAATTGCTTAAGGGTAGGACACCGAATCTTTCTCACTTACATGTTTTTGGTTGTAAATGCTTTATCTTAATCAATGGTAAGTCAGTCTTAGGAAAGTTTGATCCCAAATCGATGAACGGGTTTTCTTAGGCTACTCATCTATAGGTAAAGCCTATAGAATCTTTAATAAGAGGACCCTTATAGTAGAAGAGTCTACCCATGTGGTATTTGATGAATCCGATAAGATCTCTGAACCTAATCATGAAGAAGAAGAAGTTGAGATTATTCAGGGAGTAGAAACCATTGCCATAGAAAATCGAGCTGAACCTCAGGAGCACTTGCCTAGAGATTGGAAATATTCTTCTAGTTATCTTAGAGAATTGATCCTAGGAGACCCATCAGAAGGTGTGAAACTAGGCATGGACTTAGGAAAGAAGTCGGCCATTTTGTATTTATTTCTATGATTGAACCCACGATATTAGATCAAGCCTTAGGAGATAAATTCTGGATCCTAGCAATGTAAGAATAGCTAAACTAATTTGTTAGAAATGATGCATGGGAATAAGTCAAGTGATCCAATGAATAAATTATGGTTGAAACAAAGTGGGTCTTTAAAAATAAGATGAATGACTCTGGAATAGTAGTGAGAAATAAGGCTAGATTAGTAGCAAAGGGGTATAACCAAATTGAGGGAATAGACTTTGAAGAAACCTTTGCTCCAGTAGCCAGACTAGAAGCCATCAGGGTACTATTAGCCTTTACTTACTTTAAGGGATTCAAACTGTATCAAATGGATATTAAGAGTGCTTTCCTAAATGGGGTAATCAAAGAAGATGTTTATGTTAAGCAACCCCCGGGGTTTGAAAACTCACAATTTCCAAACCATGTGTTAAAATTGCAAAAGGTACTATATGGGTTAAAGCAAGCACCTAGAGCCTAATATGAAAGACTTAGTATATTTCTACTAAATAGAGGCTTTATTAAGGGTAGTGTGGACACCACCCTCTTCTTAAAAAGGGTAGGAGATGAGATACTCATTATTCAAATTTATGTAGATGACATTTTGTTTGGATCTTCAGAGAAAATCTTATGTGATGAATTTTCAAAATTAATGAGTGACGAGTTTGAAATGAGTGTGATGGGAGATCTTAATTATTTTCTTGGATTTAGTGTAAAATTGATGGAAGTGGAACATTCCTTAGCCAATCTAAGTACATCAAGGATATTCTGGAAAAGTATGAAATGGGCAATGCTAAGGCTATGAATACTCCTATGAGTTCTAACATTCAATTAGATAAAGATCCTAATAGAAAGTCTATAGACTAGAAGAAGTATAGGTGAATTATTGGATCACTTATCTACATAATTACTAGTAGACCAGATATAATATTTAGTGTATGTCTCTGTGCTCGATTTCAAGCTGACCCAAAAGAATCTCACATGACTGTTGTCAAAAGAATTCTTATATATCTACTAGGCACCCCAAACTTAGAAATTTGGTATCCTAGACATAACACTACTTTTGAGATCTTAGGGTACTCAGATTCAATTTTATAGGATATAGGGTAGATAGAAAAAGCACCTCTAGTACCTGTCAATTCATTGGGCAATCCTTAGTTTCATGGCCTAATAGAAAATAAAATTTGGTAGCCCTCTTAATAGCTGAAGTAGAATATATAGCGATAGGAAGCTGTGTTGATCAAGTTCAATGGTTAAAACAACAGCTTTTAGATCTTGGACTACCTGTAGGAATCATTCCAATAATGTACGATAACACTAGAGCAATTTGCATATCTTAAAATCCAATTCAGCACTCATGAATAAAGCATATAGATATCCGACATCACTTCATAAGAGATCATGTTGCCAAGGGAGATATTGAATTACACCATATTGCTACTAAAGATCAACTGGCTGACATTTTCATAAAACCACTAGCATATGACACCTTTAGTATGTTGAGAACAAAAGTAGGTGTCATAGATATTCATGCTTGATTAAAAAAAATTATGTTTGTGTGTTTTATGTCTATGTGTTATTTTACTTTTAAAAAAAATAATAAAAAATGATAGTTTCCTGATCCTCTCACACCCATTTTGCTGATACGCAACCTTGGTTTCCTGTGCACATCATACTGTACGATTGACAATCATACTGTACGATCCTTATTAATACATAGATCATAGCCTTCAACACCATCAACGGTCCAAATATGCCTGATAGTGTAAACATCATACTCTACGTTCCACCTAACGTACTGTACGATCCATATTTTTGATAATTGTACTATACAAAGCACCATTCATACTGTACGATCCACGTGTCATTTTGGATTGGGATGGATTTAAACTCGATTGGTAAGATCATTATTATGGTTCATATTGTATGAACACCTATTCATACTGTACGATCAATTTAGTCAAAAGTCGTTCAGACAACTCCTCAGGACGAATGACCTCTCACTCATAATCATCGAGTACTATTCTGATCATACTATACGATTTGACTCTCTTTTTCTAAAAAGTCATCTAGATGAAATAACTCACCCGATCTTACAGTATGACCCTATATCGTACTGTACAATAGTGCTGAAATTTTATAAATTAAAGGGATTTCTTTCTCCATTTCACTCATCTCTTTCAACTCCTTGCTCCCTTCAAACATTTTTTGCTATATGGCTGGTGGAAGTAAATGAGGCCGACTGATCGAGGGAAGCTCCTCCTCCTCTTGGCGGTTCGATGACCGCTTTCTCTCTGTAGCTGACAAAAAAGCATACAACAAATTCAAAGAGGCCAAGATTACTCCTTCCCGCATGCTTAATTAAGCTACGCTGAATTTTGAGGTTATGAATCTATTTTCCTCTACGACTCTCTAATTCTTCCTTACACTAGCTTTTCCATTCCACTCTGCACTCCTCTATGAATTCCTAACAAACTTAAGATCGACTTAGAATGGATAACCCTTACCTCCTTTATCTGCAAACGCAATGTCGTCATCACTAAAAATGTCATAGCTGAACACATTGGCCTATCCACTGAAGGACCTCATCCCCAATATCTCCTCATAAATGATTTTGATTAGATATCTGTGAACATGCTTCTTAGGAATGTACCCAACAATCAACACCAACCTCTTGTCCAAAGTCCTAATCAAAATGCATGTGTTATCTAGCATGTTCTTCTCACATCCATTATACCCAAAGCTGGAGATCGCATACACATTACCCCGTTGCTGTCTGTAGTCACCTATTTAATCATGTTCACCACTAAATTCGATGAAGCTCAAATGATCTTAGATTATATTCATGCCTTGGCTACTTTTCGATATCCCAGTGCCCAAGAAAATGAAATCTTGCTCTCAGTTATGTCATTGGATACATCCTGGATGCCAAATATCAACTCCACTATCCTCTCCCTCCAGAAAATCATCCTATCTTCTATACAGAAGCCTCTTTTCATATTCTATTCCATCAGGGGGCCGTGCACGTTGATCCCAATTTTAATGAAGAAGAGGCTACTGCTCCTGCCGAACCCCCTCCACCACCACCAATACAACCACCTGGACTTACCCACCCTACCTACCCTCCCGATGACATTATTCAATGGCTTCATCTCCTAGAAACTAGACTGGATTCCCACAATGATCAACAACACTGCCAGTACGCAGATGACATGCAATGGTTTGGGGAACCCTTCACCTCAATCGATCACCAGTTCGCGTCCCTCCATCAGTACTTTCAAGTGGTTCCACCACCTCCACCACCACCTCCAGATCAGGATCTCAACTTTTACATGCTTTAGTTTATTTATGTTATGTCATACTTTCTTCAATTAGTTGCTTGTGTTTGTGTTTATTTTATAATTCTAGCTTTTGTACTATTATGTGATGTTCTTCTCTTTTGCTGCTGTCAAAAGGGGGAGAAGTTCTGTGATGTTATGTTCTTCAATTTAATGATATTTATTGTTCTTATTGTGTTCTGTTACTTTCATTCTATTATAATAAAATTAAAAATAATAATAAAAATGAAAATATAAAAAGATTTTTGAAACTCCTCGAGTATTTTAAAATCCACCATTCTAGTGAGGAGGAGCTAAGGAAGAAATAACATCTACTGTGGGTATCAGATAATATTATTTGACACTATCAAAAAGGGAGAGATTATTGCAATCCAGGATCCCGAGTACCTGATTTTGATGATGAAAAATAATACTTACTGAATTAATATGTTCTTCTTTAAAAATTATAAATGTTTATTCTTGTCTATGAGCACTAATATTTCAAGTAAGGTACAAACAGTTCAAGACTGCTGGAGACTCAAGACTGGGTAGAATAAAACGTACAAGATCTTATATTTTTATTTTCTTTTATTTTTCTTTTCTTGAGTCTGCCACAAAAGTATGTATGTAAAAGGAGTGACCATGCACACACAGGGGGAATTTTTTTTAAGAAGAAATTTTTTTAAAACAAATCGTACAGTACGACTTTCAATCGTACTGTACGATAGGTCATTATACTCAGGCTAACGGCTAAATTCTGAAAGATTAGTTTGGTGAATTAATCGTACTGTACGATGGTTATCGTACTGTAAGATTTGTTTCTATTTAAAAATTCTAGCCACCAAAATAACATTGGTAAGATTTTAATTTTGATTTTCTTAACTAATTATACTGTACGATACCTATCATACTGTACGATCATTTCAAATCTTTTCAAAATTAACACCCATAATCAGGAAATTAAATCTTGGTTTGTTAATTAATTGCATTCGTACTGTACGATAGGAATCAGTTTCTTTTAGTAGTGCAAATCTCGGAGTGGACGACTCCGGGGAGTGGACGTAGGTTAAGTGGCCGAACCGCTATAAAAATTTCTGGTGTGCTTTTTCTTTTTTTTTCCGCACTTTATTTTTCACTCATTTACTTACTATTTTAAATTGCTTGGTGAAAAATTAGATTGTTATTTTTGTACTGTGAGATTTGTAATTATGCCACCAATACCGTAGTTATGAACGAATCATTAGCTTCTGCATTCTACTTATTAGGTTGTTATTTCAAAGAAAAAGTAGAACTCCTTTTTAGGATTAATTTTTTAAAATACCAATTCACCCCCTCCCCCCTCTTGGCGCATCTCATACTTTCAAAAGTAAAGTGGCTGGGTACCACTTACTACAACCCGGATTCTACTCCTAAGACTCAAGTAACTTTGAGATGGGTCTTCTCTTCGTTCTTCACTTCTTCATCCTTTTGCGAGCTCCTTGGATTGTCGGGTCTGGATATCCAAGTGAAAAGAAACTTTCCTCTAAAGGGAGTGTTATCTATTCTCCTTGGATATTTTAAAAGTATCCTAACTTGATCTTCTAAATGGAGGTAGACTCTCCCCTTAGGGATGTCTTCTAGTCTTTGGAATTCAAGTTGGATATAAATATCCCATCTCAAAGCACTTAATACTTATAACTCAATATTAAATCAAATTACATTTAAATAAAAATTGAAATCTAGACTCGATCCTGTAGGGTTATCTTAATAATCAACAGTTATATAAACATCCCAAGCAATTAATATATCAACATTTAAATGCTCAAATTCACAGCCACGCTTGGCCATGCTTTTTTAATTTAATGAGGGTCTGAAGCATTTCTAAAGCACCTGTGCAATTTAATATTTATAATTTTACCCCCTTTAATTTTAAATGCCCTGTACGAGCATGGCCATGTGTATACGAATGAATTAGTATAAATCATCACTAACCTAGTGGCAGATCTAACTCACAATCAATCACAACATAGAGTGCAGTAAATAAATAAATAATCAATCAATTCTACTAGTAGCAAACAATATGCAGTAAAAGCTCAAAAAATTTGGCACATAGCAACAGAAAAGTAAAACATCGACCTAGCCTAAGACTAGAGTTGGTTGTCCTAATAAACCATCTAAAGTGTGTGAGGAAGATTGTGTGGTTTGGATATATCCTAAGTAGGGCATTTAGTTAAGTTGTTTCATATTCTAGTTGGTTAAAAGACTTAAGGGAGATTTTAATTAGAGTTTAAGTCCTAATAATTTAAAATTCATTTTAAAATTGATTTTAATTATTTATTGGATACCACCTTTATTGCTCACCCTGTGTGAAGTTTATTTCACCTTCCTTGGGGCTAATTTAAAAGCCTCGTAGGCTTGGGTTATGAGTGGTACTCGGTATGATTAATTGATTTGATTTAATAAGTTTAAAAGTTGATTAATTTTTAATAAAGGTTGATTGATAGCTTGTTTTAAAGTTGAATTAAGATTTTCTAGAATTTTAAATAATTTATTTAATTTTTAGAATTTTTTGGATTACTTTAATTAATTAATTAAGGGGTCAAAAGTTGACTTCTTGATTGAGAGTTATTTCTAAAATACTAATATTTTATTAAAATATTAAACCTTAATACAATCAGTTGGACTATAAGTATATTGTATTTGGATTTTTTTATATTTTATTGTGAAGGTTTGAGGTTTTGATTTGATTTGACTTATGTTTGACCAAAAGTTGACTTTTTCAAATTTGATTGATTTCTATAATTTGATATTTTTGACAAATATTAAACCTTAAGTTTGACTAATTTTGAGTTTTCTTGATTTTGTTATGAATTCTTGAAATTTTGAGTACTTATTGAATTTTAAAAATTATTTAATTAAGGGGTCTTTTATTGGTTTAAGTCCAAATGACCTCCAAACTTCTTCAAATCACCTCCAAAGACTAGGAATGATCTGAGAAGGGATTATCAAGTGTTTGAGAAATTTTTGAAATTTTTAATTATTTTTAATTAATTAAATTAATTAAATATTGAATTTCAAATAAAATTAAGTTAAGATCAAATTTGATGTCCAGTCAAGAGGATTTTATTTTTCATTGGTTAAGAATTCAATTTTGGACAGTTAGAGGTAAGATGTGTAATTTTTGGGTTTAAACTTGACTTATTAGAGTTTTTGGAGTTTTAAGGGCTTAAATAAGGTTTAGTTTTAATTAAGTAAATTTGAGGGCTTAATGACATCAAAATTTAGTGAGACTTTTTCTTAAGGCTGAGAGTGTCACTAAGTTTGAGTGTTCAAAATCTCAAGTCAAGAAGGTATGTATCCTAATTATTATAATTTTTCTAAGTTTTCTAATCAAGGTCATTGAATATTGTCTTTAATGATATCACTAAGTTTGAGGGATTTAAATCAATGTCACACTAACCCTTAGACAAATATGAATGATATACACACATAATCACAATCAATTCCTAAGTCTAGGAGAGCCCTAAGACTAGGTGCAAGTCTGTGCACCCTAAGCATGCAAATTAAAGAAATTAAATGAATTAAGAGATTAACCAATGAGCAAATATTAAAAATATTTGTGCATTGATTAATCACCACTCCCCATCAATCCAATTTAATCAAGCTCAATCTAGGTTTAAAATTTCAAGGGATCTCTCAAATGCTCAAAATTTATATATATATATATATATATAATCGAACTTTAAAATACATACATATATACTTAAATATAAAAATATAAATCTTAAAATTAAATATTTAAAATATCATTAAAATAGGTTCAAAATACTTTGAGAGATCCATTAATTTTTAAAATAATTTGAAAATAAATATTTAATTTTGAAAATATTTAATTTAATACTAATGTAATATTAAAGCATTCAAATAATTCAATGAATTTAAAATAAATCAAGTTTTAAATTTCAAAATTAATTTTTTAAATAAAATAATTGATGTTTTAAAAAATTTAAGTTATTACATTGATTTTTATGCTTTAAATTGAATTTAATTTGAATTTTTAAAGTTTGGTGCTAAATTAAAGTATTTAAATATATTCAAAATTTAATTAATATTAAGAAAATAATTTTTTTTAGTTAAATTAAATTTAGGATGCTTTCTGGAATTTTAAAGTTATTTAAAACAATAATAATTTTCATTATTATTATTTTTATCTTTAATTAAATTACTTAATTATATAATATTTAATTAAACTTTGACTAAATATTACTTAAAAAGTTTAAATAAAATATTTTAAAATTAATTTAATTTTAAAATAATATTATTTTAAATAATTGTTTAATTATTAAATATTTTGAAATAAGTTTTTTAATTTTGAAAAGTAATTTAAAATTTAATTGATTAAATATTAATTAATTATTTTATTTAAATATTATAAATTAAATTTTAATTTTAAAATATTTAAAATTTGTCTTATAATTTTAAATAAAATATTTAAAATAAAACTTTTAAAAGTTTGAAAATAGTTTATTAAATATTAATTTAAAAATCATTAATAATTCTTATCTAAAATAATTCAAAATACTTTTAATATTTTAAATTAATAATAATTTTAAATAAAATCATTTAATTTTTTGAAAATTATAATATATAATATATTAATTTTATAATTAATTATTCAAATTATGTTAATTAAATCTATATAAAAAATAAGATAAAAAAATTAAATCGGTGGACGCTAGGCCACATGGCGCATTTTGGTTGGAAGAACCAAACTGCGACAATGATTATCGGCGGTGGCGCATTTTATGCCAATGATTGTATATGGCGTCTTCTCTTCCTTCCAAAATTGTTGTGTTGGTTAGGCTTCACCGTTTGGGATTACCCTATATTAGAAGTAAATAAGCTTCTTGTCTTTTTGAGGCTTCGCTCTTTTTATGGTTTTCTGGATTACGCCTTATTTGGTTCTGTGTTAATTTTCCTGCTCTCTTTATATTGGATTTCATTTTAGTATTCTGTTATGGGGAGGTTCTCAATTATTTTTTTCCCAGTCGTGTGGGAGGGTGTTTGTTATCTACTATTCCCGGCTGGGCTATTCTAGGAGAGATTTCCTTATATTATTATGGTGTTGTTTTATCATTTTATATTGGTGTTATGTTTTCCTATCAGGTGGGCTGCTTAAATTCTCCTCTCTGGTTGGAAGGTGCTTGGTACTACAGTGATGGGCATTTTCGATTTTAGCTTTTACCTTCCTATATATTTGTTGCTTTACCCTTTATTGTGGCTACCCTTTCATCCTTTCAGTTGGGCTGCATAATCCTCATCTTGAGTTGAGAGGATTTTGGTTCTTATGATGGGATTTATTTCCAAATTTTGTTCTCTCACAAAAATCTTCCTGGAAATTACAGGACCTTTGAATTTTATTTTCTACTTTTACTGGTTAGAGATACATTTTTTACAGTATTTGTATTAGTCTTGGTATGCATTGGGTTATATATGACTACTCTATTTGGTTATGCTTTCATGTGACTTTCTTATAATTCTCTATTTGGTTCAGTATGTTTGTGGCTATGGTGGGTGATTATAAGGTTTGTAATGTGGGTTTGCATATTGCCATGATCAAGGGTAGGTTCTTACTTGATCTTTGGAAGTTCTTCTTATTTATTTACTACAATTCTTATTGGTTGTAACTTCCTTTTAGTTACATTTCTCCTTTTTTATTCCATGTGTTATTATGTTTGTTTCCTTTTACATTTTTATTCTTTTACAGGTTCTTTGGAATGTGGTTTTTGTGGACAAAGTGACTTATTTTTGCAGGAAGAATGTGCTAAATTCCTTTTTTTTTCTTCCTTTTTTGGGTGCTGCCTACTTGCATCCCTAGAACGTGTTTAGGCGATTTTGTAATTGTTATAAGAGGAGACCATCGGCTTTTATGTTTTCTTTTAAATTTTTTTGTAGCTCTTTCAAGCATTAGCAAGCTGAAGGTCCCCTTTAAGGACCTTGTATCCATATTTTATATTAATGCTTCGCCCCACCGTGAGGTTCTCCCAAAAAAAAAAAATCATCCAATAGGATTTTCATCGTACAATGAGATTAGTTCAAAAATCCATTTTTCTCCTAACTTACTAACTCACCTCCATCAGTGTGGGTGTGTAATTTTACTTAGCTTGGGATCCACCAGCTACATGACTTGACTCAAGAAAGGTAAAAAGTATATTGAAATTAAAATTATAGATAGACTCAACCTTAGTCTACCCGATCTGGAGCTGATTGGCATTGCAAGTGAACTTGTGGACCTGAAAGGCTAGTGAGCAAGGCAAATAAAATAGATATATAATAATCACAGAAGTAAAAAAGTAATAATGCTTTTTATTATCAAAATCATAGTACTTGGGCCCAGATTTGCAACAATCTCCCCCTTTTTGATGATCGAAAACATTGTTGTTTAAGATTTTCAAAGCCTTTAACATTTCTGAAACTCCCCCATAGAAGATGAAATTCTAAAAATAAGGGGAGTTAATATTTTTTATTATTATTATTTTAATTTTTTTTATTTTTCATTAAATTTTGTGTAACAGTAAATAGGAAACAAACTTCATTAAAATAGAATATAGAAGTAATTAATAACAAGCTACTACTCACCCTTTTGACATCATAAAAAGGAGAAAATAATGAAAAAGCAAATGACATATAAAAAGATATCATAAAGTACAGGATTAAAGAATAGCATAAATACAAGAACAAATAAAACAAATTAAAATAAAGAAAAAAACTAGTAAAATGGAGGATCCTGATAAGGTGGGTGGTGTGGTGGCTAAGAGGAATGGTGAATGGAGGCAAACTGCTCCCCAAACTAGGCCATATCCTGGTCATATTATTGCTGCTGCTATGCTACATAGGCATCAAATCAAGCTAAGTCTTCTTCATGCTACTGCTGTGGCTCGACCACGTAAGAGTCAAATGTAGCCTCCCATGGATTAAACCTTTGAACCAGCTGATCAATCTGAGGCTGCTGGCGGATAGGGACAAGTACAGAAATTGGTCCCTCCTCTTTAGCCAAAGGCTCTTCATGCACAGGTTGATGATGAGTAATGTGTATAGGGTGTGCAAGGGGATATTGGAATAGAATACATGGAGG